>OZ036009.1:1582500-1612500 GCA_964035015.1 Corallium rubrum
AATACCAACGATTTTAGCGGAGCATTTCATCAGAGTGAAATGTCAATAGAATTGTCTATTGTGGTTTTGTGCCTGATGTGTATGCACTAATATTTGACAAAAAATAATTGATTAAAGTTTCTTTTACAGGGCAACAAAGAATTCTTGTGTCTATCACTTGATGGTTCGTCGTCTGGAGCACTACAAGAGAGAATACCAAGAACTCATTTCCATGCCACCCGCGGTCGACGACAAGGTACGGGTAAGCCCGCAGTGTTCGCAGACCTTGACCAGCGGCAAGGTTGGCATCGTTCAGGATCAACGCTCTCCGGCAAAAACACACATCATAGAGAATCCATTTAAAACCTTAATTCGTCAAAAGAAGGCGTCAAAAACTGGAGAGAAATCAAAATCGGTCACGATTAAAAAACCGCCTACGTCATCACAAGTCTCGAACTCATCCCCACGCGTGGAGTCCACGAACAAACCTAAACTATGTCCTGTAAAACGAGTTGCTCTCGTCAAGGTGTCGCCTGCTCGGCGAAGTTTTCGTGGCTTGACGTCGAGTTCTCGTAACTTGGTGAACAGTCCGAAGCCAAGCCGACGCTTCTTCGAAAGCTTACAACACCGAAGGAAGTCGCCGAAGGTTCGACGAAGGCACGCGGAGCCCGACGACTCCATGTCGAGTGTCGGGAGCACGTCGAGACAAAGGAACAGTTTTTACGGAAAGAAACCGACGCGGAACGTAGTGCGCAAGTCCAGTGCAAGCAAGCAGTCGCCCGGAGATAGAAATTCCAAACATACAGAGAATCTGGAAATGACGTGCGCCGTAGAACACCCAGGCGAGGAATCGATGGAAGAAATCGTTCCCATGGAGACGGCGGCAGCTGAGGAAGAAACGTTAGAGACTGTGACCCATTTCTACGCCGATAAAGGCGTGGTTATAAAACGTGACCCGACCGGCAATGACGAAATAAAAACTGATCTGACAACTGACCAAGATGCAATACAACATCTTGTTTTTCACAGTAGTGGCAAGGACACAGTGGAGAACGCCAGGGATATGCAGGAACCTGGAGGACATAACAGGGTAAGTGTGGAGGTTATTAAAGAGGGATTCACTGAAGATGGAAAATCAAATATTCAAGTAGTGAACGCGAAAATATCATCAGTACCAACCAGAAGAGGCGTGGAACATCTGGAGGTAAATGTTTTATAATATGAGTATGATGATGATGATGGTGATGGTGATGATGATGGTGATGATGATAATGATAATGATGGTGATGATGGTGATGATGATGATGATGATGATGACGATGATGATGATGATGATGATGATGATAATGATGATAATGATAATGATAATGATAATGATGATAATGATGGTGATGGTGGTGATGGTGGTGGTGATGATGATGATGATGATGATCAGTGATGATGATAATGATGATGATAATGACGAGTATGATGATGAGTATGATGATGATGATGATGATGATGATGATGATGATGATGATGACGATGACGATGATAATGATAATGATGCTGCTGATGATGATGGTTATGATGATGCTGCTGCTGCTGATGATGATGACGATGATGATGATCATCATGACGATGATGATGGCGATGATGATTATGATAATAATGATGATGATGATGATAATAATGATATAATGCTGATGATGATGATTATGATGATGATGATGATGATGATGATGATGATGATGATGATGATGATGATGATGATGATGATGATGATGATGATGATTATGATGATGATGATGATGATGATTATGATGATGATGATCATTTAGATTATGATCATTATGATGATGATGATGATGATTTAGATTATGATCATTATGATGATGATGATTATGATTTAGATTATGATCATTATGATGATGATGATGATTTAGATTATGATCATGATGATGATGATGTAGATTATGATCATTATGATGATGATGATGATGATGATGTAGATTATGATCATTATGATGATGATGATGATGATGATGTAGATTATGATCATGATGATGATGATGATGATGATGATGATTATGATGATGATGATGATGATTATGATGATTATGATGATGATGATGATGATGATGATTTAGATTATGATCATTATGATGATGATGATTATGATGATTTAGATTATGATCATTATGATGATGATGATGATGATGATGATGATAATATAACTATTACAGCAATGAACTCATTATAATGGGTTCTATTCCTCAACAGCATTCTAATTGAATCGTTCTCTTTGTTACAGCCTATCAGCCTGCGTTCACTTAACTCGTCAGGCATACCTACACAGCGTACACCCGACAAAACCTCGCCACAAAGTGATCCCTTGTCACCGAGAAAACTGGAGGAGAAACCTATGAATCCTAATCGAGCATCAACTAATTCTATATCAACTACACCCGATAAAGTCCCACCTCAAAAAGATCCCTCGGCACTGCGAAAATGTGACGAGAATCTCACCCATCCGAATCGAGTATCAAGGAATTGCTCAGACACGCCTACATCACGGTGTACTACATCAGACAAAGACCAGTCCAAAAAAGATTCTTCCTCGTCGGAAAAACACGAGGAAAAACATAGCACTCAGATAACTCTAGTATCTAGAAATTCGTCATCGGGCAAGCCCACGTCAGAGCATACACCCAACAAAGACCAGCCCACAAAAGATCGTTCCTCGTTGAGACAACCCGAGGAAAACCCACAGCATACACCTAGTAAAGGCCAAAAAGACCCCTTTTTACCGAGAAAACCCGAGGAGAAACCTGCCATTACGAAAGCATCCTCACTCAATTCCTCAAACAAACCTACATCACAGAATACACCAAACAAAGACCAACCCCGAAAAGATCCTTGTTTGTCAAGAAAACCCGAGCAAAAATCTGCCGTTACGAAACCATCATCACTCAATTCTTCAAACAAATCTACATCACAGCATACATCCAAGAAAGACCAACCCCGAAAAGATCCTTCCTTGTCGAGAAAACCTGAGGAAAAACTTAGCGCTCCTATTCAAGATCGTTCTTCACCGAAAAAGCCCGAAGAAAACCCAGCCATTACCAAAACATCATCTTCAGACAGACCTACATCAGAACATACAACCAACAAAGACCAACCGCAAAAAGATCGTTCGTCATTGCGAAAACATGAGACAAAACCCATCACGCGGAATCGAGTAACAAGCAATTCCTTACAGCGTACATCCCTCAAAGATCCACCACTTCAAAAAGATCTCTCCTCGCCCCCAAAGCACGAGGAGGAGCCTGCTACGTCCAACCGTAGATCAAGCTTGAATCAATCGAAAATTCCAGTTCCGGCGGGAAAAAGCTCTCCTGGGTTTCAGTCTCCTCTATCGTCCACTCTTCTTGCCAACACTCGGCCTTCGCGAACAGCGTCGAGGACGAAGGTTTCGACGTTGACTGATAAGTATACAAAGTGTTTTTCTGTCGTTGCCGTAAACGAGCCATCGGCGACCAGTGAGTTGGGTGGTACTAGGAAATCCAGTGCAAATGAAAGCAGTTTGAAGACAGAAAAGATCGGAAGATTAGGAGAGAGAAACGCAGCAGAAACACAACCCGACGCGAAAGCAAGCATTAGATTGCGAAGAATAGGAAACGGAGTAGCTGGCAATAAAAGTCAAGGTGAGCGTACCATTGTAACACGACAGTACAGTGCAGTACAGTGCAGTGCAGTACAGTGCAGTACAGTACAGTGCAGTGCAGTGCAGTGCAGTGCAGTGCAGTGCAGTGCAGTGCAGTGCAGTGCAGTGCAGTGCAGTACAGTACAGTACAGTACAGTACAGTACAGTACAGTACAGTACAGTACAGTACAGAACAGTACAATACAGTACACTGCGGTCAAGCGCTTCTGTTAAAACCTCATGTTTGGTAGAGTAGAGTAGAGTAGAGTAGAGTAGAGTAGAGTAGAGTAGAGTAGAGTAGAGTAGAGTAGAGTAGAGTAGAGTAGAGTAGAGTAGAGTAGAGTAGAGTAGAGTAAAGTAGAGTAGAGTAGAGTAGAGTAGAGTAGAGTAGAGTAGAGTAGAGTAGAGTAGAGTAGAGTAGAGTAGAGTAGAGTAGAGTAGAGTAGAGTAGAGTAGAGTAGAGTAGAGTAGAGTAGAGTAGAGTAGAGTAGAGTAGAGTGCAGGCAGTGCAGTACACAGTACAATACAATACAGTACAGTGCGGTGCAGTATACAGTACAATACAGTACAGTACAGTACAGTACAGTACAGTACAGTACAGTACAGTACAGTACAGTACAGTACAGTACAGTACACTGTTGTGCGGCCAGTCCAATCCAGTATATTATAGTAAAGTGCGCTGTATTATGTTGTGCTGTACTGTTCATCACTGATGTCGAAAGTTTTCGCTCAATTATTAACATCCGCAAAATATATTACTCCTTTGTATAGAACGTCGAAGACTATCAAATGACAGTTCAGAAAGAAAGAATTCGCGGGTGAATGGACTGACTTCGACTTCAAATGAGGAGAAAAAGGACGATGAAAACACCAAGAAAACTGATAACAACGCCATCTCAAATGGCAAGCTTCCGAACGTAGGTGAATCAAGTACACAGCCTGAGCCAGTAAAAGCGAAAGAACCAAGACATACACAACCTTCATGGGCGGGAGATGAAAGACGAAAAATCTCGAACTACAGAAAAACGAGTGACGCAAAGCAAATGAATGCGACAATACGACGAGAAATACGAACTGCATCAACGAATTGCAGAAGTTCTTCAACGTTTAGACCTTCGTGAACAGAGCAGAAAATCTTCGCAGATTTTTCTTTTATTATCGAATATTGAATTCAAAACTTATAGGATAAAAATATTGATGGTATTAAATAATTGAAAACGTACAAAAAGTAATTAAAAACGGTTGTAATGCGAGTAAAAAATGTTGTTTGCCAGTTCAGTTATTCAAAAAATGATTCTCCAAGTCCGCATCGGAAATTTCTTCAAAGATATCAATGAAAATTGTCCTACTTTTATACTTATGTAACGCTATACAATTTGAAATAATTTGTACATAATATAGTGTAATGTGAAAATAAACCGACATGAAGATCATGAATGACGTAAAATGGCGTGGAGTGGCGTTTTGGATGGCGTCACCTGGCGGGAAAAGCTAGCGAACTTTCAAAACCCGTTTTTAGTTTCATTGGGGGTTTTTCCCTTCATATTTATAAAACAAATAAAACATATCGCTCCTGAGCATATGTACTCGAAAGAAGTACACGAAAGAAGTGTACCAAATACATTCTCAACCTGCCATTTTCTTGTAATATTGACCACAATAATAGGATGCGGTATTTGTCGCTCTTTCCACTTTGTTATTGGCACGAGTATTTAGACATGGTTTTCTTTTACAAAATAGCACATGGATTAATCAGTTTAAAATCTTCCGTTCTTCCTGTTATCCGTACATCCAGACCAACTAGATCCTCTAATGGCAACACTAAATTCATCATTTGTAAATGTAAAACAACTACCTATCAAAAAATAGAATCTGTTTTTATTTTAACACAGGGATAATTGGTTGATTCCGAGCATTTTTGGTTATTATATTAGTCAGAAAAAGTGCTTCCTTCATATAGAAATGACATCATCAATATATATGTCTAAAAATAGAATCTGTTTTTATTTTAACACAGGGATAATTGGATGATTCCGAACATTTTTGGTCAGAAAAAGGGCTTCCTTCATATAGAAATGATGTCATCAATATATATATATATGTCTAAAAATAGAATCTGTTTTTATTTTAACATAGGGATAATTGGATGATTCCGAGCATTTTTGGTTTAAATGTACTGTGATTTTATTGTTCATTAGTTGTCTCTCTATACTTTTGCATGTTTAAGGCCCACAATAATTGCCATTGCCATTGTTAAACATGCTGTTATTTATATGTTACTTTCTATGTATGCTATTTCAGAGACTTTAAAATTCAAAATTTTCCCAGGGGAGCATGCCCCTGGACCCCCCTGGAAGTGGAATGCCCTTGTTAAATATTCTGAAAGAAACAACTGAGCACCTTATAGTCACCCCCCCTTGCAAAAATCCTGTATCCGCCACTGCGGAATTAATAAAATAAAATAGAAGTGTAAAGGCACCTCAGCTTAGCTATCTACTCAAACTTCTTTCATGTTCAAATGACATCAGAAGCACCTTTATAAGAGCACATATGCATGAAGCTTCATGTTTTAAAACTGACTGTATCCAGATATATTAAATGCGCTCAGCCTATGCTTTGCTGTGGCTCTAATATCCCCAATCTAAATGCATAATTACAAGTTAATTTATTTCACTGGTCAATATTTGTAAGCATATTACCTTAGTACCCCACAGCGCAAGTCCTGTATTAGCTGTGAACTTCTTCTAGGCCAAACTGGTGAAGTGTTTCAACTGTTTTCGATAATGCACTTGAATAAAATTAGATAAATAATGTTATTAACTTATTTCTGGATATAAAATTGGCAAAAAGTAATGAATTTCAGGATGTGTCTCTTTTAGTACAGTACTGTGCAGAAATAACCTAACAAAATCCGCGCCCGATTTGCGATCATGTTTGCGGATCGCATACGGGCGATTCGCGGCTGCGGTTGCGTACGCTTGGCGGTTGCGGCTGCGGGCGTTTGGCGGTTCGGCTGCGAGCGTCCTTGCGGTCAGCCAAACACTGCGGCAAGCAAGACGCAGGCGTCGCAACACGATCGGCGCCGATCGTCACCATACGTTTCTCGAACTTTAATATAAGCCTCATCTGAGATTCTGAGATCAAGGCCACGTTCAAACGTAGAGCGTGTTGCAATCAATTGATATGGGAAAACTTTCATAATTTGCAACGAATTGTTACGCTCAAGTCATCCGACGTTTCTATTGTCAATATATAAATAGAATTTTAGAAGAAGGAGTGAAAACTTCGAGGTCGGCAATACGTTTGTTTCTCTCTCGATATCGAAGAACTGGAAGACTTGCCGACGCTCAAGGCAGTGGGAGAAGACCTCTTTTAGGTGCCGATGGAAGAGGATTCATCAATGATGAAATGAACAAGAACGACAAATTGATCGGTCGAATTAAACTTGGAATATTTATTTTTCAAGGCGGTTTGCGAACAAAACGTCTTTATGGATTCCGGCGTGAACACAAAATATTACTGTCAGCTTGTGAATGATGATTGTTAATTGACTCGGGCAAATAGCCAATGAAAATTGCAATGTTGTTCGTGAATATTGCAATATTGCGGGCAAGAGAACATCCGGTTTGACTGTAAAAATCACGTGTAGTTCATATTTAAAATTTATAAAATAATACGGATTCGAAAAAATCATAGTTTCAAAGCAAATATGTCGGAAACGGGGAAGGGCTAATCATCGAGTTTCAGAGTTTATATGTAAAGATACACAGAATCGTAAACTTGGCAAAGAAAAGTTATTTATACGTCTCTAGATTAATTATCTCGAATTGAGTTTGTAGCGACTCAACAAACAGAGTTTAGGAATTTGGTCCCGACAACAGTTACGCCGAAAAATGTTTTTTTTTTAAACAAAATGCAACGTGGGGTCCTAAACCGCTACGAAGTCTTTATACAAATGAGCGCCTTGGGAATTAGCCTGCGTCACAGACGCTCGTCGAAATTGCATAAATTGTTAGAAATTAATAGTTTCACCATAACCACTGAAATCTTCAAACAAACGTTAAGAGTGTTCTTATAGTAAAACTTTAATTTACAAAACTGTTTTTCGGAAACTCCGCTTCGAAGTGAAACTTTCAATCATGCAATCTGCAGGCCGTAGAATCATGTTGTTTTAAAACGCGCTGACTCTTCTTATAAAATTACTTTAAAAGCATGTTACGTTCTCTGTTTCGGCAGTATTTCTAACCTTACTATATTTCGATTGTAAGTTTTTAATACATACATTTTGATCAAGTAGTTACTTCGACTGATTTAACTTTTTCGGACGACGAACTTTTGACGTAAAATCAATTTTCCACGCGGCGCGGTTCGGAAGTTCGAATATTGATTTCAAAGTTTCGAAGTCTGAATGTTTGATTCCAAGTTCGCCTTTACGGAAAATCTCTTGCCAATCGCTGTCCCGCTTAGATAGACTAAGTTATATATCTCATCAACTCGTTCGGGCAATCTTTATAATTATGTAGCTGTCGTTAGATGTCGTTAGCTGTCGTTGAATTCAGAATCTCCGCGACTCGTTCGTTGGTGATTTAGATTAGATCACGAGATTCTATATCTCAGCGACTCTTTCGTTGGCAGCCTTTATACCAGTCGCTCAGATAGACTAAACTCTCGACTCAGCGACCTCTTCTTTGGAAGTTTTTGTACCTGTATCTGTTGATCCACACAGTTTAATAGTTTAGATAGACTGAATTCTGTAACACTCGGGTGTTCCGACGTTTGACGACCATCAACTGTGGTTCCTGCGTCTGCAGAACCGCAGCCGCAAAGCGGACGTGAAACCGCACGCAGTCAATCTCCCAAGCGGGCGCAGCCTCAGACGCACAGCGACCTTGCGGCAGCCGCACAACCGCACGCAGAGCGCCCGCAGACGCAGTGTTAGGTTATTTCTGCACAGTACTGTACATGGGCAGATTGAAGGATGACCCAGTCAGGTATTCAATATTTCTTAAGAAGTAGGGGTGGATTACAGGTGAGCAGTTGGGATAAATTTGCCTCACTATCATTGTAAATAAACTATCTTTGTAAGGTCACCAACCTGCCATCACGAATTATCTTGTATTTTCCTGGTGTAGCTAAATTGACAACTGTTGATCCCTTGCGACATTCCTCTGTATCCCCAAGGGTACCTCCATTGACGATAACAGCAAGGTCACTCCACAAATCCTCAAACTCCTGTGTTGGAAATGGTTCTTACATGTGAGCTAGGGAGCTAGACCACAAGTCAGAACATTTTAACCCTTTGACTTCCAGACAAGCAAAAACCAGTGACAAGTCACAACCTCGTTTCCAGGGGCTTTCCTCCACTCCTCCCTGGGAATGAGGTTGGGTGGGTCATGTGCAGGGCAGAATGGACTGGAGAGCACTATTAGGCAGCATTCAGATGGAGTGCCCATGCCCAGTGTATGGGGGGGGGGGGGGGGGCTGAGGGGCTTTAGCCCCTGGATAAATCTTAATGAGGGGGCTGAGCCCTCCCCCAGACCCCCCAGAAATTTCGCAGCAACTGACTCATCAATCACCCTTCACAATTATTGGTTACTTGTTAGGCTAAAGTAACTGTTACAGCCTCATTCCTGTCAGCCAAAAGCACCCATATACAGTGATAAATCAACCCAGTAAACACAACATTGAAAAATTGTTGAAATGTGTTGTATTTTAACTAGTTTTTATGACATTTCATGACCTTCAATGTTCTTAAAAATCACCCCTCAGAATGCAGGAAATGGCATTTCCAAGACTCTAAATTTCAAAAATTTCTGAGGGGGCAGGACCCCCTAGAAGAGTCCCTTTTTGTAAACACCCCCCACGGGAAAATTCTTAGAAAGGTTCCTGTTCAGCACTTCAGCCCCCCTAGACAAAAACAGAACTCTATGCCCATGCCCAGGTATGGTCACTAGTCTGAACATCGTACCTGAGCAAAAAAACAGGCACAGTGCCTGGGCACTACCTTGAGAGGAACGGGGTACCATGCCAGGCACGTGCACCAATCTGAACAGGATTTTTATGGTGTCCAGCACTTTTAACCAAAACAACATGTATTTGGTGCCACCTTCTTGGCATTGGGCACAGGCACTCAGTCTGAACAATGCCTTAAACATCTATTAATAAAACTCTACCTCAATATTCAGGCTACTTTTTGTTGCACTCTTATTAGCGCTAGTTAATGCGAGTGGAGCATCACAACACCTAGCTAGCTCTCTCACAAATGCATGGTCTGGTATTCGTATCCCAACATTCGATGTAAAAGGATTTAGACCTTTATTCAAGGCAGATGTTCTCTCAAACACTAAAGTGACTGGACCAGGAAGCAGTCTTGATAGTAAAGTTGTGTCTATGGTCGTTTTCCCCCATCTGAAAATAAGAAAATGTAATATAAACAACTTCTGGTGTATAGAGAGTTTTTTGTGCATGGTTATATGTTCTATATAGTGCCAAACTTGAAAGGACTTAACAAGTTATTAACCCATTCTTGCCTGAGCTGGCCAAAAACAACTCCTTTATTATTTAACTTAACTATCTAACGCTAGATAAAGTTGCTCTTCAGAAGAACCCTCAGACAACCTAGGCAGTAATAATAAGTAATACATGTATTGGGCATTTCACTTGATTACATAGCATGTTCTAAGGATTTTGGGTGAAGGAATTAATTCAAGTGTAGAATATATACATTTTAAGACCAAACCAGGACCAGTTGTGAAAAATGCAACTACACATGCCTTCTGGCAGGAATTGAACACACGACCTTGCGATTCTAGTGCAATGCTCTGACCACTGAGCCATGGAGGGCGTTGCCGAGAGCTTGATCGCGAGTTCTGTATATAATAAGGTGGTAATGCCAGGAGAGAATTGGGTATATTATAAGTAATATTGGGCATTTCACTCAATTAGATTTATTTCAATTCTCTCCTGGCATTACCACCTTATTATATACAGAACCCACAATCAAGCTCTCGGCAACGCCCTCTGTGGCTCAGTGGTCAGAGCATTGCACTAGAATCACAAAGTCGTGAGTTCAATTCCTGCCAGAAGGCCTGCGTAGTTGCATTTTTCGCAACTGGTCCCGGTTTGGTCTTAAAAGTTAACACAGTTACTACATGCCCTAGGGGATACTCTTGTATATGAGATACGGGTATGTGCCACCCTATAGGGTATGGTTTTTGAGCTCTGGGGTCTGGGATAGGGAATACAAATTGTCCATTTTGGTCTGGAATAGGGTGTATATTTTGGCCTGGGATTGGTCTGAGTATGGATGCCAATGTGACACCAGTGCTGGGATAGAGGGTAAGCCTGTCGCTGAAAAAATAACAGGCGTGCAGTGCTCAGCACGCCTTGGTTGGCCTAGGTGTGCGATGGCATGCAATGCTTAGAAAAGCAAATGCACTTCATTGGTCAAAACGTGGTAAGTTAATGAGTCAAACGTAGCGTTTCAAACGTAAACAAACGTGCGAAATAGTTCATGCTTCAAGCTTGAACGCAAATGGTAGTATTTATACCAAATCCGATAATCCGCGGCATGCCCCGCAAAAAACATGTCTTGATTTCCGCCAAAACATTAACGAATTTCACCTTTGAAATTGACACTGTGAGATCACTGCAACATGATTGCTCCATTCACTACTTTTAAATTCTCCAGTCAGAATGTTTTGGATGGAAATCATGATGTGTTTATTTGGGAGGCCATGTCACGTATCATCGGTTTTGCTAATACACCATTATAAAAATTTTTTTCGGTTTTCAACTGGTGAAATTTTTTGCAAAGAAAATGCAGTTCCACTGGGAAAAGTCAGCCTTGTAAAAAAACAACCAAAAATGGTTTGTGGCGTGCGATGGAGCACGCCTTATCCACATCAGGCGTGCGAAGAGGTGTGCGCGTGCGATCGCACACCTCTCATTGACAGGTTTGAGAGGGTATTGATTTTTTTTAGTTTAGGTCTGGGGTAGGGTATAAGAAATCACCTTTTTAGGTCTGGGACAGAGTCAGGATTTTGAGGTCACAGTGGCACACTCCTACCCAAAAATTACCATGGGGCTCCCTGGGTTATATGCACATAAGAAAATTCTTAATTTACTTGCTTGTTCAAATCCTCCACATTTCCAACTGAAATTGCAATTGGTTTTTCAAAATGTCTTCCTTTAATTTCATAGAGCTTTTTAACAGCCTCAGTTGATTGGGCTAATACTGCAAGACCGTAGACTGTATCAGTTGGAAGAGCTATTACATTGCCTTTTTTCAGTTCAGTTGCTGCCAATGTAACACATTCTTGAAAGCATGAATCATCATCTAAGGAAACAGAGCATTATTTAGTACTAATAATGATTAATAACTGAATGTGATTAGTTATTGATCACTATTGATCACTAATCAATAAACTTTAGATCAAATTGTCAGTTGACTATCAGAATCAATTAATTAATATTGATGATATCGGTTTCTATGAATTTCAACGATTGCATAATTGAGACAAAAGAAAAAATGTTGCAAATTATAAATGTTTCAATTACGGAAACTACAGTAGATTTCTTGGTTTCAATTATTCAACTCTGAAGCTGGCTATTGCTACTGCTGAATAATCTTGTATTTAAATTATCAGTTGATACTCATACCCCTTTATAGCTATAGAAGTATACACTAAATAAAGTAAAGCAAACAAAATACCTTTTAGTTGTTTCGGTAGGACTACAACCTTGGCCATTTTTACCGCCATGTGTTCATGGCGAGTATCGACGAAGATTAGCCGAGCAAAACCCGATGATGACAAAGACAGTTATATATAAGAAACTGCTATTTTTGTAACGAGGAAAAACGTTTAATCAAAGAACGATAAATAATTGACTCATTAGCTATAATTTTTAAAGTGCCTTTATCATGGTTGGGGATTTTAGATATTTATGATTTTTGGAACCTTCTGCACGAGAAGATTTGTAATATATCAAATTTCATCTTCATGGACGTCGAAGTAGGAATCTGTAAAGTGTTTTTTGCAAAAAGACAATTAAATTCCTCTTTTGACGTCACTTCTTTCAACTAGTAACGGCAAAAAAGTCCATGAAGAGGAAATTTTAGGAAAGGAAGATCAAGATATTTTACAAATTTTACAATTTACATGGTCACCCGGGCCAATCCCCCGACGCAGGCGACGCTGACTTTCAGTATAAAGATCAGAATAAAACTGGAAGTCGTATCTTCAAGTTTAGCATCACATGTACAACCGGCAAATAAAGGTTAAAACGTCATTTGATATTCATAAGGACATGCCCCATCCGATCAGAACCGGAACGCCTTCCATGGCACTTGCACTCGTGATTATGAAGGACTGTTTGGGCTTGGTGTATGTGAACACAAAATTATTCATCCGACGGAATTTTGTGTTAACACTGGTCCTCGTCAATGTACCAATCGTTTGTTTTATCTACTACAAGTTAAATCTAGTGAATTATGCTTGGTATAACCGTTCACATCGCTCGACATTACACTGTCGAACACCGACTGAAGATATGAAGGATTTGATGGAACTATCGAGAGATCTGCATTTTATTTTAGATGAACTGAATGTGACCCACTGGCTGGCTTATGGAAGGTAAGTGACTAAGTGACTCTTTAAAGCAAACAGAAAATTGGCTCGTAATTAAAGGATAAACTAGCAATTATTATCAATAAAGGAGCGACTGAATTGCGAAGGTCACGCAGTTCAGACCAACGGATCACAGCTAAGGCAGCTGAGATGTTAGGTGTTGATTTTATTATAATTAGAACTGAAGTGGTATGACAGTTTCTTGCTCAATTATTTAATAATATTATCCGCTTCGCTTCCTATCCGTGCTATCACTGAGATGCTGTCTGCTTTTCGAATATCATGGCATGCTTATATTGATTATAGTAATTTAATATACTGATGGCAGTAATTTATTAATATTGCTTTGACGTTTTTAGAGATCACGGCATTTACAAACGACGTTTTACTCCGGGAAAGATGATTGTTCATCAGTGTTATTGATTATAAAAGTTTAACAATCAAGCAACATAAGTGTTTTGGGGGGACGTCTATACAGTATACATTCAATGACATTGAATGTATACTGTATAGATGTCCCCCCAAAACACATTTTTCTACAAAACAGCCACAGTACACTAGGCCCTGTTTACATGAAGTGGAATCTCAGAGTGAAGTCAATCCGGGCACGTATTTACATGGAGAATCTGACCTGTTTACATGGCGTTATTAGCAGGAATCCCTCTGGCTTCTGATTGGCCGATAAATTTAGCACTTCTGTTGTCAAGGTGATGTGTTGTCTACATGAATATATAATTACTGTATTGGGATTCAAAAATAATTGAAATGTATTTGACTGAAGTTTAGCTGACGAATAACAAATTTTAATAAAATGATGTTAATACTATAGAATCGAAGTATAGCTAATTGAAGTATCGCATTGTTGTGAATGAAAATTAAAGATTAATTCTTTAAGAGATTGTTGTGCATATTTGGCGATAGAATGAGGCAAATACTCGAAGCGCGATGCCATGATCAAAGTGTTAAGTATCATAATTTCATTAAACTGTTTAAGTTATAATTATGCCAGTCGCATACAAATTCTCTAAGCCACTCTTGGCCAAACATGCAAAGCTTGAGAGCGGGTATAAACTAAAGGTTGCAATGTATTTAATACTGATTTCAAATCCGAGCGTACTGTTTCAACGTTATTGACATGGCGCGTTCGTGTGCACTAACATCTTCGCTAACTTTGGAATTGTTTCTGAAGCTGAGTCACAGTACAGTATTTGCAACAGAACTACAATCTAGGATCAATCCGTACTCAAAGAGTCAAAGAGCGATATATTTGTGCTACCACATATATAAATACGCCATACCGCACCAGATAACGTCATATGGAAGTGCTAAGTTTATCGGCCAATAAGAAGCCAGAGGGATTCCTGCTAATAATGCCATGTATCTGCTTGGAACATTGTTTTTGGTTTTGGAACACTATTTTCTGTATATTTGCTATAGATTGACGAGGTGGAAAGCATAATCTATTGATGAATATAAGAGCCCAGCATAAAACATGAAGCAGTGGCATTTTTAAAATATTAAAAATAAATATAAAATAAATATTTTAAAAATGCCATTGCTTCGTGTTTTATGCTGGGCTCTTATAATCATCAATAGATTACTATTTTCTGTGCTTCCCTCAATGTCTGCCATTTAGCACAACACTCATGTGTACCAAGTCATTTTCAAGTGAGACCGTGTTTAGATGAATCCAAGTCGATCCTTGCTTGAGTCTCAAGTCAATCCACTCCACTGCGTGGATTGACTTCAGCCATAGTTTCGATCAGATTGAAAACTTTCAATCTTCTTCAATTGTAAACACAACAAGGAGAAACAACATGCGAGATTTGACTTGAACACTCAATCCACTTCATGTAAACAGGGGTGTAATAGTATGACCTTTCATAGTGACTTTGTATTAATTAACTGATTGCCACCTAGGATGTCTGAGGGTTCTCTTTTTGATGAGTAAAATCATCTGGTGTTAGACAGAGTAAAACAATACAGAGGTCAGGGGCCATTTCTGGCTGGCTTAAGGCAGAATAAGAAATTCCGGTTTTTTCTAATTTTCTTTTCAGTTTATGGGGAGCTATCCGTTACAAGAATCCACTACCTTGGGACAATGATGTCGACCTTGGAGTTCTAAGGAATGATATTAAACTTTTATCAAGAAACAAATTAAGAGATGAATTAGCTAACAAGGGGATAAGAGTTCGGTACCATTCTTGGGGTGGTTTTTACCGTGTGACTAGACATAAAGCTCGTGCAGATCTAATGGTGTTTCACAACTTTAGTAATAGTGGCTACATGGAACGTGTTGGTTTGGAGGCATATCTTTTCTTCATCAATTACAAGAAAATGCATGCTTTTCCAACATATCTTGTCCAAATACCACTTCCGAAAATGATTTTTGCTGGAGTTGCCATGCCTGTACCCCATGGGGGTTTAGAAATGCAGAAATATCAATACCCATATGATTGGTGGAAGGAAAGCAAACCAATTGGATGCTAATAGTATTTTTAAAATTAATTAATAATGGTGTTTGGAATTGCTTCAGGTGTGTCCATTGGAAAAGATGATTGAAAAAATCATGATTATTGCCTCAGAAATAATCACAATATTAATATTATCAGAATAGATGCAATGAATTACAGGCAAAATGGAAATACCTACAGAGGAACTGTATTTCTATAGCTGCTACAGAAATGTGAGAAAAATCTAGCGATAAGTCACTTATTCTTGATTTATATTTGTTTGCATGTTGGTATCAATTTGGGAGAAACATTTGTTATATTATGATTAAATTCCATGAAAGCTAAATTGGGTCATTCCAGAAAAGATCCATACCTCCCCCACAGAGGAAATTTGTGCCATCCGTGGAGGGGAGGGAGGTAAATCTACTTCTGATAATAGTAAAATGTACTTGGATGTCCGAAGGGGGGAGGGGGTCAACTTCACATTTCCTCCGTGGGGGAGGTGTGGATGTTTTCTGGAATGACCCATTATACTTTTTATTCACATTTTTCAACAAAAAAATCCTCAAACTTCAGTAGTGACTACAGAAATACAGTAATACAAAACAAACTGCAGATGTGGGAAGGTATTTCCATTTGGACTGTAAAGTGGGCAAAGTATCAATACAGTGGAAACAGAGAACGTAGGAGTCTAACGCTTCGAGCGAAGGCCCTTCGTCAGACTCCTACGTTAGACATTAGATGTTAAACTCCTACATTCTCTGTTTCTGCAGTATATCTAACCTTACTATATTTCGATTGCTGTTTCTACACTGCCTACGCAGCACGCTACTTTTATATCAATACAGTATATGCAATAATAAACCCTGGACATTTTTTCTGGGTTTATATTAGAAGGGTTTTACTATTGGGGTATTTAAATATAATATATAATATTTTTATCTTCGAGTGAGGGAAAACAATATTTTATGAATGAGCATAGCAAATGAGTAAAATATTGTTTTTGCACAAGACGATAAAATTCATATCTTCAAGCCACTGTGTAATGTTCTTTTTATTATATAGATTCAATGCAAAAAGCGGTAAAATTCTAAATGATGTCATCGATATCTTCACTAGTGATGATATGGAAATATCTTCACTAGTGAGGATATGGAAAATATGACACTGTATATTTCCTAGTAAAACACTCACATGTATATAATAAAATAGGTTATTACTACCATTTGCATTCAAGCATGAAGCATGAACTATTTCACACATTTCTTTACGTTTGAAACGCTACGTTTGACTCATTAACTTACCACGTTTTGACCAATGAAATGCATTTGTTCACGTGAAATTCACGTGTTAAGAAAGCAAATGCATTTCATTGGTCAAAACGTGGTAAGTTGATGAGTCAAACGTAGCGTTTCAAACGTTAACAAACGTGCGAAATAGTTCATGCTTCAAGCTTGAACGCAAATGGTAGTATATAAAATTGTAAGGTGAATATATAAGTCCATACTGCGCATGATCCACCATGTCTCACAACCTCGTACCCAGGGTCTTATCTCCGCAGAGAAGGCTGGGTACGAGGTTGTCACAAACAAGGCATTCATAGATAATTACATGAAGTACTCAGCTCGGTGTAAACCGTTCGTGAGCAACATGGCGGAATTAAACCAAGCGAGGCGGCGAGGATATCTCTTCGGATTTCTTCTATTTTCGCTAAAAATGTTTCGTTTCAAGTACAAGTAATAAAGAGGAAACATTAAGAAAAGCGTACAATCTTGAGTAAGCTATCCGTGTATTTTTGTAAAATTATAGATGCAAACATTAGTTTCGTACATGCGCAGTACGGACTGTTATTTCACATTTTATAATTATCCAAAGATTGAATTTTTTTTGATATTCTGGAGAGCTGCATTTTTTGGAGGAGGTTATTATTAAAAGTTTACAGTACAATATCTAGTGCAATTTTAACCCATGCTCATTTCCAGCAGTGAAGCTATGTAAATGTAAAATTGTCTGATATCCAACAATATGTATTCACCAATGCAATGGTCTGTGTATCCTGCGAACCCAGACGTATTTGCCCGCCCTCGTTGCGAAAAATAGGTCTGGGTTCGCAGGCTATGGTCTGTGGCAATCATTTGTAGGCAGCCAATTTCGTATAAAAATAACTGCATGGGGCACACGTGCAGTGTAGAGTTACAACAAAGTATATGTCTTCTTGGGAAACATTGAGACTCGCAGTGGCAGATTACCTATGGAGCAAAGGGGGCATTTTCCCCTGGCCCCAGATTCTGACTGGCCCATAAAAATGAGTGAATAAAAAAATTATGCAGTTTCTCTTTGAAAGTCCGAACTAGCCTGAGAAAATCACACGCTATCTCAGCCACGGACCCCCTTCTGTTTGAAAGCAGGAGGGGAGTGGCGCCTGAGGCAGCCTAAGTACGAACCTCCGATAATCCGATCAACCTACGCTTTCAGTTCACCGTACTCCGGGGATGACTCTCATTTTGTGACCGGCCCTAAAATATTTTTGCTCCGGCCCTGGGAAGGTTAATCTGGCACTCGAAGGGAAAAAAAGTAACTACATGTAGTTTCATGAGGGACACCAGACAATTTTTTTTTTTATATCTAGCTGGGTTTATGTTCTTCAGGCTCTGCATTTTCACCGAGCTCTTGCAACCAAAAAGGTGGTGGTGGCTCATTTAACCATAATGCTTTGCGACCTCATGGTTACGCTAAGACTTGACTCGTATTTTCTGTCACTAGTTGTATGCACGTTGCACAACATATGAAGGTTATTATTACATAAGATTATTATTGTATAGTAGTTTTCTTAAATTTATTTGTTCATTGGTTTTCTTTTCGGAAACTTGCGCAACTAATGTTTCATGACTCTCACATGCCACGCACGTTTTACCGTTGATTACTTTTATTTTTCTCGGACCAGATCGGATTTGAGCAGCTGTCTTCGGATCTATTAGAAGTAATATTGGGCATTTCACTCGATTACACAGCATGTTCTAAGGATTTTGGGTGAAGGAAAATTCGAGTGTAGAATATATACATTTAAAGACCAAACCGGGACCAGTTGCGAAAAGTGCAACTACACATGCAGGCCTTCCGGCAGGAATTGAACCCACGACCTTGCGATTCGGATGGACTGGACTACGATTTTTTGGCTTCGGATAGGATTGGATTCGGATTGACAGATTTGGCAAACCCTCGCGGATTATACACTGACGTTTCAAGCAGAGTCCTTCATCACATTTTACTCTCAGGGCTCTGCTCGAAACGTCAGTATTTCGTTATCAAAATTGTTCTCGGCCGTTTACCTGCACGATGAGTAAAATCATTTTAAATTTTTACATTGTATTAAAGAAATACCAAATGGTTTTCCGTGTTTGGATACTCTGATCCAAACACGCGGGGAATTGCGAGACTGGAGAAAAGCGTAACAAAACACGAGCCGTAGGCGAGTGTTTTTAGCTTTTCGAAAGTCGAGCAATTTCCCAAGTATATGGATAAGAGTCTCCAAACACGGAAAAAAACATTTGGTATTTCTTTTATAAAATAATCACAAGTGAGTATCATATACTATACACTTAATGTCTGCTCCCGAGGGAAACAGTTAGTTTTGTTTTCCCGAGAGTCTTGATATTTCCCGAGACGAAGTCGAGGGAAACATCGAGATTCGAGGGAAAACAAAACTAACTGTTTCCCGAGGGATCAGACATTAAGTGTTTTGTTATATAGCTTGAGTTTCGCTGAATAATTTCGACGTTTATCAATTAGAGACACAAACAAAAAGACAAACTGAAAGACTTACCAAAACTTTCGCCTGGCTCTGTAATTTCACATCAAACAAACAAATATGAGTCTCAGAACAAAAGAACAGCAATACATTTCTCCAGTTAATCTTCACACATGCTTTGAAGACCTATAAATATTCTTTTTTTCGTACCAAACAAGCTTTTGTTTATAGTGAAGAGTTCAAAGTTCTAGTGGGCAACAACTGAAAACTTATTGACCGAGCAGGCAATAAGTTCTCAATTATTGCCTGCTCGGTAGACATTGAAATTTAGCTAAGGTCATGTGACCACAAACCAACCAATGACAGTCATCGTTGCATCCAGCGAAACTCTAGCTATATAACGATGTCAAATGTTTTCCAAAAACCATTTTGGCGGGAATTTTCCGTGTTTGGATACTCTGATCCAAACACGGCAATTGACCAATCAGGGCTCGCGTAGTATACATGTTATTTTATAAAGATAAGTGTAAGTTATTACGATGTAGACAGATCTGATCAGCAATTATTTATGATCAAAATAGACAAATTGTGTACAATACCATTACCGGTCTATACTTAGTGTATGGACCTGTTCACACAAAATTGCTAAATTAGAAAAATTACAATTATTTGAATCTACTGGAATTTTCCTAAGCGTGTATTTTAATCCATCGAATGCTACAGACCTGGTAGCTGATAGCTTGTAAATAAAAATAATGGTCAAAGAATGCTTTGCTGTCTCTATGCTGTAGTTGATACAATCCTCTTGTGTATTTAGTCTTCTTTGCAGCCGTCATACGTTGTCGTACGTTCGCACTATCCCCAACTACCAAGTTAAGGGGCGATTACACGGAGCGGTCGTAATTATCAAGTAAATAAGGGCAAAGTTACGTTAATTAATTCTTTGAAAGTTTTCATGGCGATAATGTAATATAAATAAGTTTTGTGGAAACACCACGTAAAATATTTCCTTGGAACGTTACGGTTACGTTACGTTAAGTTACGTTACGTTACTGATGAAGGCCTGAGTCAACAGGCCGAAAGCTTAGCAAAGAAATATTTTACGTGGTGTTTCCACAAAACTTATTTATATTACTTTATCGCCATGAAAACGTTCAAAGAATTAATTACGTCACGTTATTACGTTACGTTACATTAATAAGTTTTGTGGAAACACCACGTAAAATATTTCTTTGCAACGTTACGTTGCTATGTTTAAAGTTACACCCACAATACACGCACTTTACAAGTGCGTGTAGTACATACTGCGTGTAGTACAGTCAAACTACACGAAGCTTCGCACCACACGCAACCTTGCACTACACGCAGTTGCGTGTAGTTACACTCACACGCAGTTTGCATGTAGTCCGCTACACGCAGTTTGCGTGTAGTTGACTGCACGTGTAAAATATAAATAGTTCGCTCGTTTTGAAAGATTAACTCTTTGGACTACATGATACAATATAAATTTTACATGCCAAGATGACTATAGGTTGCATTTACAGTACCTCACAAAGTGTTTTGGGCAAAGAATAGCTTGCGCTTGTTTTGGTTTGTCGCTTTGTCCTCACAGTCGCCTAATTACACGAAGTTTGCGTGTAGTCAGGAAAAATATAAATACAGTAGTTCGCTCCTTTTCAAATGCGTATCATCATCAGTATAATTTTGAAAGGTTAACTCTTTGGGCTACATGATACAATATATCAGCAGAGTCCTATCAGCCGCAGTCAGCAGAGTTGAGTTCTGTACTATCATTCGAGCAACTTAAGAAAATATCCAGCTCAAAACAAAACTTTGCTGTGAACTGTTTACGGCGTCTCTTCCGAGGTGAGTTAGAAGGCAGAAATATTTCCGGCAAGAAAAAAACCCAACTGGCTGTGGACCCTGTTCGTGTTGAACGGATAAAATTGTATGTGTGTCAAATGTATCCAACATCACCAGTTGATATTCCCGAAGCTTGGAGTAAGCCGTGCCGACGTGCTATCGACGAATTTATCAGACGTCCTGTTAAACGTAAACATTAAGTAGGCAGATTTATTTTTTAATTAAATAAAACTTTTCTTACCTTTACTGTTGTTTTCATTATTCTTATATAAATCAATGATTTCCACGCTGACTGTTTCAAATTGCTATCTAATCCGGATTCAAACGTCGAATTCTTGTAAATTTTAGTTTTGACGCAAGGTTCGGTCTGGCAGCTTTCACATTTCAGTGGCGCCAGGCTAATTCAATTGAGTTTCACACAGTAGAAATTTTACAAACAACTTGTTCGGGTTTGACTCAAAATTCTCATGTGGAAAATCATCTCAAATTGATCGCTGCTATCGCCGCGAACGCTCGAAAATCACGATCGCTACAATCACTATAGTCGTGTAGACAAACTATTGAAGCCGTTCTATGATCTACTATGTTCTATCATACACAAAGTTTTGTGTAGTTACTATACACGAAGCTTTGCGTGTAGTTATTACACAGAGCTTTGCGTGTAGTTATACAGGAAGCTTTGCGTGTAGTTATACATGCAGCTTTGCGTGTAGTTATTATACACGAAAGCTTTGCGTGTAGTGCGTGTATGTATGTTGCGTGTACACGCAGACTACACGCATTTCAGTCCACGAAGGTGTTACAAAACTTTTGAGCGCCACTGTACGTTAGTTTTACTTCAGTTTCACACTAATTAGTCTATTATTTATTTTGTAAGCCCAATAGCCCATCATTAATAAAAAGATTCTTATAGTCTTAGCTGACCCACGAAAGCGTCTTCACGAAGACTAATTAATTTATTAATCTTCGCTATGATCACGAAACACACGAGCAACGTTTTGATGTTCTATTTCAGTTCCTTTCAGCACTATTTATTCACACAGTCAAGTAAACGAACTCGTATCGAAGGGAGTTGAACAGTTTTTCAGCCCGCTTTGCCGGGATGAAAACGATTACATGGACATTTTCATCCCGGCAAACCGGACTAGCCCGCTTGCCATGTAATCGAAATGTTAAGAAAACATGCGTTTTAGCCCAGTTAACCGGGCCAGCCCGGTCCATGTAATCGCCCGCTTAGTGGGGGAACCTACTGACGTCTGGAAAGGAGGCTAAGTTGTGTATGAGTGAACTGCAACTTATACTTCTAGTTTTAATGATTCACTTAGGACTTTCAAATAGAACTGAAATGTTGCAGTCAGTTTCAGCTTGCTTTTGAAATCCGAAAGTATAGTTGAAATGAACATTCCGAACTTACGTTGCAATGTTCAGAACTACATTGCGAGGTAGATACAAATTTAAGTCGGCAATTTTTTTCTGTTTAACCAAGTATCTATTATTCTTCATTTCCATCAAACACTGTACAAGAAATAATCTTCTACTCCGTGATTTCACCAAAGGAATTCAATTCAAAGCTTATTAAATTGCAACTTCACAATGAACTTCGCGAACTTCCGTATCTAGTTCCCAACCTTTCAACAAAGGTTGACAAACGAATTTCAAAAGCAAGTAGCATAGGTTACTAGGTATTAAATTATTCTAATAGCACATGTCACCTGCTCGTATTACCAGGAGGATCAGAGCTAACAGGTGATAATGGTGACCTAGGTGATAGAGAGTCTGGTGAATGGGTTTGCCCACTTGAAGTTGAGACTGGACTGAGAAGTGCTTTTCTTGAGTGATTTTGAGATACTTGATTACCTGTGCAAGAAACTGCCCTTCCAGGACGGAGGACAACTGCAGAGCCTGGAACTAGTTTAGCCACAACTGCAGGAGGTTGGGTTCGATGGGCTGTATCTAGTTGTAAATGATGCCTAATTCCAGTTTGAAAAAAAGAAAAGGGATAGTCATTGTTAATGGGTTACAGATGACTAAGAAATGATAATGATAATTAAAGGAAAGCATACAGAGTTCTTCCCACAGTGGGTAGTACAGGATGGGTTGTGCTTGGTAGAACAGGGCGGGGGGGGGGGGGGGTTGATGCCAGATAGGCACTGTATGGCGTGTGGTGCCAGAAAGGCAGTGCAGGGTGGAGCAGTGCTGGCCCAATGGGTGGTGCCAAATAAGCAGTGCTGGGTGGTAGCAAATAGGCAGTGGTGGCAAATAGGCAGTGCTGGCAAATAGGCAGTACTGGGTGGGTGGTGGCAAATAGGCAGTACTGGGTGGGTGGTGGCAAATAGGCAGTGCTGGCTGGGTGGTGGCAAATAGGCAGTGCTGGGTGGGTGGTGGCAAATAGGCAGTGCTGGGTGGGTGGTGGCAAATAGGCAGTGCTGGGTGGGTGGTGGCAAATAGGCAGTGCTGGGTGGGTGGTGGCAAATAGGCCATGCTGGGTGGCTGGTGGCAAATAGGCAGTGCTGGGTGGGTGGGTGTATGTGGCACCAGGTGGTGGCCTGGTGGTGTGAAAAAGCTAACAAAAATCACCTTGTTGCTGTTCTTGTATCATCCAGATTTTCTCCTGATTTCTTAAACTGGACAGACTCTCTTGTGGAGTTAGTGAAGTGGACGTCACCATTAGCCAAGTCTTGTGGGTCTTCAACACGTCCAAGGGAACTAAACCTGACAAATCAAAATTGTTTATTGCATCTTGAACACTTCTTTTTGCTCAGAGTGAACACTAGGGAGAGAAGAGAGGCAGTAGACCAGTAGAGTAGAGTAGAGTAGAGTAGAGTAGAGTAGAGTAGAGTAGAGTAGAGTAGAGTAGAGTAGAGTAGAGTAGAGTAGAGTAGAGTAGAGTAGAGTAGAGTAGAGTAGAGTAGAGTAGAGTAGAGTAGAGTAGAGTAGAGTAGAGTAGAGTAGAGTAGAGTAGAGTAGAGTAGAGTAGAGTAGAGTAGAGTAGAGTAGAGTAGAGTAGAGTACAATGCAGACAATGCAGTACAGTGCAGTGCAGTGCAGTACAGTACAGTACAGTGCAGTGCAGTGCAGTGCAGTACAGTACAATGTAGTAACAGTACAGTACAGTAATACAGTACAGTACAATGCAGTACAGTACAGTACAATGCAGTACAGTACAATGCAGTACAGTACAATGCAGTACAGTACAATGCAGTACAGTACAATGCAGTACAGTACAGTGCAGTACAGTACAGTGCAGTACAGTACAGTGCAGTACAGTACAATGCAGTACAGTACAATGCAGTACAGTACAATGCAGTACAGCACAATGCAGTACAGTACAATGCAGTACAGTACAATGCAGTACAGTACAATGCAGTACAATGCAGTACAGCTGTACAATGCAGTACAGTACAATGCAGTACAGTACAATGCAGTACAGTACAATGCAGTACAGTACAATGCAGTACAGTACAATGCAGTACAGCTGTACAATGCAGTACAGTACAATGCAGTACAGTACAATGCAGTACAGTACAGTGTAATACAGTACAGTGCAGTGCATGTACCAACTGGGCAACATGTATCTCCTACAATTTTCTTTAAAATTCTGCCAAAATTCCTGTAGGGAAGTTGTTCACCTGAGTGAATTTATAACAGATCACAGAAAAACAAAAATCTTAAGCTTTGATAAGAAATAATTTAAATACAATTATTACCTTTTATCATCATTCTTCTCCCAGTCAGTCTCATCTTCATCACTAGAATCATCTGGTGCAACGTATAAAACTTCCATTACAATCTCACCATGTAAGGATGACAAAACCTTTACAGCTTCAGAATGCTTGGCATCTTGAAGATCAATACCATTACATGACAGAATAGCATCACCAACATAGAGACCTTGACACCTTTCTGCTGGCAAACCAGGATGAATCTCTGAGATCAAAATAGGTACACCGTGCTCTCTACCACCCTGTATAAGCATAAATTGAAAAACAACATGTCAGTTTCAACTGTCAGATTACTAGAAATTATATATAAGAAATAAAATAATTTATTGTATAATAAAAATTGGACTTACAGTGATAGAAATGCCAAGGCCTTCACTTTTGTTTTTTGTGATTATTATTGTCCTAGGGTCTCCAATTCCCCTTCTTCTGCGTGATCTAGACTCAGTGTCATTGCCTTCATCAGTTTCATGAACAACAGGAGGTGCTGGTGTCTTCTTGAAAGGGTTTTTTCTTCCACGACATGCCCTGATAACAGTCTTATGCCTGTGTAAGTGAATCTCAGCCTCAATTTGGTTCCACATGTTTTCGTGTTCACTGCCTCTCAAATCTCGACCAAGAAGTTGAATCTGTTGTATCCTTATGTAATAAACAAAAATGAGGAAGTGTAGTTTGGTTCAAAACACAGACTAAAGAAATTGCAAGATATTTTACTACAAAAAAAAATTTCTGAAAGCTTGCTACAAGACATATCTGTCAATGCCTTATATCACGCCCTACCTTCCAGCTAATTCTTTGTCAAGATACTTAGCAGCTAATCGTGCCCCATATACTTCTCCTTGTAGACTGAATATATGATTTCTTAGTTCAATATTTTCTTTCTCAAACTGTTTCACTAATGCTGCTGTTCGAGCCTCTTTTATACGATCTTTCTTGTCTCTATTTAGCTCAGATTCCTGAAAAAATAACAAAAATTATACTGTAGCATGAATAAAATTGAAAAAGCTATCCAGGGCAGGAATGGACCACCACGTACATACCACAATGATCACCACCACCACCACCACTATTACTACCACTACCGTATTTCTACCACTACCATCACAAATACCACCATTGCCACCACTAAACCCTCTACAATCACCACTACCACCACCACCATCAGTACTATCACCACTACTACAACCACCACCACCATCACTACTACAACCACCACCACCACAACAACCACCACCATCACTACTACCACCACAACCACCACTATCTGCATATAACTAACCACCACCATCACTACTACCACCATCATCACCACCACTACCTCCACCACAACTACCATCATTATTACCACAACCACCATAATAACCAGTACCACCACCATCTCCATCAACATCTCCACCACCACCACCACCATCACTACTACCACCACCACCATCATAACCAGTACCACCACCATCTCCACCAACATCTTCCCCACCACCAACACCACCACCACCATCATCACTACTACTACTACCACCACCATCTCCACCAACATCTCCACCACCACCAACACCACCACAACCACCACCATTACTACTACCACCATCATCATCATAACCAGTACCACCACCATCTCCACTACCACCACCACCACCACCATCATAACCAGTACCACCACCATCTCCACCACCACCAACACCACCACAACCACCAACACCACCACAACCACCACCATCACCATCATAACCAGTATCACCACCATCTCCACCACCACCAACACCACCACACCACCACCCACCACCATCACTACTACCACCATCACCATCATAATCAGTACCACCACCATATCCACCACCAACACCACAACCACAACCACCACCATCACTACTACCACCACCACCATCATAACCAGTACCACCACCATCTCCACCAACACCACCACCATCATAACCAGTACCACCACCACCTCCACCACCACCACCACCATCACTACTACCACCACCATCCCCACCACCATCTCCACCACAACCAAAACCACCATCCCCACCACCATCATAACCAGTACCACCACCATCACTACTACCACCACCACCATCATAACCAGTACCACCACCATCTCCACCACCACAACTTACCAGTTTATCACGAATACTATCTTGAGAGTCTTGTGTCTCAGCATTTGAATGTAACTGCAGCTGAACACGATGAAGTTGAAGTAATAGACTTGAAACCTCCTTCTCCAATACCTCTCTTGCCGCATGCTCTTCTGTTATATCATGTCTCATAGCAACAAGTTCGGCCTGAAATGAAAATAAACTTTGACATTAGAACAAACCCACACCTTCCTTTCTTCCTTTCTGCAATAAAATCCAAGCTTTCTTATTGATCAATCACTGCCACATTAGAATTGTACGTCAATTATTCGCTTAGATACTGCAATTTTACCATTACCAATATTTTGGCTTAAAATTGTACTAGTGTGAATAAGCAAGGCCACCAAGAGGAGGAGTTAGGGGGACAACCGGGCAAGTTGCCCTGGGCACCCAACTTGAGAAAGGCCCCCTAAAATTTTTGAGATTTGAGTTTTTGACATCCAGTAAGAAAACATGAAGCCCAGAAAGTGTAAAGATCAGTAACACTAACTTCATTTTTAGCCAACCCAGGGGACCAATTGAGAACACGTAGGCCCAACCCTATGATGTGTGACATCATCAGGACCCCCCAAGTTGATCTATGTGACATCATCAGGGCACAGAATAGTAATACAACCAGAAGTCCAACTCGCGTTGGAACCTTTGAAGTTTACATCCTCGCGCATGTCGCCTCGCGCATCTTGATTCTTCGCCATCCTACGCCATCCTGGTAAGTTCCCCTGGCAATTTGGACCTTCAAAAGAAGGTTAAAACTGCCGGGGGAACTTGCCAGGATGGACACCATCCTGGTAAGTTCCCCTGGCAATTTGGACCTTCAAAAGAAGGTTAAAACTGCCGGGGGAACTTGTCAGGATGGCGTAGGAGGAACTTGCCAGGATGGTGTAGGACATTGCGTAGGATGGGGTAGGATGGCGTAAAATATCGCGCATGCGCATTGAAGAAATGGGGACAAGTTTTCACTTGAGTTGGACTTCTGGTTGTATTACTATTCTGCGATCAGGGGCCCTAAATCAAAAATTTACCCCAGGCCCCACAATTTCTCTTGTAAGTACCAATTTCCCGGGATTGTACCCCCTGTATTACCCACAGTAACAGTTACAGAATCACAGCCAATCATGCATGACTTCAAATTAAAACGATATTTTAACATTTTTCTTTTGCAACACATGTAAATATTTTGGCAAAGTTTTACTTTTAAAACATAAATGTGATAATGATGGGCCATTAATTAAATTAATATCAGTTTTAAGAAAATATTTTCATTGATCTAATAACACCAATAAAGACCAATAAAATTATAATCAAATTCAGAATCACATATCGTTAAAACCATGTTAATCTGTTCCACAGATTAAAACTACCACTCCAAATTACAAACTATTAAACTGCATTTAAATTTAAATTTAAGAAAGACTCTTTATCTAAAGCGATAAAATACAAGAGAAGAGCTTGACTTCTAACCTCTAGTTTAGCGTTGGCTTGAAATATTGATTGTGCTTTGTGAACAAGTTGTGCGAAGACAGAAGACAACTGAGTCATTTTTTGACGACCATCGTATGTAATTTCACTCTGATCGGGATCTATTTCACCAAGCAATAAGTCGAGATCGACAAAAGATTTGTCAAATTCTTTCTCTAATAAATCAATCCAACGAAACATTGACACTGCGACCGACATCTTGTATTTGTTGTGGCCTACGGCCCTACGTCATCAACTCCAACATGCACGTCATCCGGGCTGGGGGCGGTCTCGGCCCAACACTCTCGCTCTCCTCTCCTCCCAACATACTCTCCTCCCACTGACACTCTCTTCTCCTCCCAACACTCTCTTCGCCTCCCAACACTCCCGCTCTCCTCCCAACACTCTCTTCTCCTCCCAACAGTTCCACTTTCTTCTCCCCACTCTCTTCCCCTCCCAACACAACACTCTCGCTCTCTCCTCTCCTCCCAACATACTCTCCTCCTCCCAACACTCACTTCTCCTCCCAACACTCTCTTCTCCTCCCAACAGTTCCACTCTCTTCTCCTTCCCACACTCTCTTCCCCTCCCAACACTCTCTTTCCCTCCCAACACTCTCGCTCTCCTCTCCTCCCAACATAATCTCCTCCTCCCAACACTCTCTTCCCCTCCAAATACTCTCTTCCCCTTCCCACATTCTCTTCCCCTCCCACTGACACTCTCGCTCTCCTCTCCTCCCAACATCCTCTCCTCTTCTCAACACTCTCTTCCGCTACCAACACCCTCCTTTCCTCCCAACACTCTCCTCCTCCCAACACTCTCCTTTCCTCCCAACACCCTCCTTTCCTCCCAACACCCTCCTTTCCTCCCAACACTCTCCTCTTCCCAACATCATCTCCCCCCTCCCCAGCACCGATTATTGTCGATTATTGATATAATTAAACTTCTACTTTTATACGGTATCAAACGATATTCATTAGAATTGCTAGTCTCTCTCTCTCTCTCTCTCTCTCTCTCGATCTCTGACAGAAAAGTGAAAAACGGGAGGTATTCATTTGCATTTCTTTTTCATTCAAACTAAATATTGGTTACATATTTAACTCACATACAGACCATATGCCAGTTTCTTTGAGAATAGTACCCAAGCCAGATATTTGGGTGTACATGTATAAATATATTATCTATATTCAATAAATTTTGTTTAAAATTTCAACTCCATACACTCGCGCTAGTCAGAAAGTTTGATTTCTACAAATTTATGTCCTTTTTATCACGTTAAATATCCTTATTTAAAATAAAACATTTTAATTGTAGTTCTGGACTATAATCAACTA
>OZ036009.1:1615000-1675000 GCA_964035015.1 Corallium rubrum
AATAACCTTTACGACTAATCCTTTGGAATCAAAAAGTGATATTCTTTCTTTGGCTTCGTCTTCTGTAAGACCATCTTCCTTCATGGCTAGCACTAAGAGATCCGCGATGCCAACAGCTGCCTTGGAGAACAAAAAAAAAACGATTTGGAAGGCGCGAAAAAGAAAACAATTGTAAAAAAAGTAAAGTGTGCGCGCTGCATATTTTACGTGGTGTGTCCACAAAAATAATATATATTATATTAAATCAAAACAGTTCGTTACTTATGCGTACAAGCATGCAGGCGTTTACGGCTGTTGCAATACATTTCCGCTCAACACATATAAAAACGCCGAATACAACTTTCTCTTCATTACCTCGCCGGCACCCAAGAAAACAAACTTGTTTTCTGCGAGAGAAGACTTCCCAGACAGCCTAAGACTTGCAAGAATACCAGCTACTGTCACAGCAGCTGTACCTATAAAAAACAATATAGTCACTAAGTCATGCACACAAGATATAGTGTATCGTAATGTACATTATGGTTGAATATTATTAGTCAGAGAGATTTGAGTGGAGTATGTTCGAACCTTGAATATCATCATTGAATGTGCATATCTTGGAAGTATATTTTTCTAAGAAGTGAAAAGCATTGTGGTTTCCAAAATCTTCAAATTGAATCAGCGTATTCTTGCCAAACCTACACACGAAAAACGACAACATTACTACAGTCAAAATGGAAATACCTAATTCCCACTTCTTCTTCTGTAGTTCGTTGCGTACTATTGACTGTATATTTCTGTAGCCAGCGCTACGGGAAGCCTGGGAAAAGTTTTTGTTTAAAACTGTACATAAATAGTATAATTTAGCTTTAAATGGCATTTAATCATACACTAGAGCAAAAGTTTTTGGATTCGTGACGACTGACCGGAACGTTTTAGTAGGCCTACCGAATTCGTTTTGCCGGAATAAAATCTTTCCAGTTTGATCACGCATTCGGAGATTTCGAATCCGGAAAAAATGTAGAAACTTCGTATCCGAATACTTTTGAATCCGAAACAATACGTAGCGTGAACGGTTATTCCGATGAATTCGGATGCTCTTCCGCTCGTAGTCATGTGAGATTGTGGTGGAACCAACATACATGGTCAACATATTAACTGAATTAAAGGAATTCCAAGTTTAGTGTAAAGGGCCGAATCTGCGAATACTGTTGTAGTGTAAACGCCTAACGAATCCGAATACTCGGTACGAAGTGAATCCGCCGGAAACATTTACGAATCCGGAAACTTTTGCTCTAGTGTAAACGTAGTCTCAGCAGCGGCTATACCGTAATACACAGTGTAAAAGGTTTGTATCCAATTTATTGAACACATAAATCAGCAAACGGAACTGGCGAATTATCCGTCCCTAGGTATCAAAACAGTTCTGACCTTTTCCTCAACGCTGTGATAATTTCATCAATTAATTCAAAATACACTTCTCCCTTTTCACGCCTCTGACGAATACCAAGGTAGAATGGATCGTCGAGCAATTCCTAGAAATGTCAAAATATGAAGAAACATTTTTTTATTTAATTTTTATACAAATAAATTATTTTCTATCCGAGTAGGAAAAAAATCGAATTAAAATGTTATTTTACAACGTGAAAATGAGACTTTTGGTAAACTAAATATATATGTGTGATCACATGAAAACTATTCAGAAATGATGTTTTTCAAATGTTATAACTTTACGACGTTTTAATGTTTCCCCCTAAAATTTCCGTAGATTGCTATTAACTACAAACCCCCCTACAAAATGGTGTTGGCGATTTTTGATAAGTTCAGTGGATATTTTTTCTGAGAAAACTTGACACAAAAGACCAAGACAGTCACCAAGACTTTTTCATGTATATATAGAAAAAAGACCCGGCATGGCAAAATGTCTTGTCTTATAGCCTGCATTGCAGGTGCTCTGGTTGCAGGTGAAAGAAAACTACACATGCTTCTCACTAGCCACAACCAAACTGCCTTGTAATATGCAGGCTACAGTATTACCTGATTATTTGTGCCAACATCTATCAGAATAGGCAAACACATTGCTGGATCAATTCCTGCACAGGCTGTACAAAGAGCAAGCTTTCCAACTGGTATCCCCATTCCCTGACAACCAAGATCACCCAGACCAAGAATACGCTCACCATCAGTCATAACTACTACCTTGGTAGATAAACAGTTGATTAAAACAGTTGAACAAGTGGTAGTTATTATATGAATAATTATGTTGTTGTGGGTGATAGTATGGTACAATTAGTGGCAACAGCAAAACAAAGCAACAGCAATGGTGGTAGTGTCAGTGGTGGTAGTGGTATATGATGGTGGTATATGATGATGGTGGTATATGATGATGGTCAGTGGTATATGATGATGGTGGTATATGATGATGGTGGTATATGGTAGTATTTGTGGTAGTAGTGTTGGTGGTGGTAGCACAGTAGTAGTGGTGGTGGTTGTAGTGGTGGTGATAGTGGTAAGTGGTGGTAGTGGTAGTAGTGGTGGTAGTGGTTGGGTAGTGTTGGTGTTGGTGTTGGTGGTGGTAGTGTTAGTGGTGGTGGTAGTGTTAGTAGTAGTAATGGTGGTGGTGGTTGTAGTTGTAGTAGTGGTTGTAGAGGTAGTGATGGTAGTGGTGGTTAGTGCTGGTCATAGTGTTAGAAGTGATAGTAGTAGTGGTGGTGGTAATGGTGGTGGTGGTGGCAATGGTGGTGGTGGTAATAGTGGTGGTTGTAGTGGTGGTTGTAGTGGTGGTTGTAGAGGTAGTGGTAGTAGTGCTGGTCATAGTGTTAGTAGTGATAGTAGTAGTGGTGGTAATGGTGGTGGTGGTAATGGTGGTGGTGGTAATAGTGGTGGTTGTAGTGGTGGTTGTAGAAGTAGTGGTAGTAGTGCTGGTCATAGTGTTAGTTATAGTGATAGCAGTAGTGGTGGTAATGGTGGTGGTGGTATATAGTGGTGGTGGTAATTAAGTGGCAGTTGTAGTGGTTGTAGAGGTAGTGGTAGTAGTGCTGGTCATAGTGTTAGTAGTGGTAGCAGTAGTAGTGGTAATGGTGGTGGTGGTAATGGTGGTAATGGTGGTGGTGGTATCTAGTGGTGGTGGTATAGTGGTGGTTCTAGTGGTGGTTGTAGAGGTAGTGGTAGTAGTGCTGGTCATAGTGTTAGTAGTGATAGTAGTAGCGGTGGTAATAGTGGTGGTGGTAATGGTGGTGGTGGTAATAGTGGTGGTTGTAGAGGAGTGGTGGTTGTAGAGGTAGTGGTAGTAGTGCTGGTCATAGTGTTAGTAGTGATAGTAGTAGTGGTGGTAATAGTGGTGGTGGTAATGGTGGTGGTGGTAATGGTGGTGGTGGTATCTAGTGTAGTGGTATAGTGGTGGTGGTATTAGTGGTGGTGGTAATAGTGGTAGTTGTAGTGGTGGTGGAAGTAGTAGGGATGGTGGTGGTGGTGAATGTTAGGACAGTGGTGGTGATAGTGGTAGTTGTAGTGGTGGTGGAAGTAGTAGTGATGGTGGTGGTGAATGTTAGGACAGTGGTGGTGATAGTGGTAGTTGTAGTGGTGGTGGAAGTAGTAGATGGTGGTGGTGAATGTTAGGACAGTGGTGGTGATAGTGGTAGTTGTTGTTGTGGTGGTGGTAGTGGTGGTACTATAGTAGTATTTTAGCAGTTGCACCAGTATAGAAACTGATTGTCACCTTATAGCAGAATACCGGTACATCATTCAACTACAACCTACTTTAATATCTGATTCAGGCCAGTTGCCAACCAGTTGTTCAACGTGTCCTTTATCCTTTATAGAAATAAATAAACCTCTAAAAAAACAAGTTTATACAAGAATTAACTTTTAATTACAAAATAAAACCTATAAAAATCACAAACAAACCAAAAGAAGCATTCAATCTTAATTTTATTCAATAATTTCACACTGTACATCATACTTTGGATTTGTGAAGATCTCGCCATATTTCTGACAAGCTTTTCCTACAGTTGGTGTATAGACAATAGGCATGAGCTCTTCCAAATTGTCCATGAGAACACGATAAAATAGCCGTTCATTTCTCTGCAGTAGTGCCATCAAATCCAGGTACTTGTGCAAGTCAGAATCTTTGCTTAAAACCTGATGCATAATTCGTTTTGCTTGCAGCTCCTGGTTTGCCAAAGTTGGAGGTAACAAACCAATTAATCCTAATATCTGCCTCTCTTCCAGTGGAAATCCAGTTCCCTAAGAATGTTAAAATACTACATGAGTGAGAATTCTAGATGTTTGACAGTTACAAATCAAGAAAACTGGGTTGAAATATGTTGGCCACCCTAAATTTTATCAAAGCCCCCCCCCCCCAGCAATACAGGAAGCAGAGAAGAGCATTATTAACATCAAAACATTCAATGCCTCTACGTATGCAAAATAGTCTCAACCTTTAAAATTATCATTGTAGCCACATAGGAAGTAATATCATAAATATGGAACACTGCACTAAATTAGATACAATTTTTAATAGCAATTTTTATTTATAAATGTGTATTTCCGCATATTAGGTAGTACCTTGTTCAATCTAGGATTTCGCATAATGTTCGCAGCTTGAACTGTTGGTATCTTTGAAACAAATCTTCGAGAACTTTTTGCCTTCTCTGATGTACCACATTGCTCATCCATAATATATTATAGAGTTCTTTCTGACAGTAATGTTATTGCTTGGTAGTTACATACAGTCCGACCTCAATTCAGCACTGATCGACAAAATAAATATTAATATTTCACAGTGTGCCTTGTACTGTCATCATCGCCACGTCCCAGAACGGTCAAAGGTCAGCAAAGTTGAACCGTTGCGCCCCACCCCATTGGCCCGCAAACATAAATACAAAATTTATAATAAATACAATTTATACTTGGCCATATTAGCTCATTTTTACGGAGTGGCTCCAATGCATGTACACAGTAACTGGTAATTAATGTTTGACGGGCACGTCTGTACACGTCTGACTGGAGTGTCTTGCCAGGTGCACCGGCGTGTTAGGGCGTGTTTTTAGATACCTTGTTCAATCTTGGATCTCGCATAATATTCATAGCTTCGATGTTTGGGATCTTTGAAACGAATCGTTGAGTCTGCGAACTTCTCGCCGCGTATTTTGACAAACTGCCCAGCAATGAACCACATTGTCTATTCATGTCCGTCCTTTCTACCAGTATTAACTACGTTTGCTAGTAGTTGTTCTTGCCCAATTCAATTGTTATCGACCACTGTAAACAAATGTTCGTTCTTGCAGCCAGACACGTTTGCGGTCAAGGTCAACAAATAACGACACGCGATCAGAACCAAAATTGTCTGTTGCCTTGTTCCCTGGCTTTGTATCCAGTCGGGGTTTTTTCTGACTATATTAATGAATTTCAAAATGTGTTGATTGTTCTGACGAGACGCTATCCATTCGATTAATATCGTATGAAAGTTTAAAGACAGCTGGTATTTCAATTAAAAATTTCTTTCCTGAAAGCTGAAAAACGTTTCGTGACGTCAAAATATTAGTAATAATTACCGTCTTTCCGTTCTCGCCGAGTTTTCTTGTCTTTTTTTCAGTCGGCGAGAACTGCTTATTTTTACAAGCCAGTTATCGAGATACTTGGCTAGCCCTATTCTCAAAAAAACCCTGTGGAACCAGGGTATTTAATCGTTGGTATTTTTTCTATTATATTCGTAGAAAAAGTTTTTGCATATTAATTTAGAAAATGTGCAAAATTGCGACATTCACAGTATTGTTGCAATTACTGGGAATTCTGGGGGAATCCCAGTAAGCCAAGTAAATGCTTACTGTTTATCGTTCTGCGTTGATTTGCAACATTTCTTGCTTTGCATGCTTAGCCTAGTCTGCGAACCCAGACGTATTTTTCTGCCCTCGTGCCTGTCGCGAAAGACGTTGAGTTTTGACGGAGCAAAATAGTGAAAGCGTTAAAGATTCATTTCAGAGGCTGGTATGAACTATAATATATATATATATAAACTCTATGTTCTTCTGACCATCTCAAAAAAAATGTAGAAATATTAGACTAGTTAATTAAAACATGAGTGAACCATTACTGTAATGCAGTACTATTCGCCGAGTGTTCTTCAGCACTTCCGTGATTTGACAATTCGTTTTCGGCGGCCTTTATTTAATTATATGCTATCTCTTTTGCCGTTTATAAATTTTTGCTATCTCTGTTATTAATTTCATATTCCTTTTGGTCTACTAAAAGGGATATAATAATTTTGGCCCTTTTGCGGAAACAATTATTGCAGTTTCTTAATATTAAAATATTATTATTTATTGTCGGTGTTTTGTTTGTGATCGTGTACTACGAAACAATACTGCTCTGATCATGTGACCATCATGCTTGAGCAAGATGGCCGCCGGACGGTCATGACAAAATATCGACTCTTTCTATTTTATAAAACACTATGTAATTACGTTATAAGACATTGTTTTTTACCCCCTAAAAGATGGATCCACTCGGTGCATTATCTCAAGTGATAGAAGGCAGTAGTTTACCTACGTGGCATGATTTAATCCCACCAAACTACCCGGAGCCCGTTTCAATTAGAAACTCGAAGTTTCCTGTTCGAAAAGATCTGAATGGAAAGGTGTCACTTTGGTAAGCTTTTCTTTTCGTTTCAATACTTTAGGAAAGTGTCTTGGGTTGAAATAGTGTATGGGTTGTTTCATAAAGCCAGCCAGTTCTCAAATATTGGCGAGAAAACACTGAAATATATATATATATTTAATTTATAAACAAAATGGCATTTATTTAGTTAGATAAAATACAGTACACTGTAAATCTTTTTCTTAACTTTCAATTTTTCTTTGATAGGGATGGTGATGTTGCCAAACTTCGGGTAGATGCCATAATTAATCCTACTAATGAGACTTTAGATGATAAGAATGTTATCAGCAATCGTATCCACAATGTAGCTGGTCCTGACCTTATGGAATCATGTAAAACAGAATTAAAAGGTTGATATTTAGAGTACTTTTTTTTGTGAAACTCAAGTTGAACTCTTCAATTTCAAACTTATTCAGTATTAGTCCGAAAAATATTCAAAACAATTAGAGTGCAGTGTACAGGCAGTGTTTTGGATAGAGCAAAGTAAAAAGGTGGTAAAACTGACTTTTAGCAAAGAAATACTGATGTTTGTAGCAAAGCCTTTTACTGCAGCAAAATGTAACACAACAAAGTCTCTGACAAAATGTCAAGCAGTGTCTATGTCATTTGACAACTGTGAACAGTTGTTTTGCTTTCAGTAAGGCTCAGTCGCACAGTGAAGCCAAATGACGCAGCACATCCAGAATAACATTGCTGTATCATATACTGTATACATCACAGTCTCAAGGAAAATGGTGATGTACTGTATGTTGAAAATAGCTAAGAATAAAGCATGTTTATTTATCTCCTGTGCATCTACTAAAATAATTATATGTAAGCTAAATATGGTGCCTGCTGTAGTTTGTAGAACTGGTGAAGCCAAGATATCAGAAGGATTTGCATTACCTGCAAGGTTGGTTTGTTGGATAGATACTACACGGTATAACATTTGGTAGATGCTTGTCAATGCTACTTTCATTACACCAAACTTGGTCAGCTTACAAATGCACCACATGCACTACAATATGCACTTTAACTACTCTACTTATATGTTATTACATTTGAAGCAAATACAGTACAGTACAACTGAACTTGCAATGTTAGCTTTCCATTCGAGCTTCAGTACTAGCTCAATGGTTATAGAGAACTGAATGTCTGTTACATTTTACACCAAGCTAGCAAATGTACCACATGTCTTATAGGTACGCACGCCACCCAGAGGGGGAGGGGGGGCAACTAGGGCAATTTTCCCCGAGGCCCCAGCTCGAGGGGGCCCCCTAATTATATTATATATTATATAGATAGATTTATCCGTAAAATGGCATGCGAAAATTTTTGCAAGGGGGGCCCCAATTCTTTATTTTGCCCCGGGCCCACTTTAGTCTCTGTGCGGGCCTGTAGGTACGTGTACCATTCTCATAATATATAACCTTGTTGGTGTTATTACAACTTAGAAAGTGAGTAGTTTGTTCCAGAATAATTTTCATAGGGTCATCCTTTATACCCTTCTAGATATGTTATTCATACTGTAGGACCACGCTACAATATCAAATATCAAACTGCTGCTGACAGTGCCTTGTACTACTGTTATAGAAACACCATGCTTATTGTAAGGTACAGTAAACAACTGGTTTAGTTTAGTTTAGTTTAGTTTAGTTTAATAAAATTTGCTGCAAAGTACATTACATACACAAAAACATAAATACATACATATAAATACATTGATTAATTAATACATACATAAATATGACTGATACGCAACAGGGGGGGGGGGGACAGGAAAAACATCCCAATTGATAACCTCCCCTCCCCCTTGTATGTTGGTGAAACCATTCGCTATTTACACACGCGTGCTTCTGAACACATGGGAGTTTCGGCTTACACGGGAAAGCCTCTTTCTTTGAGTTCCTGGTCTGGAGTTTTAGCACACCACAAAAAAACCGGCCACCCTGTTTCTTTAACAGATTTTTCTATTCTAAGCTCTTCTTCCTCCAATTTTGAACTCCTTCTTAGAGAAAGTCTGCTTATTAATAAGTTAAATCCTTCACTCAACGCCAAAATCAGTTCTCTTCCTTTAAACTTATTTTGATTTATACACACATTTTTCTTTATAATTTTCTATACTTGTCTTGACACATAACTGAAAACATTCTATCATACCTGTTACTTCACACTGTAATTTATTAACTGTCACTTCCACCCCTCTCTCAGTTACTCATTTCCTGTTATTGTAAATATATTAGCATATAAGTCGAGATAACCTTGTAAATAATTATTCACTCTGAAGATGTTGCAGGATTAGCAACGAAACGTTAGTTTTAATAAAAAAATTTGAAATAACTCATGTCTCTTTCAATATGGGGCTTTTTAAAATTATATGCTGGGCTTTAATATTCCTGACAAGATTAACCTCCCCTAAATATGGTATGGTAAATATGATATATACTACATGAATACAAGTTTGATATGGTGCTAATTAATCCATTCCTGCCTGAACTGGCCAATAATGACCCCTTTATTGTTTTACTCTGTCTAACACCAGCGAGACAATTTTACTCATCAAAGGAAGAACCCTCAGACATCACAGGGGTTAGCTAGTAGCTCTCCACAGCAGTTTCCTCAACTTCTCTCTCTCTCTTGCACATCCTCTCTTTTTAGACCATACACTCTCAGGTCCCTCTCCACAACCTGACTCCATGTCGTCCTTGGCCTTCCTCTTCCTCTCACACCTTCCACCTCATATGACATGCTTTTTTTCACCCAGTCACCATCATCTTTCCATAATACATGCCCCAGCCATCTCAACCAGTTCCACCTCACAACATCAGTCACCAACTCAATCCCCATTCTTTCTTTCTCTCAACTCCACACTTGGCACTCTATCCCACCATAGTCAATCGAGATATGGTCTGGAAACTCAGCTAAAGTCTTTAGTCTATCTTTTTGTTCGCCTTTATGCATTTCTGTGCACGGTGCACAGTCACTGAACACATTGTATTTTAGTATAATGAACGAATTGTCCAATAGCAACTTTTCAGTTCAATCACTCAACCGTGCTATTTAAATATTAATAAACCTAAAACAAAGGATGTGCACGGTGTAAGGTACGGTTTAACATAAAATCCCAGCTCATTATAGGTGCTTTGAAGTTTGCCGAGTTTCCAGACCATATCTCGATTGACTATGATCCCACATAAGATACACCACACATCTATCATATCATCCTCATCTCTGTTCTCTCCAACCTTGCACTCTTGCACTCTGCTCCATGTTCATGGCCCATGTGTCACTTCCATACACCATGATTGTACTCCTCACACATGTCACCTGCACTGAGCAGCAATGGGCTAATACAGTACATTAACTAAAGTTCTATAAATATTGTTGAGCACTGACTGTTTTTCTTGATAAAAATTTTAAAAATGTATTTTATATGGACAGAGAATACAAGTTGTGTTCTGTTGGTTTTCCTATCATCTACTCACCAAAAAGAGGTTTCCCACCTGAGCCTGGAGCCCATCTTGCAATTCGTAAGTTTATATTGTAAAAGGATTTTTTTTTCATGTAATGTTGTTTTATTACGACCTTTAAGTTTTATTCCTTTAATTTTTACTGTCTAATGCCAGACAATTGGCCTAGAAGGAGCAATGGCTGCTTGAGCCAGCAAAAAAATAGCCTCCTTCACAGATGTGAAATGAGGGCCACAAAGAACGTTGGCAAAGGAGGCTAGCTAAAAACCAACCCCTTCCTTTATTGTTTTACTCTGATTCAAGCCAGTTGATTTTATTTGTCAAAGAGAGAACCCTCAGATATCCTAGAGAGCAAGAAGTTCACAAGTGCAGTGGATAATAATTTGTGGATATTATTTTTTAGGTACCATAAGAAGATATCTAGAAAACTTTGGTGATAACATTGAACGTGTAGTATTTGTTGTCACAGGAGCAAATGAGGTATTTTTGTGAACCTATATTCAGACCACCAAATATCCTTAAAAGATTAGAATTCTACTTTGACTTATACCAGAGAATTTTACATTCCAAACAAACTTCAAAGTGCCTAGTATATCATGCTTGGGGATTTTACATATTTAGGATATTTGGAACTAGGGATGAGCCGATAATGAAAAATCCAATTTACTGATACTGATATGATTTGTGGGCTTATCGGCCGATATATCGGTAGTTATCGATATTGGTCATCAAGAATTTTTAGCACTTGAATTTAGGGCGAAACGTTGGCATAACGTATTAAACAAGAACTGATAGACCAGTAGAAGAAATGTGATTACAATATTTAATGTACTCTAGCAATCAATTTAATTTGGGAAAGTATCAAGTACGGTAAATGACTATAACGACGTAAAATCGTAATTCGTAAACATCCATTTTTAAGTATTTTTACAGCAAATTAATTAAATTTGACAGTTTCATTGTGGAACAGAATGCGTCTTATAAATAAGTTGGCGTTTTTCATGATAAACGAAGGAAATATCACTAGAAAAAAGCCAGCATCAGGGCAGCATGTTATTTATCGGAAACGCCGATATATATTCTATTATTTTTCTAAAAGTTCATCTTCATGGACTTTTTCACTGTTAAAGTTGATGGAAAAGATGTGTAAGCAGGAATCTGTAAAGTGGCTTTTATATACATGTAGATGAATTCCTGCATAGACGTCCTGAAGATGAAAGTCCATAAAGATGAAATTTTAGAAAAGGAAGATATATTACAAATCTTCTCAGAGGGTTCCAAATATCCAAAATATGTAAAATCCCCGATCATGATATAGGTAGGCACTTTAAGTTTAAATTAATGGTTTAATGTATTTCTGATCTTCAGGCTATATACCGGAAAATTATGCCATTGTACTTTCCCAGACATGAATCAGAAGAGCAGTTTAGCATCGATTTTCTTCCACACAACATTGGTACAGTATTCAAACAAAGTCTTGCATTCTACTGTATATTTTAATCTTGCTTGCATTTCAATAATCACACATCCAGTTCCTGGGTCAACAATGACCTTATGATCTTTCACTGTTTTAGGAAATGAAATGGGTGAACCAGTTATTGAGGAGAGAGAAATTCGTATTTCAGATAAACCTATAAAATCTAAAGGTAATTACAAGTCAATTTTGATTAGGATAATTTGAATGTACTTGTAGCTTTGAAAAGTGTTATTTTCCACTGGCTGAGGCACGAAAGAAGTGGAAAATGTTTTCTCACACACCACTGGGGCCTGCGTATGAGTCCCAGGGGGGTAAAAGAGTGGGTAAGTCAGGCAAGTCAGATTTTGTTGTTGCTTTCACTATAGCTTGACCTTACCCACCCACCCTTCCTGTATATCTAAGGAGTATGAATATAAATAATTAAATATTCAAGTTGTAATTAACATGGCCTAGTAAGTCACTACATGTTAGATTAATGTTCTTGTCTGTTGTATTAGGTTGAGATATGATAGCTATGGGAGTTGTGGATATTTTTTAACTGGTTGTCATCGAACTGTAATAGCTTTCATTGGGTTGTTATATTACTTGCTAAGTTGTTTAGTTGAGCTGTGATAGCTATTAATGGTTTTAATAAAGTGAAGCATTGTGGCGGTTAACACAGCAGCTCCCAGCGGTGTGTGAGAAACGCATTTACCATGATGGTGAATGGTAATCTGTAACAGACGTTTGGTGGACGTTTGTCAAGCTCAATTACTCAGAAAAGATTTCTGAGACCTCAATTACTCAGAAAAGATTTCTGAGACCTCAATTACTCAGAAAAGATTTCTGAGACCTAAATTACTCAGAAAAGATTTCTGAGACCTAAATTACTCAGAAAAGATTTCTGAGACCTCAATTACTCAGAAAAGATTTCTGAGACTTCAATTACTCAGAAAAGATTTCTGAGACCTCAATTACTCAGAAAAGATTTCTGAGACCTAAATTACTCAGAAAAGATTTCTGAGACCTCAATTACTCAGAAAAGATTTCTGAGACCTCAATTACTCAGAAAAGATTTCTGAGACCTCAATTACTCAGAAAAGATTTCTGAGACTTCAATTACTCAGAAAAGATTTCTGAGACCTCAATTACTCAGAAAAGATTTCTGAGACCTCAATTACTCAGAAAAGATTTCTGAGACCTCAATTACTCAGAAAAGATTTCTGAGACCTCATTTACTCAGAAACGATTTCTGAGACCTCAATTACTCAGAAAAGATTTCTGAGACCTCAATTACTCAGAAAAGATTTCGGAGACGGTCATCAATTACTCAGAAAAGATTTCTGAGACCTCAATTACTCAGAAAAGATTTCTGTGACGTCAATTACTCAGAAAAGATTTCTGAGACCTCAGTTACTCAGAAAAGATTTCTGAGACCTCAATTACTCAGAAAAGATTTCTGAGACCTCGATTACTCAGAAAAAATTTCTGAAACCCTGTCTGGGGTCTCAGAAATCTTTTCTGAGTAATTGAACTTGACGAACGTCCACCAAACGTCTCGCCGCGTCGATTTTGGGCATGTGCCCTGACCGGAAACAGAAGACTTTCTTTTTTGGCCTTCCCACAACAAAAGTGTTATTTTATAATTTGAAATAGCGCAATGCAGTAGATTTTTTGTTTATTTAGGATAAGTTTTAAAATGATTTCTAACTATTTGAACAAGTAGGCATCAAAATGTTCATAATTTCATCTATTTTGTAAACACTGATTTGTTTTTCTCAGAAAAGGATGAGGATGATGGCGAAGCAGATGAATGCGATGAGAACATTATCGAGACAGAACATGTTGGACAGCATGCATTTGCAGCCATGACAGGCGACCAAGATATTATTTCACATGAAAGACTTCAGGGAAAATCTCAGGAAGAAATGAGAATTTACGAAAAACAAAAAGTGTAAGTGTCTGACGGTGTACAGTACATTGGTCAAATTACCTCCCCACCCACTCCCCCTCCATTGGCAGCCTTGTGGTGGGGTATGACCGTATGAAGTTGGTGCATGTGCACGTTCATGTACACGCGTAAAAACCTCGCAAGTTGTTGCAGCATTGTTGCCTGAACAATGCTGTAACAACTTGCAACAATGCTGTAACAACTTGTTGACATATGTGAACAACATTGATAAATGAACAACATTGTTCATCATTGTTTCAACAAGTTGTTACTGCTTGATGAAACAACAACCGTTGTTCACGCATGTTGTAACAACCGAAGAACGTGTTGATACATCAACCATGTTCATCATTGTTGCAACATTGTTGTTCATCGTTGTTATTTCGTCATGCTGTTACAACATGTTGTATCATGTGCGAACAACGTGCTGTTGGAACAACTTGTTCATGACTGTTGATTTATCCGTGAACAAGTTGTTCGAACCATGAGTGAACAACTTGTTGACAACTTGTTCACGCGAGCAGCACAACATTGTTCACGGCGAGCAGCACAACATTGTTCACGCCTGTTGACAACCGTGAACAAGTTGTGCGTTTTTACGCGTGTACACTGTACTTATGAATTTAGATTTCTTTTTCTAGATACGCGCGTTGGGTTAAACGAGGCAGAGCTCAAGATTTTGCAGACCTTAAAAAGCTTCGTATGATTTATCATTCCGGTATGTACTGTCGGTGTATTTTCTGTCTGTCATCTTATAATGCATCACTTATCTTTGTTGGACTTGCCTTGTGTCATTCGAAGTCGGTATTTATGTAGTTTATATTTGTTTTTCTTAGATAATACATCGTTTTAATTTGAACTTTTCTAGGTCATGATATCATAGGTCGACCGGTTATTGTTCTCGTAGGGAAACGCTTTTCTGATTTATCTATTGATTCTGACAGAGTAAGTTGAATAATTTGATAAAAGCGCAATGCAACGCAACACAGAACAGCTTAACGCAACGCAACACAACACAACACAACACAACACAACACAACACAACACAACACAACACAACACAACACAACACAACACAACACAACGCAACGCAACGCAACGCAACGCAACACAACACAACACAACACAACACAACGCAACGCAGCACAACGCAGCGCAGCACAGCTGGCACAACACAACGCTGCGCAACACAACACACAGTGCGAGACAACGCAATACAATACAGCGCAACGCAACACAACGCAACGCAACGCAATACAGCGCATCCCAACACAGTCCAGCGCAACGCAATTCAGCGCAACGCAATTCAGCGCAACGCAATTCAGCGCAACGCAATTCAGCGCAACGCAATTCAGCGCAACGCAATACAGAGCATCGCGAAGCAGTACACCGCAACGCAATACGGCGTATCGCAACACAGCTCAACGCAACGCAATACAGCTCAACGCAACACAACGCAACACAGCTCAACGTAACACAGCTGAAGGCAGCACAGCCCAGCTCAACGCAATTATAAACAGTTTTCTTTTCTATTTGATCTAGTTTGTAGGATATGCGTTTGGTGTTCTAGACAGGATAGTGAACCAAGAATATACCTTGGTCTATTTTGATACATTATGTTTGCCGGAGAACCATCCATCATCAAGCTTCGTGAAATATGTTTACAGAATGATAGACGATAAGTAAGCACACTGAATCCAACCTATAGTGCTTTATCTCTGCGTGATAACTTATTTCTCGCTGTCTCTCTCTGTCAAGGTACCAACGAAATTTAAAGGCATTACACATAGTACATCCTTCATTTCGCGCTAAATTTATGACCTGGTGGTTTACGACTTTTAGTGCGCCGGAAGTCAAACAAAAAGTTCATTTTGTCAATGGTATTGAATATCTTTACGACTCCGTCAGCCCAGAACAATTGGATATCCCACAGTTTATCTTAGATTGGGATAGCAAGGTTTGTAAAATTTAAGGATTTAGGGGCCGTTTACATGAATCCGGATTGAGTTTCACGGATTGAACTCATTTCTCTTCTGATCAAACCCCTTTATCTGTTTATATGAATTCGGATTGAGATCGATTAGCTCATTCCGGATTGAGTTCAATCCGTTTCTCATTCCGGATTGAAATCTCATTCCCGATTGAAATTTCGTTCCGGAATCATGCAAACGCGGTGCGAGTTTCATTCCGGAATGAAAAACGTGACAGAGAGGACTAGAACAAACAATGCATGCGTGTTTTCTACTATTTACGGATTTCAGACGACAGGCGGATTTCAATCCAGAAACCTAATTCCCATGTAAACGCGGATTGACTTCGCTTTTCAATCCGGATTGAAACTCAATCCGGATTCATGTAAACGGCCCCTAAATCTTCCTTATAATTTTTCCCGTCTTTGTGGAAGGGGAGGAGGGGTCTTTCCCATGAACTCTTCTAAAGAGCCACTCTGTCATCGTCTGCGCATCACCGGGAATCCTGAAAGCGATACCAATAACACCACTGCCAGAGTATTTTTAACAAAATGGCGGAAAGGTCTCGTTTAAAGCTGTCGTAAGTTAAACTCTGAGAAAAACTCAGAGTTGCAGAGGAGACTCGAACCCACAACCTTCCGAATGCCAGCCGAACGCTCTAACCATTGAGCCACTGGAACTCAGATGGTGGGAATAAATGGAGGAAATTTGGGTCGTTGTTCCCCTGTTTGAATAAGTCGGGCTTTTTTGTGTAATATTAAGAAAATCTTGAAAACATACTCCACTTTTATATTACACTAATTGTTTTAGCTTTCAGAGTACTAGGTTAATATTTCAAATGCATAGAAGTGCTGCTATAAAACAATGGAATGGAATATTAACATTTCAAGTGAATCTACGTCAATGTTTAGAACACTCTGTGCCCACGCAACTCTCTTCTTTAATATTACCGCTATGCTCTAAAAACGGAAACTGAAACAATTATCGATATTTTTGTCTCGGAGATTTCCAAATTTTCTTCTTTACCTTTGTCATACTGAGTTTTTTTTACCGTTTTTTACGTTGCTATAACAATGCCAAAGAAAAAAAAGAAAACATACAAAGAACTTTTGCAAATGACGGTCCCAAGAGTAATCTTTACGCCGTCATGACTCTGTTGACAACGTAGAAAAAGCATTTTTACGTTGTAACGACAACGCGAAACCTGTGTCACTACAGAACCCTTGGAGAAGCTTAACCTTACTCTCGCGACTACCATAGATTGAACAAGTGTTTTTCCTCAAAAATTGAAGAACAAAACGCGTCCCGTGCGATTATGTATCTTGAAATTTGAATGTATAAATACACCACCATTTAATACCACTGTTAAACTTTCTACCGTAGCCGTAGTCCGTTGTCTGAATCTTAAAGTCCCTATTGTCATTCGGCCTTCAGCTCCCAACTTGACCTGTAGCTCAGTTGGTAGAGCATCGGGCTAGGAAACCGAAGGTCGCGGTTCGAATCCCAGCCGGACCAAGTAGAGTTTTCTCTACTTATATATATAATTAAAAAATGGAAGCAAAAATAGAAGTTGCAAAACCGTGACTGATTAGGTTACAAGGCTCGCTATATTTTTTATTAATTGTCATGGTGAGGTCCATAGCCATTCGGTATGTTAATTGTGGTTATTTTTAGGCGAGCAATTAACTTGCTTTTAGTAAAATATATACAGCACGTAAAATATATACATGCTCGGAAGATGAAAGCGATTGACAGAACGGCTATTTATGAATACCAGCCTATATGTTATCGGAGGAATCGCATTAAAAAATACACACACAAAAAATCGTATAAAAAACACGCGAAGATTGTGTTTTGCGATTGCTAAAAGGACTTTACTATGAAGCTGATAGCAAGATGTGTTTACTTCGGGGTTGTTTTTCAATATACTTGTCAAGAACACATTGTTTACTGACTTTGTACAAGATTAATGATAATTGATAACGTTACTAATTGCTTGTATCCAGGCACATTTTTTACATCTGTTGACAGCTCCTTGTATAAAACAATCTATTTTATCTAATACGCCGGTGGGTATTGCATTATGGAATAGTTACCTGCTTGCTATCCTTCCTTATCTAGTACCTACCTACTGATAAAGAGGATCTGATGTTTTGAGCGAAGGCTCTTGATCTGAGAGAAGGGTGTAGTAAAATAAATATAAAAATACAAATAATGTTGTGCCGATATAATAGAAAATGGCCGCCCATGCTTGTAAAACGGTGTGTGTGGTATGTGTCACGGTGTAGGGTGGTGTGTCACTGTCTGGGGTGGGGTGGGTAGGGTGTGTCACGGGTGGGGTGGGGTGGGGTAGGGTGTGTCACGGGTGGTGTGGTGTGGGTGTATGTCACTGTGTGGTGTGAGTGTGGTGTGTCACTGTTTGGGGTGGGATGTGTCACTGTGGGGTGGGGTGTGTCACTGTGTGGGGTGGGATGGTGTGATGTGTGTCACTGTGTGGCGTGAACGTGTGTCACTGTGTGGGGTGTCTCACGGGGTGGGGTAGCGTGATGCATGTCACTGTGGTGCGCTTCTGTGTGGGGTGGGGTGTGTCACTGTGATGTGGTGTGTGTCACTATGTGGTGTTGGTTTGTGTCATGTATATGGTGTGATGTCAGTGTGTGTAAACATTAGCACACACTAATTGTCAGATTCTTATTTTTCAGGTCAACGGAGTTAATTATCACACGACATGGAAACCACTTGCCAATACAGACCTATAAAAAGAAGAACCAAGCACGGTATATTCACGTGATAATAATGGTTAAATTGGCAACACCTTGTCCTTTACCACCCCACCCACCCAACCCCTTTAAAACCACAATTCTAATTTGATACAAAGAGGGACATTTCGGAGGGATACTGCAGAATCTCAAAAGTTACTTCTTCCTCCATTTGTCCATGTGTAGGGAATTCTGATTTTATTTTATCTTATTTTTTTATTATTTTCAGTTTAAATTCTATAATTATTTGAGAACGTTTGCATGTTGACCATTCAAAATTTTTTCGTTTCTTTAACCGGTCAAATACCCAAGTTTAGCAACGTACATGCTTGTGAAAATTGTTTGGTTAGTTTTAGTTTTACGTTTGAAAGAAAAACACTAACAGCTTGTGGTTGTAGTGACTGAAGCCGTCGAAACGTCAGTCACTATATCACAACCACCAACAGTCTTTCTCAAGACTATACTAACCTAGACAAGCAACTGTGATAAACATGTACTAATATACCCCTAGTATAGAATAATATTACCAGGGTTAAGTCACGTTGGCCTGAAAAACAGAGAAAAATCTTCTCGACGTTTCGAGCGAAGGCCCTTCGTCAGGAGAAATTTTTTACTAATTTCTCCTGACGAAGGGCCTTCGCTCGAAACGTCGAGAAGATTTTTCTCTGTTTTTCAGGCCAACGTGACTTAACCCTGGTAATATTTGGATTTCAACCGTGGCCGACGCTGCCCTAGAAGCTTTTAATAGTATAGAATAAAACATATTTCGAAGAATAATGCCATCCTGAAAACTCAAGATATGAGTCAAACAAGTGGAACTATAGTAAAAATTGTAATATTTCAACTTTATTTCAAAGTCATCATCAGACAAGTGAAAATACAAAAAACATGCTAGGTCTTTGGTTCTTTAGACCTAGCAATTGTTTTTGTATTTTCACTTGTCTGATGATGACTTTGAAATAAAGTCGAAATATTACAATTTTCACTATAGTTCCACTTGTTTGACTCGTATCTTGAGTTTACAGGATGGCTTTATTCTTCGGAATATGTTTTATTCTATACTTTTTCAAGTTGTTGGCTGGTCTTGGTTTTTTGTAACCAATGCACTTTAAGTAGTTTAAAGAAAAATCTGGGCTCTTTTGACATTCATTGGTACTTTTCCTTTTCAATATCATTTTTCTGGTTTTATTTTTGTGGTAATTTGAGAAATGGTTATATGAGCCGAATTGAAACCCACTGTGTGTTGATTGTGCTTCATTATACACTTAATGTCTGCTCCCGAGGGAAACAGTTAGTTTTGTTTTCCCGAGAGTCTTGATATTTCCCGAGACGAAGTCGAGGGAAACATCGAGACTCCAGGGAAAACAAAAGTAACTGTTTCCCAAGGGATCAGGCATTAAGTGTTTTGTCATATAGCTTGAGTTTCGCTGAATAATTTCGACGTTTATCAAGGGAAAGTACACAAAAGACTTACGCTAAGACTACCAAAACATTTCGCCTGGCTCCGTAATTTCACTTCAACCAAACAAATATAACTCTCAGAACAAAAGAACAGCAATACATTTCTCCAGTTAATCTTCACACATGCTTTAAAGACATATAAATATTCTTTTTTTCGTTCCAAACAAGCTTTTGTTTATAGGATGCCGTGAAGAGAGTTCAAAGTTCTAGCGGGCAACAATTGAAAACTTATTGAAGCAGGCAATAAATTCTCAATTATTGCCCGCTCGGTAGACATTGAAATTTAGCTAAGGTCATGTGACCACAAACCAACCAATGACAGTCATCGTTGCATCTAGTGAAACTCTAGCTATATAACAATACAAAATATTACATTAAGAGAAACAATTTATTTTCAACTTATTCTAGCGTTTGTTGAGGCTGTGGTCACACAAGACCTAGTATACGTTTATGACGTCGGAACAAAGGACCACTACACTCAATTAGTTTTCTGGCCAGCAACAAGCACTTTTCTTCTTAAAAACCTAAGAACTAATGTAAGACCCCAACAAACCTGATTTCTCAGTCGATTCTATCATAGTCAATCGAGATATGGTCTGGAAACTCCGCTAAAGTCTTTGGTCTATCTTTTTGTTCGCCTTTATGCATTTTTGTGCACGGTGTACGGTCACTGAACACATTGTATTTTAGTATAATGAACGAATTATCCAATAGCAACATTTTAGTTCAATCACTCAACCGTGCTATTCAAATATTAATAGACCTGAAACAAAGGATGTGTACGGTGTAAGGTACGGTTCAACATAAAATCACAGCTCATTATAGGCGCTTTGAAGTTTGCCGAGTTTCCAGACCATATCTCGATTGACTATGCTCTGACTAAGGCTAGACGATTTTACTTGTCAAGGGAGGGGGGTAGGTCTAACAGTGAAAGGGTTATATACAGTTAATTAATGTCTGCTCCCGAAGGAAACAGTTAGTTTTGTTTTCCCGAGACTCTTGATATTTCCCGAGACGAAGTCGAGGGAAACATCGAGACTCGAGGGAAAACAAAACTAACTGTTTCCCGAGGGATCAGACATTAAGTGTTTTGTTATATAGCTTGAGTTTCGCTGAATAATTTCGACGTTTATCAAGGGAAAGTACACGAAAGACAAACGCTAAGACTTACCAAAACATTTCGCCTGGCTCCGTAATTTCACTTCAACCAAACAAATATGAGTCTCAGAACAAAAGGACAGCAATACCTTTCTCCAGTTAATCTTCACACATGCCTTGAAGGCCTACCAAACAAGCTTTTGTTTATAGGATGCCGTGAAGAGTTCAAAGTTCTAGCGGGCAAGTGGGCAACAATTGAAAACTTATTGACCAAGCAGGCAATAAGTTCTCAATTATTGCCCGCTCGGTAGACATTGAAATTTAGCTAAGGTCATGTGACCACAAACCAACCAATGACAGTCATCGTTGCATCCAGTGAAACTCTAGCTATATAACAAACTAGATTGCATACTCGTGGTGGAAGTATTTCGACTCATATAATCAGTTTCTCGGTAGGACAATATCCGGCGTATTCTATAGCACCAAATTTGACTACACGACGTCCAAGGTCTCGGTATCACTGTTTTGAGATCGTCACAGAAATGTTATGGGGGAGGAATAATTTGAACAATTTCTACGCACATTTTTAATGCTGCTATATATATACATATATACATATATATATATATAAGAAAATTTTAGTTTTGTAATGATTAACCGTATTTTAACTCGTAAACTTTTTTTAGATTTAGTTTGTGAAAATTAAATTGATATTACACTAAGCTGTTATTTTCTTTCTTTCTTTCTTTCTTTCTTTCTTTCTTTCTTTCTTTCTTTCTTTCTTTCTTTCTTTCTTTCTTTCTTTCTTTCTTTCTTTCTTTCTTTCTTCTTCCTTCCTTCCTTCCTTCCTTCCTTCCTTTCCTTCCTTTCCTTCCTTTCCTTCCTTTCCTTCCTTTCCTTCCTTCCTTCCTTCCTTCCTTCCTTCCTTCCTTCCTTCCTTCCTTCCTTCCTTCCTTCCTTCCTTCCCTTCCTTCCTTCCTTCCTTCCTTCCCTTCCTTCCCTTCCTTCCTTCCTTCCTTCATTTCTTTCTTTCCTCTCCTTCTTTCTTTCCTCTCCTTTATTTTAATTTTATTTCTCATTCTTATCGCTTTTTTTCTTAAACTGTAATATTTACATTGATAAAAAAAGGAAAATGGCTGAAGAAAATGACCCGAGATAACAGGGTTTTTTATATGAGATTAATGAATCCTCGTAAACGCAAGAATATATCCTGATATGATCGTATTCTCCAGTCTCCACCGAAAGTAGGTTTTGTTACAATAAAATCACCTAAGAAACGTGTTATGACCTGACCAGCTGTGCCTGACATTATAACCGTGGACTGACTAATGGCATTTTACCGTTTCATAAGCCTTACGAAGAATTTTTTATTTTTTTATACTTTTCTTGATCCTCGCTCTAAATCGTCGTTTAAAATAGTTGTTGAAGTTTATTCTATTTTTTTACTGTGTAGGTGTAAGATTTTTTAATCAATAATGCAGTCTGTCAGCTGTCGTTTACCCCCGTTCAGTCGCCCTAATACACACACACACACGCATGCACACATATATATCGAAAGATAGTAAGGTTTGATATACTGCCGACACCGAGAACGTTCTAGGAGTTTCTCTCTGACGAAGGGCCTTCGCTCGAAACGTTAGACTCCTATGTTCTCAGCACGTTTTTATAAAAAAAAACCTATTCTGATAACGGTTCTTCGCTGCTAGAGTTGCTGGGGGGTTTTACCTTTTGGGTTTTTTTCGACACCACGTTGAGTGCTTTTATTATTAGTAATATTTATTAAACCAGACGTTATCTTAAGGTAGAAATTTATCATTCGTTTCCCTCGCTCGAAACCCACGCATGAATGTAGTTATTTTCGGAAGCCAAAATTGCTCTCCGACTCTCAAAGTTTTCTCATCAAATCCTCGTCTATAAAATGCGGGAGAAAGTGTGTCGGTGTTGTTATTATTACCTTATATGGTTGGGGTTTTTTTAACTATGAAACTTTCCTTCGATTTTATAATGGTAATTAACCGAAATAAAAAAGCAATTTATAAATTTGTCGCAATTTTTCTTTCCTGTGGTTGGCGTCTTTGGAAATTACAAAATTCAAAGCGAAACTATGGAGGACGAATGAAAATAATAGGTCGTCGAGAAACAGACTTCAAGTCCGATATACAATTTCTATTTTGCCATTAATCATTAAGTTTTATCTCGCCAGTATCTTCACAAATTTCAATTGTATAATTTTTAATGTGAATAAAACTACTGTCAGCGTCTTCCGGGATATGACTCCCATTCGTGACGACATTTAAAAAAAATATTCTAATTTTGAACGCATGATTTCTGGAAGAACAAAGTCTATGTTCCTAAAATAGCATGATAAGTCAGTCTAGATTCCGTGTTCAGCTTCGGAACATTTATGGTCTAAAAATATAGGTATATACGTTTTGTTTAGCTCGTGTACAAACCGTCAACGGCTATCGACTGGTATAGTAAAAAAACCGAATATTAGTATACGATCAAGCTAATTTATATGTAATCTTTCTCATCGTCTCATCGATGAAAACAAGACTCTGAGATATAGGGGGCAAGCTAGGAACGTGATATCGCGTAAAAAGGTTGTCTTGATCTCAGTTTGTGTTCACAGAAACCGAAACTGGAATCTTACGCCAGAGGAAGTTCTAGACATAGACGAAATATGATGTATATATATATATATATATATATATATATATATATATATATATATATATATATATATATATATATATATATAGTAAGGTTAGATGTACTACCGAAACAGAGAACGTAGGAGTCTAACGTTTCGAGCGAAGGGCCTTCTCTCTGACGAAGGGCCTTCGATTGTTGTTTCTATACACTGCCTACGCAGCACGCTACTTTTATTATATATATATATATATATATATATATATATATATATATATATATATTATATAAACTTGGTTGTATCCTATGTCACAAAAAGTGCTCAACATATAGGAGCCATATACAAAGATATGAAGATAAAAATGATTTATTCATAAAAACTACAAATTTGTTTCGAAAGTACTCTTACGAGCGCTCTCTCATGTCGAGTGCTTTCGAAACAAATTTGTAATTTTTATGAATAAATAATTTTTATCTTCTCCGATGTATACGAGGCAAGCCAGGAACGTGATAAAGCGTAGAGAAAGCTTGTTTTAATGTCACTTTCTATTCACAGAAACCGAAACAGGAATCTGACGCTAGATGAAGTTTTAAAAATAGCTTATGATTACTAGTATTTAATTTTATGTAAATTTTGTCGTCGATGAAAACACGTCTTCGAGATTTAAAACATACGATAAGATTGTCTTGGATCAGTTTGTGTTCACAGAAATCAAAACTGGAATCTGACGCTAGAGGAATTTGTAAAAATAGGTGAAATATACTACGTTTGTACCGTATACAAAATTTTTTAGAGATACTAGATTAGTTAGAGTAGGATGAACAAATTGTAATGTATTTCTCGAGGCAAAATTGTGCCATTAGTCGTTACAAGCCGGATTATAGCAGAATACTTTTCATAAAGCTTCCTGAGGGTAATAGCAATAATTTTTGCTTACTTCTGAAGTGACAGTAAATTTTATATCCCGGGGGATGAGGTATTAACTTTGTTGGGCCATGGTTCAAAAAATATCCTCGAAATATATCTTGCCGTTAAGGCATAAAATGAATTCATTGTATCAACCATTTTAACGTGAATGATTGATGAGGACTTTTCTCAGCATGGATCCGATAATATTAAATTAATACATTTTGGTCAACAGTTTTTATCTAAAAAACCTGTGGTAGTAGGCAAGTTTTATCATCTGCTAACGCTCCACCCGAGTGGTATCACCCCCCTGTTTTCAAATTTTTGGGCACCCCTTCGGAAATCCATCCAAGACTAAATGGATGAATTTCAGAAGGGGTGCCCGAATTAATCCGACCTACAATCAGTGACAAAACCCTTCGGACATTTCTCCTAATTAAAGGATATTTTCCCCCCTCCCCCCTTTTCAATGTTGAGTGGCCAAAGTATCGCTGTCTACATTACACGTGCTTTCCTAACGACATGATCTTGTTGTACACCAACATTGAAAAGGGGGGAGGGGGTCAACGGATTATGTTTATGCAATTTTCTATAAAATAAATTATTATTTAATGTGTCCGAAGAGGTTTTGTCACTAATTGTCTGAAGAAAAAAAAGAGTCAATTTTGCTTAAGTGTTTTCTCCTCAACTATACAGAAATACAATATGATATTTCATGAACGTTTGCATGCAACTGCACAAAAATATATCTCCTTAAATAATAATTCTTATAAGTATACTAATTTAATGACGTCATAATAGCGCTCTTTTAAGATCTTGCTGGAGGAAAGCGTTTACACTTACTAGTGCCTATAGTGCATGGAAAAGGTGTTATTTGTGCAGAGATATATGAAAAGATGTCAGTACATTATTTTGCCCAGTTTATACGTCGATCGTTTGCAATTCTTTTTGAAATTGCCGGTAAGGGAGAATGTGACAACAAAATATTTGTGATGGACAATGAGCCGTCACAGACGCCAGCGAAAGCAAAATATGCCTTGCGCTCTGTTAACGCAGCAATGCGAACAATTCAGCCAAGATCTCCTGACCTGACAAACACGCAGAACGAGTTTTGGAAATGGCTTCTCAAATGAAAGACAATGAACCCATGAGCCGCCATTGTGGGACTTGTAGATAATCATATCGTGTTTCTTGTTTAAGTAATAGAAATGAAACGCTAGTGTTTGATGAAGAAACCAGTGTTTCACCGGTCTTTCACAGCCCATTCACGTGACGGAATGGAGCTGTCTGATTGAGTAAAATGTCATGAATTATTAATGAATTTTAGAACGATTTACGGTTTACACTCAACATAATTAATAGATATTCAATAGTTTTATTCAAATAGGTGTAAATCGTTAACCGTGTCGGCAATTAATTAGACGACTCTTGAAGATCAGACACTCTCCTTCTCCGTCGTATTTAAACAACACGTGTAAATGCAATACCGAAAACGTACAGATAAGATGCGTCAAGGGGCATAGTTATTGCTACTTGTTTTCATGGCATCGTGTTTAATAACGTAAAACTGAATACGCGCGCTATTAACGCTGCATTGACCCTGTTAGAGTTTCACACCCTTGCGACCACCCTCCATTGTATATATATATATGGAATAAACAGGTACCAAAATCTTATAAAATAGTTTTCGCAGTGAAAACAGGAGTTCAGTCGTTTGGACATATAAACTTGTCTAAAATAATAAGATAAAAGTCAGCGAAAGGATCACCCGTGAGTATAAATAAGACCTTTTCGTTTTCAGACAATCAGTGACAAAACCCTTCGGACATTTCTCCTAATTAAAGGATATTTTCCCCCCTCCCCCCTTTTCAATGTTGAGTGGCCAAAGTATCGCTGTCTACATTACACGTGCTTTCCTAACGACATGATCTTGTTGTACACCAACATTGAAAAGGGGGGAGGGGGTCAACGGATTATGTTTATGCAATTTTCTATAAAATAAATTATTATTTAATGTGTCCGAAGAGGTTTTGTCACTAATTGTAGTAACAATCTTTTCCTTAAGAGATTGGACTACATGTATATAGTGATAAATATTATTTTATTTTAATACTAACTTGAGTGATAACGATAGTGAAAATGTAGTCGGTTATGCAATAATATTACACAATGTATATCGTCATTTGGCTGTATCAATTTCACCCAAAATGGTATAGAACTCACTCGTTGTCAACTAAATCTTCTCAGTAACGCATAGGGACTGTGGTTAAAGATTGAGTTGTGGTAAAAAGCGACAAAAACACACTGTCGTGTTGATATGTCGTATGGCCAAGGGTGTATGTCATTCTTTTATATTTTACGAGATTGAATTTCTTATTTGTTGAAGAATTTCATCTTATATACACACATGTCATTATAGCGCTTCGTCGTGTGCTCAGTTGTGTTTTCTTAAGTGTTTTATGAATAATTGAAAATCGAGATTGTTGGACGAAAATAGCACGTTTGTTGTCTAAATTTATATATCTAAATATTACATGACCTTTTTAATATAACCGAAATGATTGAACTGTTCCCTTTTCCCCTATATCCAACTTCTGTTTAATTTTTTATTTTGTGTTTCTTTCGGGGTTTTTTTTCATTATTTTTACTTAACATTAACTATTTGTTTCGGCCAAATATTTGTTGAAATAACGTTGTCATATTATGTTGCTGTGGTATAAAAAGTTTGCTATTTCCCTAACTTTATTTCTGGCTTTTAATCTTAGTTTCCAGGGCGAGCAATTACCTGCAAAATATTTCTCAATTGTTTCGGTCTTGCTGTGAAAATAATCTAACTTTACACCTGAGCCGACACACGGGCTACAATATTGTGAATCTCACTGTTCTGTCGAAAAGCAAAAATGAACGTTTGCAGCTGCCGAATGTTCGCCCTTCGCACCCCTCCCACTCACATCTTTATTTTTGTTGACTCATAACGTCGGGTTATCGGCTGACGTCGAAAACCATTCGGTTATCCACCCTCGTAAAACAACAGAATATTGTACAGCGTAGGCGAGATAAAGACGAACTGTAACGCACTAAAAAAAGTAAAATTACATCCTGTCAAGATCACTGCGATAATTTAGGCTTCACTTTTTTTTTGATATCACGTTCGTTTAGCCCCTTTCTTCAAATTCGTAATGCTATCTGAATTATTTAATATCTTTAATCTTACATTTGGATATCCGTTCGCTAAAGTCTTCCCCACGCGTTGATATTTTGTGCTTGATACAGCGGAGAGAATTGAACAAAGTAATTGAAGGTTTTGTAATATTGGCTACTGCTCTTGTAAAAACGGGAAAAAATACTCCGAGCGAAGTACGTTAAAGTGGATGAACCTCTCAAGTGGTAAAAAACAGCATTAGCTCTAAATTAAGAAAGAGGAGTGCGCTTCAGTCGAAAGCCAAGACATATTGGTCATTTGTTATTCTTAGGCTAAAGAACTCTTTTAAAAGAAAACTTAGGTTTATAATAAATTCATCTCAAGAAAACAACAGGTTAATTTAAAATATTAAAGGTAGTTGTAATGAAATATGAAAACGTGGGATCGATTCTTTTTCCAGATAAATTCGCGTTATTTCAGTGGAATATATTGACCGGAAGTTCTATCGCCGCCCACTTCCTGTCTATTGATTTCGTCATTGGTTAATTGGTCTGTTATTTGTTACCACGCAATGATTGTCTAGCTCGACCAATCAGAGCGCAGCCATGTAAACAAGCAGCTCGACTTGAAGAAAAGTCGCTTCAGCACTTCTCCTGTCCACTTCACAGTAGAACTTCAATTATCGAAGTTGTATGACAATCTCTCTCTCAACCGTAGCAAACCCACAATTTATTGTCAGATACCAAGTCAAATAAACAGCCGAAGGAAAGAAAACATGGAACAATTCGCCACGATGCCCGAAAGCGAAGTAAAGAAATTCGCTGTGCTGACCTACGAGCAAGTCGTGCGTCTGGGAGAAGTGCTGAGTAGGAGAGTGGAAGTTCACGGTCGAGGAAACTTTCCGACGATCCAAGTCGTTTTAAAAGACCTCGTGGAGGCTGTGTCTTCGCGTCTTCGCCAAAAGGGGGTTAAACTACGAGATATTCGTCTCAACGGCGGCGCAGCTAGCTTCGTCTTGTGTCAAGATAAGAAATATATCTTCAACGACTTGGACCTAATTTTCGGAGTAGAATTATCCTGTCCCCGGCGCATTCACATGATTTTCGACGTGGTTATGGATGCCCTGACCGACTTCTTACCAGAAGGGGTTAGCAAAAACCGCATGTGTAGCTCAACGTTGAAAGACGCTTATGTTAAGAAATTGGTCAAAGTCACAGACGACTCAAATCGTTGGTCGCTTATTTCTCTCTCGAACAACGAGGGCAGGAATGTCGATTTAAAATTCGTCGATACAATGAAAAGGCCATTCGAATTCTCCATCGATTCATTCCAGATCAAGCTGGACTCGCTGTTAAGTTTTTACAAGCTGTCAACGTTACCAATCAAGCCAAATTTTTTCCCCACCGTGCTCGCCGAATCTGTCTACGGTGACTTCAAGGTAGCCTTACATCATTTAGACAATCGTTTAATTGCCACGCGAAATCCTGAAGAAATTAGAGGTGGTGGTTTACTAAAGTACTGTAATCTATTGGTAAAGAGATACACTCCCGAAGACCGAAAAGAAATCCGTAACATGGAGAAATATATGTGCAGTCGGTTCTTTATTGATTTCGGCGATCTCGACACCCAAGTCAAGAAACTACAGAAATATCTCCAAGACCATTTCCATGGGGAAAACCACATAAAATGCGAGTACCTGAGAATTCTCTACCGCATAATCGAAAGCTCTACAGTCTGTCTGATGGGCCACGAAAGAAAACAAACTCTGATGGTCATCGAGCAAATGGCCAACAATATCGAACATGGGCTGATGGAAATGAACTATTATTTTCGGCCGATGCCCGCGCGATTTCAACCAGCGCATTGCTTCTACAAGGGGCCAAATTATCGTCCGCATCGCTACCGATTTTACCCGGCCTGTCAATTGGCCCCACTTTCACCACTGGCCCCTATGGCTGGCTAGTTGTTCGCTATCTGAACGACTTTTGAAGATCTTCTACACCGTTCCTCGTCACAGAAGATTTTTTCCTAGTTATAAGGGAACACGTTTGAGCCTATGGCTGCTGTATGCAACCTATATTTACGGAACTTTTAATGCAGGATTTTTTCCCAAGGCGTATGACTTGAGAAGTGTGAACAGAGTGGTATTAATTCTAAAAGCGGAACTGTAAAGTTTGTTTACATAATGAGGAAAGAAATGGCTTTAAAAAGCGTATGATCCCGTAATTTGACATTCTCGTTGTCGAAGTTTTGAATGAACTCCGAAGCATTTTAACAAACTGGGACACATGGGTTATCGGTGAAATTGAACCAAATCTCGATACATCTACGAAGCGCTAGTTTATAATACTAACGCTTCTTTTGATCCTTTTGAACGTAATCTACCAAAACACTATGGCGCTTCACGGTTTCAGCACATCGCTATTAAGGACACAGTACTTTAACTTTTGTATACAAAAACACAACTGTTAAAACTCCGTCAATAAAAACAAAAAACAAAACGAAAGGTTGTACAATATTTTTTCTTCAACCATTGTATTCGCTAATAATTCGTCTTGTTTCGTGCGTTTAAAGTCCCAAGTGAATTTTCCAATCTTTGAGGGTCATGTTATGTTTGACCTTAAATTTATTATAATTTTTTGTTCTTGCAACCTTTGGACATGATACTAGGTCCAACTACCTGCAGCTGGTTCTCTGGGGGATATTTTTGCTTTAATTTCCGACAGGCTAGAACATAAAAATGATAATAAAAAAACAATTTCTGGTCGAAATAGCGATATTGTCAATCTTTGTTTTGTGTTGCTAAGACTGCTAAGTTGTCCACGGAAAGCAGAAGCTTGAGAAAAAATACCGCATAGTTTGTCTACAAAATCATCACCATGGAATTAGTTTCGGTCGAAAGTCGTAAAAATTATCTGAAACAAACCCCAGGACTTCCTGTATTAATTCGTATTTTCAGACGACGTATTTTGCGCGTGGCTTAATTTGAAAAATAAACTGAAATATATCCCTTGCAGTTGATGCGTTCAGTTTTTGACAGTGCGCTGAGTGGCACTTCATATTAAAATTTTACCTTCTAAATTGTAAAGTGTAACTGCTACCCCTTTATATTAAACGGGAATAAGGGAAGTTAAAGTGTGATAGGATGTTGAAACGGCGTCTGAAACAGACACGACCATATGAAAGTGATCTTCAAAAACAGAAAACCCACAAAGAAAGTGTTTAACAGAATGCGAACGCTTGTGGAGTTGTATTTCTCCCAAACATGCAGTCATCCTTGTTTAGTCTGCCACCTGGCGAAAGCAATGCACTTATATTCGATAACTATCAGACGGTTCACTGGTCGATAATTAAATTGCGCTCCTTTGAGGGTTGTGTATGGCGTAATTTCATAGCCATTATTAGGGGAGGCAATTCTGTCTAGTCGACTGCAATAAATTAGCTCGCTTCGTTGGGAATTCAATTAGTCAACTCAGCGAAGTAAACATGTTTACTCTCGAAGTAGTCTGCGTCGCAGCCGCTCTATGCTTGAAAATTACATATCCTTGATGATGTTTTCGCGCTTGTTTTGAGGTGCAATCAAAGTATTAGACCGCACAGAATACCAATGGCCCATCGTCATATCTAGGAAATACTGAGGAAGATAATTCCATAGAAGATGAAGTGGGAAAAAATTAAATGAATGGATGGATGGATAATAGTATTTATGTATTTTAAAAGATTCAATTTCTTACAATTTCTTGTATAAAAAGTGGTATGTTTCAAATACTTTTACCGGCTCCAAGTTAATTTGGTGAATAACCGTAAATGCAAAGTTACTGTAAACAAACACTTTGCGAAAGGGTCTACATATTTTACATGTAAAGTAAACACGAAGTATTTAAAAAAAACTTGGGATTGGTATGGACAGTTGAAAACAATGGACGCTCCATGTCAGAAATTGATAAGGGGATACGATAAAAACGAGATTAAACACAAAATGAGTGATGACAGACAGGCTTGTAGATTACCATAAAACCCTTTCCCAAAGCCATCGTTTAACGTGGGTGTTCTGTTGTCCTGTCGATGAATTAAAGTTCAACAATACCGTATTTTAATCCTATTCTTCACAGGGGTTTAGTTAGATAATAAATGCTCAAACGGGATTGTTTAATTGTAATAGCCATGCCAAACAAAAACTGAAGAGCAACTTTTGGTGATATGATATGCTGACATCCGCTGGCAGCTGCTATAAGCCTATAACCACATAGGCTCATATCACTTTCAGTATCTTGAAAGGAAGTGTCATTATCCGCAAGAATTTATAAAGTGTACATTTTATCCAGAGGGTCTGTTCATAATATATTATAGGGTTACTCAATTGATAAATGCATGTAGAAAAGAGCAAATTGACATTAAAAATTTAAATAAGATTAGCATTTAGAACTCTGGGCATGCAAGAACTCGTCCATATTCCATGAACAAGCTATTAAGGAGTCCCATAGAAATGTTTATATAGTTTATTTAAATGATTAAACATTGAGGATATATTTTTAAATTGGAGCTTAAACTGATGTTGACTCTCGTCTTAAAGTATTGAAATATTAACATTTTTCTATTGTTAACCACTCTGAACTCCTAAGGACAAACATGTTGACATGCATGCACTGAGGTCAAATAATGGTGCGTCCTTAGGATTGTTATTTTCCATTGTGTTCCATGGTATTTTTAATTCTAATTCAAACAATATATGTACATTTTACGATGATGATCCTGAAGATTGATGTTGTGAATGTCTTTCAAAGTTTCAAAGTCTTGAAATTATAATTAAGAATTGATATAACTTGCAATGTAGTATTTTTGCAAGGTTGTTCTTGCAACAACTGCAGCAACCGCAACAACATCCGCAATGAAAACTGCAGCATCAACTGCAACAGTAGGAGCAACTGCAACAGTAGGAACAACAGCAGCAACAACAGTAGTAGCAGCAGCAACAAGTCAACAGCAGCAGCAACAACAGCAGCAGCAACAACAACAGCAGCAACAACAACAGCAGCAACAACAACAGCAGCAGCAACAACAACAGCAGCAGCAACAACAACAGCAGCAGCAACAACAGCAGCAGCAACAACTACAGCATCAGCAACAACTACAGCAGCAGCAGTAGCAGCAACAAGTCAGCAGCAGCAGCAGCAGTAGATGCAGCAACAAGTCAGTAGCAGCAGCATCAGTAGCAACACCAGCAGCAGCAACACCAGCAGCAGCAACATCAGCAACAACAACACCAGCAGCAGCAGCAACACCAACAGCATGAGAAGTAAGCTCTTTAGTACTTGATGTCTAGATTGCACAGGACACCTCATAAGGAAGGAAGCAACTGCCCACCTGATTTCTCCTCTTTTCCTCCTGGTTTGTGCGCACTACGTCACTGCCCTGTGAACGCAGCTTTTTTGCATCTTCCAAGGATGTTAGAAGACTCGGCTCCAAGTAAGATTTTTTAAAGTACTGCGCTACTTTTGGACAAAGGCCAGTTTCGTCATCACAAACGTCTCGGTTGTGGTGTAGACAATTTTAAGATCACGATAGCTGTTATCAGTTACTCAAAACCACGAAACGAAAACATATACTTGACTGAGATCATTAGACCACATGATTTATCCATTTTTGCTGACTCATATCAGGGGTGTCGGAAGCGGGGGAGCCTGGGGCCCCCACTTTTTTTGGTGGGGGCAGAATATGTTTGCCCCCCCCCCCCCCCCTTTTAACAAGGCAGTAATAAAGTTATGATTAACACAATCACTAACCCTAGCTAACCCACGACTTTGAACCCTAAAAATTTTGGGCTCCCCCACTTTTAAGTCGCTCCGAGGCCAGTGACTCATATTATTTCCATTGGGAAAGTTGTATTCATTTTACATTCAAAAAAGCGTTTTTGTGAATCTACATGCCGTTTTATATAGAAACCTGCATGTCTGCGCTTATCAGGACATTGACAAAATTGCTTTTGTAGAATTCTTTAATATATAGTCGTTAAAAATTCCGTCACATCGAAATGAAACTATAGTTAGTTTTAAAATGCCCCCCCAAGTGTAACGACTTAGTAGTAATTGTTTTTACAGCGTAATCTTAAGCCCTAATCAAAGAGAACGCAAGTCATCGCAAGTTGGCAGTCACGAATTTCTGTGGCGGTCGTTCGAACACCCAAATTAACAAAATAAAGGTTTCATGAGTGTTTTAAACAAGTTTTAACTTTGTCACGGTACATAGTATTTTCGGGAAATTATTCAGAGCGGCTGGCTGAGATAGCGTGACTGCCAACTTTGCGATGACTGGCGTTCTCGTTTGATTAGGGCTTTATTACTGTACTTGTAATCCCTGATATTTTATAGAGCAATTCGATGACAACAAGTTTATTTAACAGCTAACTTGAGACGTTCTTATTCGCCTTCATATGTATAAACTATAAAAAGCTCCCGATATTAGATGCTTCCCTTTGGTGTATTGCGCTGTATATTCACTATATATGTTACTTTAATTTACATATCGTTTCTAAATAGTTTTACCAAGGACCTTGCTTGCCCTTGATTTATATATATCTCTCAACCTCTGTAACAAAACGATTTACTTTGTTTCTGCCGGCAACTTCCTAAGCCTTCTTTTGTGTTGCTTAGCTGCCGTATAGCGCCCTATAAACCCTTTCTTAACTCTTTCAGGTCAATTCTTTCAGGTTCACTTCACTTTCTTTTACAAACAGTTCTTTGAGTTTTAAGGCGATTTAATACGGTCAACATTTTTCTTCAAATTTCAACGCAACATTGTTGCCTGGCCAGCCTGGGTACGAGGTTGCATTGTTGCGCGTTGCAAGTTGAAAAGCGTTGTTGCACGTATTACCACCTTAAACATTGTCACGCAACAATGATTTTGTTGCAAGTTGAAAAAATGTGTTGAAAAAAGTAGACTCCAGTTCTACTTGTTGCACCCTGCTGATTCAACTTCTTTAAGGTGGATGGTAAAAGGTGCAACAACGCTATTCAACTTGCAACGCAACAACTGTTGCAGCAGTTTGTTGCTCATAACTTCACCTTTATTAAGGACCTGTTTATATGGACCCAAGTTACTCGGCAAACCGAGTTACCCGCCATGTATAGACATTAGGGACTTTAAGATTCATGGCAACGGACTACGGCTACGTAGAAAGTTTAACAGTGGTATTAAATGGTGGTGTATTTATACATTCAAATTTCAAGATACATTATCGCACGGACTCGCCTTGTTCTTAAATTCTTGAAGCGATACACTTGTTCAATCTTTGTTAGTCGCGAGAGTAAGGTTAAGCTTTCCCAAGGCTTCTGTAGTGACTCAGGTTCCGCGTTGTCTTTACAACGTAAAAATGCTTTTTCTACGTTGTCAACAGAGTCATGACGGCATGAAAATTACTCTTGAGACCGTCATTTGCAAAAGCTCTTTGTATATGGCATAAAATTCTATTGTTCAAACACGTTGCCGTAGTCGTAGTCGTTCTGTTTTCTTGAAATCCCTATTCAATGCTATCCCGGCAGAGTGTTTATGTGAGACAGGCGGGTAACTCGATTAGCCAGGATCCCGACAAAACAGCCAAGATCTCGGCATGCCAGGATGAAAATATTCCCATATAAACACTCTCTTGCCGGGTAACTCGGCTAGTTGAGTTGAATTCGTCACAACAACGCACGCGCCACTTCTGAAGGCAATGGAATGTGAAACCATAATAATGCATGGGCGGCTTTACCGAGTAACTCTTTCATATAAATACTCATCTTTTTTCGACTCGGCTCCATATAAACAGGCCCAAAGAACTGCAACAATCACCATGGGAATTTAAATCTACTGCATATCAAACTTTGCTATGTCTTTGTGCTTTTCACTTGGCGTACGGACCCTCACAGTAATCGCAACATGTTATGGCAACATCGATAGTAAAAAAAAGAATGAAAACTGACAACCTATTGTTGAGAACAATGAACGGATACCTATCCACGGAGCCTTAGCTAGTGTATTCAGAAATTTAAAACATTGCTAAAGCCAGTTTATAATATTGTCGACAGTTTGTAATTGGCCGTACCGAAAAAGATGACGTAAACCACAATCAACTTTGGTGGGTGAATGAAGATCCATGTTAACGTGATAAACAAGCTGATTTGAGGTCGCAAAGCATTGTGGTTAAATGTACCACCGCCGCCGCCATCTTTTTCGAGCAGGGGTGGTAACGTGACGTTACATATACGGGCATGTTACATATACGGGCATGTTACATATACGGGCATGTTACATATATGTAATGTTTACAACACGAGCGGCCGTGTTGTATTGAATATACAATCACGAGCCGAAGGCGAGTGATTGTATATTCAATGCAACAAGGACGCGAGTGTTGTAAACAACTTGTGAAATGAATGAATAGTAAAAATCCCTTTGGGATATTGAGATGCTAATTAGTTACAAGCACTAGTGGTTGTATCAGAAGAGTATACATCCACTAGTGGTTGTAACTAATTGGCATCATTGGTTTTAGTTTGTATGGGGTTTACAGGGGTATACGTGTGACGTAATTTCTGAAATTGGATTGGCTGCAAAACTCATGAATTAGTAATGAATTTCACAAGGGCATGTTACATATACGGGCAGTTAGAAGGGTGGTGTCCTAATGTTACATATACGGGCACCAGGGGGGTGGTAACCTAATGTTACATATACGGGCACCAGGAGGGTGGTATCCTAATGTTACATATACGGGCACCAGGAGGTATATGTAACATTAGGACACCCCCCGGTGCACGTATATGTAACATTAGGACACCACCCCCTGGTGCCCATATATGTAACATTAGGTTACCACCCCCTGGTGCCCATATATGTAACATTAGGTTACTACCCCCCTGGTGCCCGTATATGCAACATTAAGACACCACCCCCCTGGTGCCCGTATATGTAACATTAGGTTACCACCCCGCTCTCCTGGTGCCCGTATATGTAACATGCCCGTATATGTAACATGCCCGTATATGTAACATGCCTGTATATGTAACGTCACGTTACCACCTCATATGTCTTTTTCGGTACCGGCAATTGTTTTCGCGAGATAGAAACCTGTTGAATTTTGGAAAAAACCCTCCCCTGTCTTGGTACTGGCAGCTCTTTTCTGCAGTTTGACTAGCAAATTTGCAAGTCAACCTGCAAGAAAGAGCTACAAGTTTACTTGCTACAAAAGTTAACTTGTAATTGTATACAAACACAACCAACATATTTTTCAGTGATGAGGCTAGCGTGTAAAAATAAAGTATATATGTACTATTTACAGAATGAATGGTCGTTCTGTATCGGGCTATACAGACACAAGGCGAAGCGGAGTGCCTGTATTCCGATACAGAACGGACACGAATTCTGTAAATTACTTCTAAAACGACCTATTTGATAAGATCATTGGAGTGGTAATTTTTCTACAAAAAACGTTGTAAAAGTCGAGAAAATCAAAGGTAAAATTTATGTAAATCAAGAGAAATCTATATCACATATATTGACCCTCATTAAACATAGATTGTCTTTGTGTTTTCCTCATGAATTATTAATGAGTTTTAGAAATATATATATATATATATATATATATATATATATATATATATATATATATTTCTGAGTTTTAGAAATATATATATATATATATAACATGTCGTAGACAATTTTCATTTTAATTTTCATTTATATAAATATATGTCTTATATACATGCGAATTCATTTGGAATGTAGTTGGACAAGGGATTAAGAATCGTGTCCCTCATTGACTTATACTGTCAAAATTTCTACTTGTATCCAAATTCTAAATCCATGCATGCATGCATACGGTCCAGAAAAGCTATAGGCCAATCCAGTCGAAAATTGGAGTCATTACTGACTACACCTTCCCAAAGATGTCCGATGGCAATCCTCTCGAAAAATTCTAGAAATTAAGCATTTTCTTGATAGCTTCGAAACACCTCCACTTGTCCGGAATGTAAAAAGGTTCAAAAATATGTGGAAACGGAGTATCCCAACCACACACGCGTTGGATAGGAGCTTCTAAGGACAAAAAGCAACGTTCCTTTAAAGAAATAAGATAAAATAATGTGAAATTAATGATATGCTTCAAAATTTTGGCTTTTGACGGACCATTAGGGCCTGCAAACAAATATAGTCCGTTACAGCTTGCTTTTGAAATCCGATACGTATAATTGAAATGAACATTCCGAAGTACGTTGCAATGTTCCGAACTACGTTGCGAGGTAGATACAAATTTAAGTCGGCAATTTGTTTCTGCTTAACCAAGTATCTATTATTATATTCTATACAACAAATAATCTTCTTCTCCGTGATTTTACCAAAGGAATTAAATTCAAAGCTTATTAAATTCGAACTTCACGACGAACTTCACGAACTTCCGTACCAAGTTCCCAACCTTCCAACGAATGTTGACAAACGAATTTCAAAAGCAAGCTGAAACTGACTATAAGAGTTTCGATCCAGGGCAGATTTAGATGCGCAAAAAGAATATTCAAATTAGTTTACCTGTATGGTACTAGCAATTTCTGCACCAAACCCACTGGTCTTTGGAGCCTCGTGTGCCACCATTAGTCGCCCAGTTTTAAGTACAGACTAGAAAAAAACAAACGGCCCACTTTATGCCGTATTTACCCCTACTTTCCCTGCTCTAGTATTTTACTCTCCAGACGATTTTACTCGTCAAATTGGTAGTGTAAGAGTTGGTTAAACAAACTTCAAAAATGGATAACCCTATCAGTCCTATCTAAACTGTTCTCTCTAGAAGTCCAGTAAGGGTCATCCTCATTAGTTCAGAGTTTCTACATGAAGGAGTAACCGTTTAGCCTGCGAAGCTGGCTGTTTGAAGGGTACACACGTAAAAACGCACAAGCTGTTACAGACCTGCAAGCAAGTTGTTACAAGGCTGTTCAACAGGCTGTCACCGTGATGTGTTCGCACTGGCTGTCCCAGTCTGTTAATATGTCTGTAACAGGTTGATGACAACTTGTAACAAGGCTGATGACTCCAATAGAGTGATGACAAGTTGTTCCAACAACCTGTTACCGCTCTGCACTCAACAAGTTGTTAACGGATTGATGCTAACAAGGTTGCAGCAGCTTCTTGAATGAACAGCATTGTCACAACCTCTTAACAGCCTTGTTACAAGTCTGTTGCGAACACATCCTGTTGACAAGCTGTGAGATTTTTACCTGTGTACAAGACTAGCGGCCAGGCGGGCATCCACTCGAAACGTCAGATCAAAACTATTCTCGGCAGTTTACCATCTTTTCACTTTGCTCAATCTAAAACACTGCCTACACAGCACTCTACTTTTTACTCTGATGAAGGGCTCTGCTTGAAACGTCATTATTTCGTTATCAAAACTATTCTCAGCAGTTTACCATCTTTTCACTTTGCTCAATCTAAAACACTGCCTACACACCACTCTACTTTTTTACACTCCTACTCCAGTTATAGGTCACCGTTTTTCTGGTATATTTTTCAAGACGATTTTTAAGACCTTCGAGTTTAGATTTAGATTCATGAAGTATACCTGTTCAACGGTGTCCGCATCCCAAGGTAGGATAGTTCTGAGATCTATTAACTCGCACGAAACATCAAGTTGGTCTTTCGCCATTTTTGCCACCTCACGAAGAATATGAACTTGCGTGCCCCATCCGACCAACGTTATGTCTGACCCTAGAGAGAAGGAAGGAGGGGGAAACCTATTTCAGTTTTCTTTGTGATATAGTTTGTCGCAACGTCTGATACATGGAATCGTGCAGAGCGTACTGGCTAACTCCTTAGAAAACCGTTTTCTGAGTCCTTGAGAAAAATTGAACCTGGAACGTAATGCCTATACCCTCTTAACTATAACTTATAAACTATTATAATGGCTACTTTACAAATGAGGCAGCGTCTACGCCTTTAAACCAAAGACAATGAAGGAATGTTAACAAGCTTGCTTTGTTTTCTACTCTACACAAACCTTCTTCAATAACTTCAGCTTTGGACAAAGGCAGTTCATAATCCCCAACAGGGACATCTTCAACTGGAATAGAAAAAACAAAAAAGTCATAATTTTCCAAACTGGATTGTCTGAGCGTTTGATTTTTAGACAAACTGTCAAACAACCCGACCTGCTTGCCTGTATAAAACCTTAGGCTCTAAAAATATAACAGGATTTGGATCTCGGATAGAAGAAAGTAGCAAGCCTTTTGCTTGGATTGGTCCCCTTGGAATGACAACCTGAAATAGACGAGTGCATTTTCATCATTCTAGCTATTGTGTTAGATTGAATTAGCACAGTACACACCTCTAATATATTGCATATACAAACCTTAATGCCTGGTATATGGGAAAAAAATGCTTCCACAGACTGAGAATGGTACAATGCCCCGTGACCAACTGCACCACACGGTGTTCGAACTGTTAATTTGCCACAATCAAATAAATTTCCTGTGCGATACCGGAATTTAGCTGCCTCATTTGTTAACTGTAAGAGATGATTACTTTTATCAGATTAATCCTTTGACTACTAGAGGTTCAGACATTATGAAGGAAAATCATTTGGTGCTACAATCATGGAATAATTACATTGGGACAACTTGCAACAATGTCACTTCTAAGCAAATATGCATTTTGCACAGTTAAGTTATCCTCCTCCTCCCCCCCTCCCCCACCATACAATGTTGGTTCAGAAACATGGTATGAGGTGCGGGTAAGGCCTACCCCCAGGGAACCAACATTGCATGGTGGGGGGAAGGGGGGAGGGTAGACTTGTGAGGGTAGAGGAAGACCTGTGATGGTGGTTTGGAGCAGGCGACGGATTTTTTTTTTCAGAGAGTTTACGATGCCGTCAGAAATCGCGCTCGCGCGGAAGATGTCCCAATTAATTATTCTATGATTGTAGGTACAATAAAATAATAAAAGGTCCTGGTTTTCACCCGGGGGGGGGGGGGGGGTGTGCTCATATATGAAAAAAAATGCAAGACTTAGTCTCCACTTCTAACACCTCTTTAACACTTTGAAGCCTGAAGACGAGTCTTTAGTATTTTATTCGGGCTAACACCAGACGATTTTTTTCAGCACAGGGAGAGGTCCAGGCCTCAAAGTGTTAAAACCTATCTCTTTAACACTTTGATGCCTGAAGACGAGTCTTTAGTATTTTATTCCGGCTAACGCCAGATGATTTTATTCAAGCACAGGGAGAGGTCCAGGCCTCAAAGTGTTAAAACCTATCTCTTTAACACTTTGAAGCCTGAAGACGAGTCTTTAGTATTTTATTCGGGCTAATGCCAGACGATTTTATTCAGCACAGGGAGAGGTCCACGCCTCAAAGTGTTAAAACCTATCTCTTTAACACTTTGAAGCCTGACGACGAGTCTTTCGTGTTTTATTCTGGCTAACGCCAGATGATTTTATTCAGCACAGGGAGAGGTCCAGGCCTCAAAGTGTTAAAACCTATCTCTTTAACACTTTGAAGCCTGAAGATGAGTCTTTAGTATTTTATTCTGGCAAACGCCAGATGATTTTATTCAGCACAGGGAAAGGTCCAGGCCTCAAAGTGTTAAAACCTATCTCTTTAACACTTTGAAGCCTGACGACGAGTCTTTAGTATTTTATTCCGGCTAACGCCAGATGATTTTATTCAGCACAGGGAGAGGTCCAGGCCTCAAAGTGTTAAAACCTATCTCTTTAACACTTTGAAGCCTGACGACGAGTCTAGTATTTTATTCTGGCTAACACCAGACAATTTTATTCAGCACAGGGAGAGGTACAGGCCTCAAAGTGTTAAAACAGGGAAATTGTCCTCTCAGTTTGGAACAAGGGAATGCAGAAATAAAGTCTGATAAACATAGAAGTGCTTACCTGGTCAAATGCTGGGAAAATATAATCTGCAAACTGGATTTCTGCAATCGCAGTAGCACCAGCCGTTGCAACACCTATACCAAATCCCACTATGCCTTGTTCAGAAAGAGGCGTGTTAAACACACGATCTCTCCCTAGATGAAATATTGCAAAATATTGTATAATAATAAGGAAACTATCAGAGATATTAACACAGAGGGTGTGGGGATTAATAATTAACCAAAAATTATCATCTTACCATATTTGTCTCGAAGACCAACAGTACACCTGAACACTCCTCCAAAAGCCACATCTTCACCAAAAATCACTATGAAACAAACACATCACATTCTGTGATACAAAAGTAGCATGCTGCGTAGGCAGTGTTGAAACCATCAAAATATAGTCAGGTTAGATATACTGCCGAAACAGAGAATGCAGGAGTCTAACGTTTCAAGCAAAAGGAGAGCTAGTACATCTATGTATAGGTACCTACCAGCTGACTCATCAGTTGACAATATTATATCCATTGCATCAGTTAGTGATTGAAATAAATTCATTCTTTTCACTTCACCTGCAAAAGATAAAATTAAGTAAAAAATGAAAGTGAACTCTAACCCCCCCCCCCCCCCTCACATACATTTACCCTTCTCCCAGATACACACACCACATAATCCCCCCCCCCCCCATACATGTACCCCTCTCCCAGATACCAGACACACCCCTCCCCACATACACATACCCCTTCCCCAGACACCCTACATACATGCATCCCTCCCCCAGACACACACGCGCATACACCCCCCACCCCCATGTACTGCACCATCCCCCCCCCCCCCCCCACCACCACCACCACCCCCAACTCCTCAATACAGGTCTGGAACTGGACTATTAAAGAGCCTACCATCGGAAAACTGTAAACGTCGGTTGACATCTTCAGTATAAATCGTTTGCCTTCAAAATTCTAATTTATTCTAGCACAATATTTATAGTGCAAAATGTACAAATGTGTAATAAAGATGAAATTATAAAATATAACGTTATAATTACCATCAGTTTGCGGTGCTTCTGCCGTGTAAGTAAATGTTGAAGCATATTTTTCTGGACTCTTTTGAAACAGAGAAGCAGACAGACGTCTCCAAAATACAGATCTCTTCAGATGCTTGTGGAAACGACACGTTGAAATGGCCGCCATGTTGGTTCGGAAGGAACCTTTCAAGCAATGTGTCATATTTCCCCTGTTGTCCCCGTGTAACACCTATATTCCTCATGTATCACTCATTGTTCCCGTATACTACCTATTTTCCCCGTATATCACCTATTTTCCCTGTGTATGCCCGTGTATCACCTAGTTTCCCCGTGTGTTACCTAGTTTCCCCGTTTAACACCTATCTTTCCAGTGTATCACCTATTTTCCCCATGTATCACCTATTTTCCTATATATCACCTATATTCCCCATGTATCACCTATTCCCCTCATGTATCACCTATTCTCCTCATGTATCACTTATTTTCTCCGTATATCACCTATTTCCCCCTATAGTACTGAAAGAGACCGATTCAATCGAACGTTGTCGTGAACTGCTCTTTTGGCATGCGAAAAGTACTCTATTTATGATAAAACATGTGTGTCTAGTGTCTTTTTCAAGCTCTACCCACCGAACAAACCGGTGCTTTTTTGAAGCTGTGCCCTTCTATTAAATATAAACTTACTTCCTATCATGCCACTGCAGATTTTTGTATCAACGGAAATTATACATCCTGATAGAAGCTGGTGAGAAACTCTAAGACAAAACATAATTCAAAACATTTCAGGAAAGAAAATTATAGCGCGACTAAATACATAAACTCTGGCTCTCTCTTCCTGTGATTATGTTTTAGGTTCGAGTAGAAATAAGTTGAATTTGATAAAACTAAATATTGCGTGAATTTAATTCATTTGCTAACTGCCAACAATGATGTATCTTTCCTATTAAAACGAAAGCAACGAGAGCCTTCTAGTAGCCATTATCTCTTTAAAGTATCTGCATGATATCTCGTTTGAGTCTTTATTACAAAATAACTAGTGAGTAGTGACTGAACAAAACTGCTCTCCATTTGACTCCATTTGGCTCCATTTTGCTGTGGCGTGTGTTTTATAGTATTAAACAATTTAGAACCTAACGTCAGAAAATGTTTATTTTAGCCACTCTTGCGATGTTTAGAAGACTGGTGTACGGTATTAGAAGGCGCAATTGACTACTTACGACTCGACTATGACGTGAGATGATCAACTCTACTATAAAATCACAGGGTATGCAGTGGATTTGATTCTATCAACTAGAATTAAATAACAACATCAAACATGCTGTCTAAACCGAGATCAGTGAACGTAGAAACTATGACGGTGTTTGCCCGTCTGTGCCAGGAAACAGTGTCAATGCAGTGTCAATGACTCCTGACTGTGTTTTGAGTTGATAACGCAATCAATTAACATTTTGTCTGAATCCCAGATGTTTTATGTAGACATTTCAATGCTCTTGTGTCGTTGTTCACTAGGAAAACAGGAAATTTGTATGAAAAATTGACCATTAGATAGATTTCTTGAAGACTCTAGAATATCCTGCGAAGAATTCGGGCTTTTTCTATAAAGCAGCTTAGAGTTATATGCACTGGTGTGGTTCTTATGTTGATAAGAAATCCTAAGTGTACCGTATGTCGTTTAAAACAATGAAACAGTCTTATAATTGTACCTTTTAAAGGGGAATCACGTACGTGATTCCCCTTTAAAAGGTACAATTTGCCAGCCAAAACAATGTGTACAAGCCAATATGAAGGCAATGCCTGAGGCGTTACGATAACAAGCTGTGAAATTGCACTGGTATAAAAACCCATGAAATCTGTGATTGTCGTTATGGGCTGTATGCATGCACATTGTATCACAACGTCCACAATTGCCAGAATCCAATACAGCGTTTGCCATGGTAAGAGATAGCAATAAACAAGCCAACAATACCTCGTCAAAACCAGAAGAACAACTTCGCCAAGCATATCTAACGCTTATGTACAAGTTGCCTGGCCATTTTCCACTCAAAATCGAAGCGAACTGGAAAGAAGGCGACGAATTCCTGGTTCTCTTAAGCGCCATTGAACATATTCGCAATCTGGAAGGACTGTTAGGAAGTCAGCAAGAAACAGAAGCGTATATTGAAAATGATTTGGAGGTTGTGGAAGAAATCGACAAAGCTCTTCTCTGAGAATTTTGATATCTTTGTAAGTAATCTGAATAACCTGATTTTTAGTTGTGTTTACAATTGCATAGGAAAGGTCCACCTTTGTTTGGTTTTGGGTGCTGTTACACGATGCGATTTTTCTTGCAACTAGCAACAAATCACTGAATGTTGTAAGTTGCATAAAAAATCGCACCGTGTGTTCACCCGTAGCAACTTGCGATTTTGTTATTTTTGCCGTGTTGCAAGTTGCAAGAAAAGTTGGATGGGTTCTACTTTTGGCTGCAACTTGCAACAAAATCGCAAGTTACTGAACGTGTAACACCTTGATTGTTTTTCATATGTAAATTTGTTGCAATTAATTAAGTTGCAAGAAAAATCGCATCGTCTTGGACAGCACCTTAAAGGCTGTTTTCCACTAGGCGATATTTTTCTTTTGTCTTGGCTAATTAGTTCCACCCGGGAGCTTACGAGACAAAAGAAAATGTCGCTTCGCGCGACATTTTTCGCCTAGTGGAAAACCGCTTTAAAGGACAATTTCGAACAGAAAATGTACAGTATATAGAGGGGGGCAAAGGTATTTTCGTGAACCCGTGAGTGGCTATTTTTGAGCTTTGTGAATCGTGATATACTTATAGAGCAATATTATCCCGTGAATCGTGATTGAACCGTTGAAAAAGTCGTGAAGATGCTATTTTACTTTTTGAGTTTTTGTGATTCGTGAAATACCAAAAAAGTATCTGTGAACCCATGGCACACCCCCCCCCCCCTTGCCCACCCTCTATATACATTTTAAGACCAAACCGGGACCGGGAATCGACCTCGCGACCCCGCTATACTACTAATTCTGATCACCCGGCGCTACTACTGAAGGCTCCGGTAATCACCGAGAGGTAGTTAACAAGTTCTGTATAGCAGAGTCGGACTGGCTTCGTATTAGGGACTGTGCCATTAACGAGAGCGGCGCAGTTAAAAAAAGAAATTAATAAATAATGACATTGGTCTACTAAGGTGGATTACTAACAAATTTGCCCACAAGCCTCTGTAAACAGAAAGATTTCAAAATTGGTGATTGTTGTTGTCATTGTTCCCCTACGTATGATTAATTTACAGAAACTGTATATAAAAACGACACGAAAGTGGCCTACAGGCTTATCATTTACTGGAATAAAATATAGCTTACAGAACAGCAACTCTCCTGTCTACCTCTTGCTACCATACAACATGAATTTAAAAGTTAACGTAGTATTATTCAGTAACAAACTACATGCATGCAGTGGGCAGCCATATTATTTTATATCTCAGTTTAGCAAATTTGGTTCATGGGGCGTAGTTGAGGTATTCTAAAGGGGACGCGTGTGCCATTGGCACAATGGTACATAGGCCAGTCCAAGCCTGCTGTATAGCAGAAACAGTGGCGTAGGAAGCAAGTTGGTCTTGGAAGGGCAAGGACTTCAAAAGGACACTTGAAACACATGTTTTATCGTAAAAAGGGCACTTTTCTGTTGCAAAAAGAACATTTCGTGACAAAGTTGGGGGCACATGGGCCCCCCCCCCCCCTCCCCGGTGCCTACGCCCTTGGAGTACCTCAGGGAGAGATCTTCTGCTGTTTGGTTGCCTTTGGTGGATTCAAACTTTGCTTTTCTTTTTTTCTTTTTATAGAAACTACTGATTGACATGCTTGATGCTTTTAGCTGAATAAATAGCTGTTTCTTGTTGATGACAAATAATTATGCTTCTTGATTAACGCACTTTTTGAAACCAAACTCCTGATTATAAACACTGAAAACCAAGAGGAAAAAAACAAACTGAAAGAACTCGACATGGAGGACAAGTTACCTTGCTTACTGTTCGACTGACTTTCATTAAATTGCAAGAATTGTAAGAAACCGTAGAGCGCAATCAGTTGGAAACGTATTACCTTGCAAGTTGCAATATTGATAGCAACATTGCAATATTCATAGCAACATTGCACTTAGCAAGTTGCTAAAAATTCGTATTTTAAATATCGAACTTCACATAATGAAGTTCTATTGAAAGTCAGAACAATAGCAACTTGCCAAGGAGGAGTCGTGTATCGTTAGCTAGTCTGTTTGGCAATGTTGCTGTCAATATTGCAAGGTCGCGCGGTTTGACTGTAAAGAGGAGAATTTATTATTTTCTGGTCACCGGCGCACTCAAAACATTTCAACATACTAAAAATATATAAATAGAGTTTGTGGAAACACCACGTAAAATATTTCTATTGCTCTGATGAAGGCCTGAGTCAACAGGCCGAAAGCTTAGCAAAGAAATATTTTACGTGGTGTTTCCACAAAACCTATTTATATTACTTTATCGCCATGAAAACGTTCAAAGAATTAATACTAAAAATATCATCCAATAGCAATCAATGCATTTTCTCAACAGAACAATGGCGTCAGCACGTCGCCAGCCCTAGGAAATATTAATTTCTGGAAAGGGGGAACTAACTGATGACGTCACTAATTGATGACATCAATAAGTAGTGACGTCATTAACTGATGACGTTACTACCTGATGACGTTACTAACTGATGACGTCACTAACTGATGACGTCATTTATGTTTTATGAGCAACGTCAAGTTTTGAGCGTTTTTCTCGAAATATATGTGGCATATTGAAAATTCTTCTCTTCACCCTTTGTTGCCATTGTTGCGAGCTTTATACGGTTGCGATTTTGCAATTTAATGGAAATTGATTAGGTTCACACAAATGTTGAAATAATAATCAAGTTCAAAATAATGTTTTCTGTTGACTTTTTATTTGGTTTTGTATGAATGAAATGTGAAGAAAATCTATTTGGTTGCGATTTTTCTTGTTTTATTTGGTGAAGCATTCAGGCAAACCGCGCGGGACAGAGGATGACAGACTGGCCTGCGCCGCAGATTCTTCCCTGCCTGGTCTGCGTGCAGCTTACTGAAAAACTGCGCGTGGCGTTTTCACGCAGCATGCGTTAGCATGGCAACGAAGCGCTGGCATGGCAACCAGAAAAGAAGCAAGTCGGCCATTTTGAAATTACAGCAGTCGAAGAAAACATGGGTCAGGATTATTATAGTTTTCTTGAACTAACAAAAGGAGCAAACGATGCAAGTATAAAGAAATCGTAAGTAAAACAATTACTCTTGTATTCTGACAAATATCGTGCAAAACGGTTACATATTTAAACTGTTATTTGGCATTTTATTCTTGTCAAAATTCTTTAAGGTATCATAGATTGGCTTTGAAATATCATCCAGATAAAACACATGATCCCGGAACTGAACGAAAGTTTAAGCAAGTGGCAGAGGCGTATGATGTTCTGAGTGATGGTAAGTTATTAACGTATGTTGTAAATTGTCTTTCAAGGAACGAAACAATTCAATATTTTTAACACTACAAAATTCATAAAAAAATTTTTATAAGTTAAATGGCACTGGCTGCCAACACCGTCTATACAAAATTCATGACATTTTGTTAAATTCTGTACAAAATTTATTCAATTTTTGCATGGATGGCAGCTATTGTCATTCATACGAAATATATTAAATTTTGGTATATTACGCAGTAAATGATGTAGTTCTACAGGGTCCCGCTTTCCTATGACCAAAAATTCATTATTTTTTCCAAGGTTCAAGATGATCTTTTATATCATAGATTCTTGCTAGAAGGCCTTTTTATTCTTCAATGCATAATATTGTATTTTCTGACACATTTTAGCCAAGAAACGAGCAGTTTATGATCAGTTTGGGGAAGAGGGATTAAGAAGTGGTGTTCCAGACAGCGATACTGGTAAGCAGGGAGTTCAATTATCAAACATTAATGACTGATAATGTACAGTAAGGAGAACTGTTTAGATAAGATTGATCGGGTTATCCAGTATAAATAAAGTAAGTTAGTTTAGTTTACTTTCATACTGGTTTCCTCCTGTAGTAACACTGGACCAATAAGGGATGGCCTTTATAACTGATAGAGCTATCCAGTATAAATAAGATTAGTTTAAATATTAATTATGATGCTTTCTCGTCTAATAGGAGGATGGACACCTGGCTATGTCTTTCACGGTGATGCCATAAGAGTCTTTAGAGAATTTTTTGGAGGAGATAACCCTTTTACTGGTAAGCATATATGGTTTATGTTGAATCATTAATTCATGAGCAAAACATGAAGGAAAATCGTGACCAGTAACACCAACAGCATGGTGAAGAACATTTTCAAGTTGAAAAAGGTTGGAAAAAAATGTTCTCATCAAAGAGAGAACCCTCAGACATCCCAGGCAGCAGTGGATTAACAAGTGATTAGCCTATTCCTGCCTGAGGTGGCCAAAAATGGCCCCTTTATTGTTTCACTCTGCATGTTTAACTTCGGATGATTTTACTCATCAAAGAGAGAACCCTCAGACATCCTAAGCAGTGATGCATGAGTTAACAAGTGATTATACCCATTTCTGCTTTAGCTGACCAAAATGACCCCTTTATTGTTTTACTCTGTCTAATGCCAGATGATTTTACTCATCAAAGAGAGTACACTCAGACATCTTAGGTAGCAACAGTGAAGTTGACAATTTCCATATTATTAATTTATAATAAAAATTTTGATATACTATGCTGTAGAACTCTTTGATTCCTATGATCCCGAGATTGGTTTTGGTGGAGCTCATGGTCGAGGTCGTCGCAAGCAAGATCCTCCAATAGAAAGAGAATTATATTTGACTTTGGAAGAGGTTTTCAAAGGTTGTACAAAGAAAATGAAAATTTCAAGAAGAGTAAGTGTTTTTCTCTTTAAGGTGGCTCCACACAGTTTCTTGAAAAATGGAAAATACAAGTTTGAGAGTCCAAAACACGTGCATAAACAATTCGCAAAAAGAATAAAACTAAATGTTATGCATAGTTAAACAGTCTGACAATCAAAAACTGTTACCAAATAAATAGCAACAGTTGTTGCTATGACAACAATGACATTTCAAAATGGCTGCCAATTACCCTTCAAACTAATTTAATTCGAAAAAAACTTTGGTGACCCCCAATTTTTTTCTCATTAAAACTTTTCTAGAAGTATGAGTAATCAATAGGCCGATTTAAAAAAAATTCTGTAGAACGAAATTTTTTAAAAATTAACAAACATGATTTTTCCGGGGAAAAAATTATTCCTTCTACAGAATTTTTTTAAAACCAGCCTATTGGTTATTCATACTTCAAGAAAAGTTTTAATGGAAAAAAAATTGGGGGTCACCAAAGTTTTTTTCGAATTAAATTAGTTTGAAGGGTAATTGGCAGCCATTTTGAAACGTCATTGTTGTCATAGCAACAACTGTTGCTATTTATTTGGTAACAGTTTTTGATTGTCAGACTGTTTAACTATGCATAACATTTAGTTTTATTCTTTTTGCGAATTGTTTATGCACGTGTTTTGAACTCTCAAAGTTGTATTTTCCAGTTTTCAAGAAACTGTGTGGAGCCACCTTAAATTATAAGTGCAAGTAGTTTTTATTTTACTCTGAATTTTACAATGTATATACTTCATACTTGTATACTATATATATTATGTAAGTAATATTGGGCATTTCACTCGATTACATAGCATGTTCTAAAATGCACTAGAATCGCAAGGTCGTGGGTTCAATTCCTGCCGGAAGGCCTGTGTAGTTTCATTTTTCGCAGCTGGTCCCGGTTTGGTCTTAAAATGTATATATTCTACACTCAAATTTTCCTTCACCCAAAATCCTTAGAACATGCTATGTAATCGAGTGAAATGCCCAATATTACTTACAATATACCCAATTCTCTCCTGGCATTACCACCTTATTATATACAGAACTCACGATCAATCTCTCAGCAACACCCTCCATGGCTCAGTGGTCAGAGCATTGCACTAGAATCGCAAGGTCGTGGGTTCAATTCCTGCCGGAAGGCCTGTGTAGTTGCATTTTTCGCAACTGGTCCCGGTTTGGTCTTAAAATGTATATATTCTTTTCCTTCACCAAAAATCCTTAGAACATATATATATATATATATATATATATATATATATACAGTATATACTTCTTCTCCTGGGTCATATTTGTGTGTAACATTGCTTGGTTTTCAATATATCACAGGTGATGAACGAGGATGGTCATACTTCGAATATTCGTGATAAGATTCTCACTATTAACGTAAAACCTGGCTGGAAATCTGGAACTAGGATAACCTTTCCAAAAGAAGGAGACCAAGGACCAAATAATATTCCAGGTACAACAAGAAAAGAACATTGTCATAATATCAATTAGGCTAGACCAACCAAAACTGGCCTCTTTGCTTTTTGACTCTGTCAGATGATTTTTGCTTTGTTTATTTTAGCTGACATTGTTTTCATCGTAAAAGACAAACCCCATGCTATTTTTAAAAGAGAAGGCAAAGATCTTTTCTTTACTGCAACTGTACCTTTAGGCAAGGTTAGTTATACAGTAGTAGAATTATGAATACATGACAACTTACATTATTAGTTGCAGAGTGTATTAAGTCCCAGCCTTACTCATACAACTACAAATTTAGCCACTGCGGTTTGACTGTAACCATAATTTATATACTGTAAACTATAAATTGTCACATTAGACCACCTTATTCCTACCTTTTCTTAGGCTCTGACAGGATGTACTGTGGATGTTCCAACGCTAGATGGAAGACTTATCAGCATTCCCATTAACGACATTATCAAGTGAGTTCATAGTCATAAATAATAAGGGGGCAAGGTTCTATCTTTTCTCTATTCTTGGTTTCCATCTGACATCACGGTGGCCATATTGGTGCACAGAAACAATGAAATGGCAAGCCATATTAGTGCACAATTCTTGGAACTTAAATCTGTTCTTATTCAAACATTTCGTATTGTTTAACCACCCCAATGGGGCCACCAAATATGTGAGTAAAAACGATCCATAGGGTCATAGGAAAACGATCCACAGGGGTCTATGATATGCAGAAAATTTCTCAAAATGATTTCTCAAAAGGATTTCTCAAAATTAAGTGCATTTTGCACCAGGAATTTTTTTCTCTATAATTTAATTTAAATGAGGTTATAATTTAAATGAGGTTATGCAATAACCAAGGTTAACAGCTAGGTAACCACGCGTGGTACAAGCTTGGGTGTCAGCGGCCATGGAAGACTGGTACTAGTCGAGTATCGTCATTGCCACGTTAATGGGCTAGCAGTCAGATGCACGAAGATGTTAAATAAATTTAATTTAATTTAATTTGTTTTTGTTTTGTAATCTGGCCACAAAACGGCTAATTACAAATATTTTCATGCCCATTTCAGACCTGGCTATTGTAAACGGGTTCCTAGTGAGGGGGTACCTACAGCTAAAGACCATAATGTTCGCGGAGATTTGGTCATCACTTTCGACATCATCTTTCCAAACAAACTCACGCCAGAACAAAAACGACTTCTCAAGGACGCTTTACTGCAGTAACAATGGTATATATATACAAAATATGATTTTTATTGTTTTATTTTCAGTGCAGTTTGCAGCTTTTGTAAAATAATGTTGTACATAGAAGAGATTAATAAATGTACAGAGGTACAGGGCTGTGCAAACTTCTGGTTTGCTTAAGTCTTCGTTAAGGTTTGCAGGGTCATTTCTGTAAAGCGCTCTCAATTCGTCAGAATTTATGCCACAAAAATAAAATAGATATCGTTAGAAAGCTATAAATTTGTAGAATACAGTGGTATCTTTGGTTTCGCGATAAACACAAACCGTTAATAATTGTGAATTTTTTAATTAAAGACGGCTTCACTCGGGGCGACTTAAGAACAAAGCGTTTCATTTTGTTCAAAAAAAATTTTCGCAGTTCGATTTCGCGATAAATGTCTAGCAATTATTTTATTTATTGCCTGGTTTCGAGTTTATGACTTATTTTGTCCGTATGTTGGTCGAAAAACAGCATTTTTAACTTTGGTCGTCAATAAAATCGGCAAAACTCGACATATCAAAAAACGCCGACACCGTTGGAAACTTATCTCGGAATCAAAGTACAAAAAAAGATTTTGAACAAAATAAAACGCTTTTTACCCGAGTCGCCCCGAGTGAATCCCTCTGGTTCTAATTAAAAAAATCACAATTATTAACGGTTTGCGTTTATCGCGAAACCAAAGGCACCATTGTATTCTACAAATTAATAGCTTTCTAACGACATCTATTTTATTTTTGTAGCATAAATTCTGACGAATTGAGAGCGCTTTACAGAAATAACCCTGCAACCTTAACGAAGACCTTAAAAGAAATATTCACATTTTAATGTTACTACGTCAAACCAGTAGAGCGAGACATTGACGATTTTTTCATGGCTTGCGAAGCAACAGTTTCATTAACGGCAGATCAATTTCAAAGCAATCACGTGGTGTATTCTTATGTACCACGTGATAGTTACAGTTTACGTACGTAACAGTTGGATGTTTATCACGTGTTACGTGTGAATACACCACGTGATTGCTTTGAAATTGAACTGTGGTTAACGAAACTGACGCTTCGGAAGCGATGAAAAACTCATCAATGTCTCGCTCTATACGTAATGGGTTTGGGTAGTAATTGTGGTAAGGTTTGATAGTAAACAAGAGTCATAATAATACACTGAGTAACCCCTCTGACCAATCATTCAACATGAACTCCAGTTAATGGTTAATAAATAGATTGCATTTTTTTCCGTGTGTGTGTACTGTAATAGATTACAGATGACGTCACAGCTTGTATGGAACAAAAGTACGACACGAGACGGACACCTCATTGTAATGTAATATGTAAAGGCCGACAATGAGGACTAGACCGGGTTTTCAAGTACGAGGAATTCGTTCCAGTCCGAGGCGAAGCGGAGGACTGCAACGAATTCCGAGTACTTGAAAACCCGGTCTTGTCCGAATTGGAGGCCTTTACATGACTTCTCAAAATCACTTAGTGTATTCCCAAAATGAATTAGTGCATTAGTAATTAGTGTATGGATGAATAACCGATTGTGTGAAGTAATATTTCAAGTCCAAGGACTTGAAATATTATTTCCAGTCCTTGGACTGGAAATAATATTTCAAGTCCTCTGCCCAGTACTTCCCTGGTATTTCAAGTCCCTTCACGTGGTGCAATTCAGCGCTTCTGATTGATTGATTATCTCATGAATTATTAATGAGTTTGAGAAAGTCATTTCGAGTTTTCTCGAACTTCTTCTACAAGTGTTTTAATGACTTCCCAAACGCGGAAACGCCCCAGTATTGCTAAAATGATTGTAGTGTCGGCATTGAAGTCAATCTCAAGCAACAGTTCTCGTCTTTTGGTGAGTTAACGTCGTCCTGAAGACGTGAAAATGCTCTAAGTGGCGTTGTATAAAGAACAAGGACGGTGTTGAGATTACTCTTGGGTCTATAAAAATTATTTGTTTTGCAAAAGTAATTCTTTTGATTAGAGGACGTCATCGTTGAGGTTGACATCGTAGATCTTAAAGTCCCTATAATTACTGAGGCCAACGACATTATTGAATATTAAGGACTTATTAACCGAGTGCGAGGTCTGTACGGGAAAGTATTTGCCTGAGGTTTTCGTACAGACCGAGCGACGAAGGAGCGAGGTTTGTGCGATAAAACCGAGGGCAAATACTTTCCAGTACAGACCGAGCAAACGAGGTTAATAAGGAATTTATTATATGGCTATTGGTTCATTTCATTTTTAAGTTTCAAGCGTTGTTTTCGTCTTTGGAGTATGCTGTTTACCTTACCTGTTGACTTTTTCGTGTCGCTTCTTGGCCTTCTTGTTTACACCAGTTCGGCTTTTATTTGTCGTGTTTTTAGATAAACAGCTTTAAAGAAAACCAGCAGTGATGTTCCAACACATTTTATTGTTCAGAATATTTGAATTAAGATACGTATTTCTCTTTTATTTGTATTCAAATCAACTCAGAAATCTTCCCGCCAAAACTTACAGGACTGAGAAAAAAGCGTATTGACCGGTCGGTTAATATCGTAAAATCCCGACCTCTCAGGAACCAATCAGCGTGCGTCGTTTTGCGTATTATATGGCTGGGTTTGATTTCCGGTCCGTATATTGTCAATATTGTCTGCATATATAAGTCTAACCATTGAGCCACTGGGATGAGTGACCACGCGGTTGTTCGGACGGTTGCGGGTTCGAATCCTGTCTAAAACTCAAAGTTTTTTTAATATTTCCAACATACAACAGCTTGTACAGCAAGAACTAACAAAACTTTAAGAAAATGTCTTTATTCAAATATACAAAAAGCAAGGCGTTGTTTTTGCAATATCCAGGCCATCCTCAAGCATTCGTCTTTATAAACACAAGGTGCGATACGTTGGTGTGGTCTTCATAAACGGCTGGTAAAAAAAAATAACACCACAAATAAAATAACATTAATTACATGCGGTAGATCCTGATGTAAATTACAAACAGCTAACAGAACACTAAAATCTTAAAATTGAATGTGTATATTATATAACTGCTGGTTGCTCAAGGTTTTTTAAACATTTCACACGCGTTGTTTTTGGGGGGACAATTTTAATTATTTTTCTACTCTCGCCTCGACAAGCCGTGCATGAAAAGGTTAACTAACTCATGCGCACTGCTGCCCAGAATGTCTGAGGGTTCTCCGTTTGACCAGTAAACTCATCTGGTGTTAGAAAGAGTAAAACAATAAAAGTGCCATTTCTGCTCCGCTCAGACAGGAATGCAGGTCAATCACTTGTTAACTCATTGCTGCCTAGGATGTTTGAGGATTCTCCCTTTGATGAGTAAAATTGTCTGTCGTTAGACACAGTAAGACGGCAATAAAGGGGTCGTTTTTTTTGCCAGCTCAGGCAGAAATACATCAACCTGAGCCTCACGTTACCAATGACAATCTGTACTTACCGCAAAAGGCGCCAAAGGACCTTTGATGATTAAAATTCTCTGTCGTTAGACACAGTGAAACAATAAAGGGATCGTTTTTCCCCAGCTCAGGCAGGAATATATTAACCTCACGTTACCAACGACAATTTGTACTTACCGCAAAAGGCGCCAAAGGACCAATACTGTTACAATAACGTCTCATGGCTTCTCTTATGTGGTTAGGTTGAAGACAATCAGAGTATAGATCACTGGAGTTCATCGAACATAGCTAGAACCGTAACAAAATATTTGTAATTAGGTGAAGGTTTTTATAGACACAATTTTTTTGTGAAGCTCTAGTTGTCAATTGGAGTAAGCTCTCTCACAATTCACTTTCAAGTAAATGAAAAACGAATAGTTCGTATTTTAGGACCAGAAATCACCACCCATGTTTCATGTAGAAATATTTTTATGTATTTACAGTGGTGACCAGCCACCCATATATATAGTTCTGCGAGTTTTTTCACATTTTTCGTAAAGTTTTTTTAGAATTCAATGGAGTCCCATCCATTAGAAGTTTTATATTTCATTCGAATTCCTATATCTCAAAACTTTTTTCAGTGTTTTGTTATAATAACACGTTGCTTCCACAAAATACCTTGGCCTTTCTTTTTTTACTTTTCGACGATTTTGACGTCGTCAGTGAGGAAGCATTCAGAGCGCTTGTTGACGATGACGTCACTGGTGCTGACGCACTTCCCGTCGTCCCACTGGCGCTCGTCGGAAAACTTGGAGGAGCCCCGCTAGTGGGCGTGGTTGGGGTACTAGGTGGGGTCGGTGTGGAGCTGCGGCTCGTCGATAGAGATGGTGTTGAGATGAAAGGAAGACTGATCTTTGAGGCGTTGTTCTCGCGGAGTAACGGCATTACTGCAGATAGTTCGTCACTTCTTTCCATGTCTTTTTTAACCAACAGAGCTAAATCTACTAGCTAGTTAGGTGAAAAGAAACAAGACCACATCATTAGGCACAAACATTAATAAGTACACTGAGACTAGCACTAACACATTAATACCAACACCAACAACATTAACACCAACAACATTAACACCAACTGGCAACACATGCACTAACATCACCACCAACACCACAACTAACACCACCACAACCACCAACACCAACTGGCAACACACTAACATCACCGCCAATACCACAATCAACATCACCACCACCACCACCACCATCAATACCACAACTACCACCACTACCACCACCACCAACACCTTCACCACCACCACCACCAACAACAACAACAACAACAACAACAACAACAACAACAACAACAACAACAACAACAACAAGACTAACACCAACTGGACACACACTAATATCACCGCCAATACCACAACCAACACCACCAACACCACCTACTAACACAACTACAACTAACACCAATACCAACACCACAACAAGACCAACATAACCATCACCACCACAACAACAAACAACACCACAACCAACACCACCACAACACGACCAACACAGCCACCACCACTATAACAAACAACAACACAACCAACACCACCACAACACGACCAACATAACATAACCACCACCACCACAACCACAACCAACACCACCATTTCCACTACCACCACAACAACAAACAACACAACCAACACCACAACACAACACAACACAACACAACACAACACAACACAACACAACACAACACAACACAACACAACACAACACAACACAACACAACACAACACAACACAACACAACACAACACAACACAACACAACACAACACAACACGACCAACATAACCAACACCACCATCTCCACCACAATCAACACCACTACCGATACCAACACCACCACCACCACCACAACAAGCACCAACTCAACTCCAGCTCTTCTACTTACCTGGCCAACAGTTTCATACGCCAGATAACTAAACACCTCCATAATTGGCGTGTTAGGTTTCAAATCTGTCAAATTTGAATAATCCAACCATTCTTTGAACTTTCCAGCCTTTTTATCTGAAATGACGATGTTCATGGAGATTAAAAAATATGAACTAGAAACGCAGTACCGTAACTCAATTGCAAGGGACAGTTCTTCTTCTTCTTCTTCTTCTTCTTCTTCTTCTTCTTCTTCTTCTTCTTCTTCTTCTTCTTCTTCTTCTTCTTCTTCTTCTTCTTCTTCTTCTTCTTCTTCTTCTTCTTCTTCTTCTTCTTCTTCTTCTTCTTCTTCTTCTTCTTCTTCTTCTTCTTCTTCTTCTCCTCCTCCTTCTCCTTCTCCTTCTCCTTCTCCTCCTTCTCCTTCTCCTCCTTCTCCTTCTCCTCCTCCTCCTTCTCCTCCTCCTCCTCCTTCTCCTCCTCCTTCACCTCCTCCTTCTCCTCCTCCTTCTCCTCTTCCTTCTCCTCCTCCTTCTCCTTCTCCTCCTCCTCCTCCTCCTCCTCCTGCTTCTCCTCCTTCTCCTCCTCCTCCTCCTCCTCCTTCTCCTCCTCCTTCTCCTCCTCCTCCTCCTCCTCCTCCTCTGCCTTAAATCCTAGTGGGGTCGGCCGCTCTTATATTTTGTCGCCAACGTCTTCTGTCTTCTGCATCTTCCTTCTCCAAGCCCAACTGTCTCATGTCTCTTTCCACCCCATCTCTCCATCTAATTCTCTGTCTCCCTCTCGATCTCTTTCCCTCCACCTGTTTTTCCAGCGCCACTCTCACCGGGTTGTCTACTTTCATCCTGAGTATGTGGCCATACCATCTCAGGCGAACCTCTCTCACTTTCTCCGCGATCGACACCACTCCAGCTTCTGCTCTGATATCTTCGTTCCTTGTCTCTCTTAAAGATACTCCCATCAGCCATCGCAGCATTCTCATCTCCGTCCTTTCCAGCTGTTTTTCTTCACTCCTTCTCATCGCCCAGTTCTCTGCACCATACAGCAATACAGGTCTCACCTTTGCAAGGGACAGTTATACTTGGCTATAAATTAGGGACCCCTCCCAATCTTTGGAAAGGCAAAGAAAAAGGATCTATAGATTCCGCAAGCTTTGTTTGATTACTATTTGAGCAGAAGCTGCAGTAGAGAAGCCTGCGCCGCAGACATGCCGCTACAGTAGAGTCGTATATTTAAGAAATGGCTCATGGTTTAGCGTGCTCCATCGAGTTATGGATGCACGCGGGAAATTGGGAGAGCAATATTATCACATTCTAAGTCATTTAAATCTAAAAGAAAACTCTTTTGGGAGAAATGGACTGATGTGTGTGTGGTGCCACACAAAACCGCAATGAAAGTATCAAGGCACTGCTGTGGGCTCATTACTCGGGCTACCGCAGGTAGACCAGTCTAGGTTTCGCTTGTTATTTCTATAGGTGAGACGTAAGAGTACATGTTGAAGGGAAAAAGAAGGCAGAAGGGTGTAGTAAATTTATAACGTTTTTGCTCAGACAAGAGTGTTAAACCGTTCGAATCAATATTTCTGAAACGTGAATAGCCTTTGAATTAATGTTTGAAGTGTTAACATGATAAGCGCTGGGCCGAGATGTTTAACTATAATCCATTTCTTTTATAACATAGCATTAAATCCTTTCACAAGCCGGCGAATCGTTTTGGTTGTGTTTTTCTACTTTCGTATCCAAGTCTTTTTTGTTCACTAAAATCCAACCAAAAGGACAGTTTAAACTCGGTTACCCAGACCCAGTTTATGTCTTCTGGTCGTTGTTCTTTATTACTCAATAAAATTAAATGACTTGGTATTTTGATAATATAAAAGGCCACAAAAAGTCAATTTAAAACTCAGTTTTGTTTTGAATTTTTTCCCCACGCTTTTTTGCCGTGCTCCATCGAGTTATGGAGCACGCACGACAGCCAATCAAAAACGTTGCTATATCAAAGCTATGCTATAAAGGATTATATGTCAGTGGTTTGCCCTCGCTCAGATCACGTTACGACCATGAGTGGCGTATAGGAAGCACGTTGATCTTGGAGGGGCACAGCTTCAAAAGGGCACCTTGTTCAGGGAGTAGGACTTCAAAAGGACACTTGAAACACATGTTTTATCATAAAAAGGGCACTTCGTGACAAAGTTGGGGGGAGGGGGAATACATGTCCCGTTTCCCCCCAGTTCCTATGCCCCCTGGTTGCGTCACTTACTGAAATTAGCTTGACGGCATTCCACGAACTCCATGTACTGTTGTGTGTCCAGAGTTCGAGACAATCGTTCTGCTCTCTGCCGAAAAAAGAAAAGAAGAACGGGATTAAAAATGGGCATGGAAATTGATTGGTGTTCGGTCGCCAAATAAAACTACCCTTAATCCTAACCCTAATCGTTTGGTGATCGATGCCTGAAAATTAACAATGTAATGATTTATTTAACGTCGTAAACACAGGATGTGGTCGCCCAATCATCCGAGCCAGAGGCTCATGTTAAAAGTGCACGACTTATAAGCTAAGACCTAAGTGTTGATTTTACGGAGGGAGGAAAACCGCAGAACTCTGCGAAAAACCCTCGAAGCACAGGAGAGACCAACTAAACTCTACTCACATGAAATTCAAGTTCGAGAACGGAGCTATTCCCAGACGGTCACCC
>OZ036009.1:1680000-1712500 GCA_964035015.1 Corallium rubrum
AGAATATTTGAATAAAGATACCTATTTCTCTTTTATTTGTATTCAAATCAACTCAGAAATGTTCCCGCCAAAACTTACAGGGCCGAGAAAAAAGCGTATAGACGACTTTGACGATCATGCGCAGTAGCAACAAATATTCAAATTTTCATCGGAGATAAAAACAACTGTTTTAGCTGGAACGAGCATATTGAAAATAGTAGAAGTGCAAAGTTTGAAACGAATTGCTTAACAAATGGAAAAAGTTTCACAAGCGGAAAGTTGACCATTCCAACAGGGATTTATTAGTGATTTAATAGGGATTTTGGCTTGGCGGGCGGGAGTTGCACGCCAAGCCAAAATCCCTATTAAATCCCTAGTGGAGAGCAAAACTTCCGAAGAGCGTAGCTTTCGCACTATTTGTCGGATTTATTTTAAACTTTGCACTTTTACTATAATTTTTAATATGATCTTTCCAGCTAAAACAGTTGTTTTTACCTCCGATGAAAATTTGAAGTAAAGTTGCTACTGCGCATGAGCCTAAAAGTCGTCTATTGACCGGTCGGTCCATATCGTAAAATCCCGACCTCTCAGGAACCAATCAGCGTGCGTCGTTTTGCGTACGGACCAGAAATCAAACCCAGCCATATAATAACATTTTTTACAGATTATCGTTTCCTTCCTTTCCCCCCTCGGCGAAGCCCATGTAGAGGCTTATCGAAAGTGGATTTAACCAAGGTTAAAAATGTCTTTTTCAAAAACCTCTGAAAAAAATGCTGAAAGATTTAGGTAGAGCTACTGTACAAGTGAAGTTCCAGTGTTTGGTAATACGATTACAATATGAGGCCTGAAAGGTATACGTACTGGTTTTACATAAAGAAGTTTTAAGGTTAAAAAAATTCTCACTTAATCTAATACGGCCATGAGTAACGAAAGTAATGTAATCATCAATATTTAAATCAGTGTTTAAACCGTACAGAGCTAGAAGAATACTAGATCCTTGACTTCTCTGTCATAGTATAATGGTAATAGATCCAGCGTCAATGGTCTGTCTTTGTAGGACATTTCACCTTTTTTTGTTCTTAGTATCCATCTAGTGGCTCGTTTTTTGTTGTCCTTCAAGTTGCTTTGAGTTGGAGACCAGATCTCTGTTGCATAACTTGACTCTATAACATAGCTTTGATATAGCAACGTTTTTGATTGGCTGTTGTGCGTGCTCCACAACTCGATGGACTGCAAAAAAGCGTGGGGGGAAAATTCAAAACAAAACTGAGTTTTAAATTGACTTTTTGTGGCCTTTTATATTATCAAAATACCAAGTCATTCAATTTTATTGAGTAATAAAGAACAACGACCCAGAAGACATAAACTGGGTCTGGGTAACCGAGTTTAAACTGTCCTTTTGGTTGGATTTTAGTGAACAAAAAAGACTTGGATACGAAAGTAGAAAAACACAACAACCAAAACGATTCACCGGCTTGTGAAAGGATTTAATGTTAACAATAAAAGAAATGGCTCATGGTTTAGTGTGCTCCATCGAGTTATGGATGCACTTGGATAATTTGGAGAGCACTCAAATTTTTTCGTGCTCTCCCAATTTCCCGCGTGCATCCATAACTCGATGGAGCACACTAAACCATGAGCCATATCTTAAATAGTGACAAATATAATGTTCGCCGAATGCAGGTGTCTGTTAGCAGGGGGCACGTCCTCTTAAGAAGTCCAAGCAGCTTGTAAGTTTAACTTTACGTCACAGTTTGCATAATGAGTTATCGCAAAGTGTTCTATATCTTAGTTATTATCGAACAAAAACACTTGGCGAATTAGGAACCATGTGCGAGTGTTTTTTCCCAGAACAGAGTCTGTAAATTTTAAGTAATCTTTTGCGATAAGTCATTATACAAAGAGGGAAATTTTACATATCAAACAAACTAAAATATCTCAAGAACGAAGCAAGGAAACTAAAAACTGCAAAATATGTTACTCTATCATTTTAAGTGTTTTTTTAAATAAGACAAACTTAATTTTTGTTTCAAGGCACTTTAAACTATTATATAGTGTTAAACTAATATATAGCGTGTAACACTAATATTATGTTGTGTTGGTGGCACAGTGGTTTAATAACACATGTGCCTTCTATCTCTGTGACGACCATTCCATTTCTGATATAGAGGATATTACACGGTGGTGCGAAGATATGAATTTTATCTTCGAGTGGTGAAAACAATATTTTACGAATGAGCGTATCGAATGAGTAAAATATCGTTTTTACCACGAGAAGATAAAATTCATATCTTCAAGCCAGCGTGTAATTTTCTTTTTATTATATAGATTCAATGTAAAAGGTGGGAAAATGTTTAATCACGTGATCGATATCTTCACTAGTGAGGATATGGAAAATATGTCACTGCATATTTCTTAGTAAAACACTCCCATCTATATAATAAATATATATATATTTATAAAATAAGGTGCCCTCTATGCACGCTCTGATTGGTTGGGCTCCGTGCATTTATAAGAGAACATGGATCATGAATGACGTAAAGTGGCGTAGAATGGTGTCAGCTGGCCGGAAAGCCCGCCAAATTCTAAAACTATCTCACTTTTAGTTTGATTTTTATTATTATTATCTTATAAAACAAATAAAACATACCGCTCCTGTACATATGTACTCTTATAAAGGTTCGTTTGACGTGATTTGAACACGAAAGAAGTGTAAAGGCACTCGTCAAACGTGCCTTTATAAGAGTACATATGCACGGAGCTTTATGTTTTATTTGTTAATTATATATATATATATATATATATATATATATATATATATATATATATATATATATATATATAATTGTATCTATAGATGCAATTCTACACATGTGAGAACAATTTGATCTAGGCTCTAGAGTATAAATTTCTTTACCAAATTGGAAATTTGCTGATGAACTATTTCTTCAATAAGACGACCAGATTCTGGACTTGGTCTTCTGGCATCTCCAAATGCATACCTTTTAAAATAAAAGCGTTCTTTTTTAATGTTTTCCTGAAAAAGATTTCCTAGCTGGCAGGCTGCAGCTTCTTTATATATAATAATAATAATAATAATGAGATCATCGTCGAAACGTCAGACACTGCCACCACTAAGAGTCTTTCTCAAGACGACCCCAAACCTAGACGAGCAACTTTCTCAAACAGTTATAATGGGATTATCTCATTATCGTAACCTTGCTCATTTGGACTGCTTTAATTAGGAAGTAAAAACAGATCCGGTAATGAAATTACGAGATTAAAAACAATCCTAGAATTAACAACTTATATTATAAAAAGAAATGGTCATGGATTGGTTAGCAAGACGTGGCAGACTGCCTAAATTTGTAGGAACAAAATACTAACATTACAGACGTTCGTCAAGCTCAATTACTCAGAAAAGCTGAGTACATTACATCTCTTGCATATGAGATGTCTAACCGCAGTCATTAGAAGGTTGCTCAGAAATCTTTTCTCAGTAATTGAGCTTGATGAACGTCCACCGAACGTCTGTTATACATTACACCAAGCTCGTAAACGTACTACATGTATACGTACAACTTATCATCAGACTAACATTTCCAGCGGAATCCTTCATCAGAAGAGTAAGCCATACCCAAAAATATTTCCTACGCAACACTCTACTCCGTTTTGTACTTTCGAAACTTAATATCACTGCGACACTGCCACTGGCAACAAACTATGTCTTTTAACCCTCAAATTCGAGAATGAGATCAATATAGTCCTCGCATGACTCTGCGTTTATACAACAACACTTCTTTATTAAATCTTTAAATCATGATTGCTTGGCGGTGACATATATATAATTGAGGTTTCTTTGTAGTTACACCATGTAAATTAATTTATTTGCCAAGTTTTCGTCTCGCTAATACTTGAAACTTTATCCTAGTACCCAAGCCGAGAATCACATGCACCGCATTAAAAACCACAAAGTTTCATCATGTGCTAAAACTTTTCGTGAACACCATGGGGACAACACCTTCAGTTAATCCAAAACGTATATATATATATATATATATATATATATATATATATATATATATATATATATATATATATATATATATATATATATGACTTCTAGAATGGACGACGTCTCATTAATTAATTAGCTCACTTCTCTGCTAATTCATTCGCCCCCATCGTAATTGTTGCGGTGTGCCATGCACGACCTTCCGTGCAATTACAATAGTCTTTCATAAAGTACTTCCAAGATCAATATATTCAATCAAATTGTGTAGGTCTAAAATTAGTCATATATATATATATATATATAGATATATAGATATATATTAAGCATGTCTAAGTATATATTTGGTTTCTACAATAAAAACTTCAAAGGTTTCAGATGGAACATTTGTGGGATTTTGGAGCATAACAAAAGGTCTGTAACACATATGCAGTGCAGTAAATCACGAGCAAGCTCAGCAATTAATGAAATTATGAAAATGTGCACAGAGAAAGAAAAATCCGAAAACAAAACTATTTTCAGATAGTGTATAACACATGAACATAGAATACATAAATATACAACTAGTAACAAAGCGTTGGTGAGAAAAACTGACGTATTTTGGCAACGATCGGCATTGGGAATGTTTACAAAAAAGCGGGAAATTTTGTTTTATTAGAGTTTTTTTTTTAAAAGCAAGTCTGTAATAAGCTAGCAAGATAACATAATTGAACTGTGTTATCGTTAGTATATATATTAAACAGCCACCGGGTGACTATTCTATTCTATTATACTAGGCGGGAATATTCTATTATACTAAGCGGGAATATTCTATTATACTAGGCGGGGCTAATTGAGCGCTCAAAGTCAAGTGCTTCTATTTTTGAAACGAGTTTGTTGACAACAAGAAATAGCGTAGCGTAGTAAATCCTTAAAAATACTGGCACGCTTTCGACGCCAACTAAAAACCGTATATTGTATACAGAAAAAAGGGTCGTTGCAACAAAAAGCAAGTTGGTCTTAAAGGGGCACAGCTTCAAAAGGACACTTTGTTTGGGGGTAGGACTTCAAAAGGACACTTGAAACATGTTTTACCATAAATTAAAAAGGGCACTTTGCTGTTTTCCCCCCGGTTCCTACGGTCCTTTAGAGCAAGTCCAGTCTATAAGTGAGGTCACTGTAGTTCATTATCTAACCAAAGAGCAACTTGAACACAATAGATTTAAAACGATGAAAGACTTCTGTTTATATTTTCTTTCATGAATTCTATTTTAACGAGGAAAAAACCCAGTTCTCTTTATGGCCCTCTAACAACTTTTCCTGTTAATTATGAAACTCTTTCTGACCAATGACCTCGGTTATACTGCATGGACGCGCTGTAACAAGAGCTGCCATATTTCCTGTGGTATAAGGGCTGAGTGATTTGCAAAGCACGAAAGTTCCGCGTGATCTTTGGTATTTGGCAATCAATTGTTTTATTCGCTAAGTGGAGAGGTTCCTGGGTTAACACATTGAACATTTCCGCTATTGGGTATAGTAAAATATTGCCAATTTGGCAACTGCATGATGAATATGCACTAATTCTATCTAATTTGGACTAAAACTTCCCATGAATTCTAGAGTATTCGCACTGATTTTCGAGATCTTTCCGGAAGCTAAAATTAGTCGTAAAACGCGGATAAATGACCTATTATATAAATCACCCTTGTATAAATAGACTTATAATCGCCTCAATAAGCAGGTGACACCCCCCCCCCCCACCACCACCACCACCACACACACACACACACACACACACACACACACACACACACTCTTTTTGGAAAACTTGTTGGTAAAACAAAGATTTTGCAGAGAAAAACGTGATTTGTCGGTAAATTGATAGGAAATTGGTGGTAAATTCGTCATAAAAATGAGTTGGTTGGCCTGGTAATTGAAGGAAGCGCAATAGAGGTACCCCCCCGCTCAGAATGGTCACGCTACGCCACTGTCAATTATTACGCAAGACAAAAATTATATTTGTGTGCAAAGGAAAGGAATAATATTCTTTAAACGTTAAAATAGTAAGTCATTACTGCGATTTCTTACGGAATATTTTGTCCAAGTTTTGACGTGTGTGACATTCATCATAATTTTAATCATGTGAACTTGAATTTGTCCGCGAAGTTTTTCAAGTTTGCGTCATGGTGACATTTGTGCCATTAAATCTTTCCTGTCCGAATTGGTCTTTAGTATTTTATTCTGGCTAACGCCAGATGATTTTATTCACCTCTGGGGAAGCCCTCAGACAGGAATGAGTTATAAACTATCTCTCTAACTCTTTCCTGTTCGAATCGGTCTTTAGTATTCTATTCTGGCTAACGCCAGACGATTTTATTCACCTCTGGGGAAGCCCTTGGACAGGAATGAGTTATAAACTATCTCTAACTCTTTCCTGTTCGAATTGGTCTTTAGTATTTTATTCTGGCTAACGCCAGATGATTTTATTCACCTCTGGGGAAGCCCTCGGACAGGAATGAGCTACCATTAATTATAATTTTCCTCTGACCTCTGGTTTAACCACTGTATATGAATTAGCTTTTAATAAATATATTCTCAAATATTTCCTGAATTTTAAAACAAACTAAACAACCACGCTTTATTTTACAAAACAACAGTTCACGTTTCTCTCTGACGAAGGGCCTTCACTCCGCGAAACGTTAGAAATCTACTTTCAATAATTTCGGCAGTACTCAAACGTTCCTGTATTGCGATTTGTATTTCAACACTGCCCACGCACCGTTCGCGGGTTCGTTTTTAACTATACATTTGATTGGATGCTTGGTTCCCGCTTGATTCCTAGCAGCCAATCAAATCAAACTTTTAGGAACTTGCCAATGAAGTTGCGAACTCCATTGAAATATTTTGGCCCATTTTGGTGAAAAGTATGCTACAAATAACTGTAATTTTGTATTAGGAAACAAACTATAAATCACTCGAGATATAAAACAAAAACAATCAAGAATATTTTTAAACCCATTGCACAGTACATAATTTATACCTAAATAATATTCTCAACAAGGAATGCCTGACGTTTCCAAAAGTAAAATATTTAATTTTTGGCAGGAATAAGCTAAAATCAATTTTTAACGCAAGTGAAGTGGCATAATAATGGTTACTTTAATATTAAAACTATTTTTCATAAACAACTTAATATTTGGGCAACATCACATAAATTTGTTTAAATATTTGAGCATTGTTTTTCATGAGGGATTTTTATTATATTTTTTTATCAACTAGTTATTTCTCAACAATGTTTACACAAATACCTTAAAGAAAGAAAGAGGTTGAGTGTCCTAAAAATAATCTCAATCACCTTAATTAACATTCCTAACAAATGTGAACTCATTAAATAAATATTAATTCAGTCCCACAATATTATTATTCATTTTCAGTTTACTTAAGACTCAAACTGTAAGTATTTTGAGTTGTTTTGAATTGTTAAGCTTGTACTAAATAAGAAACTTATTTAAGTTTGCTAGCCATTAGTTGTATGTACTGTATATACTTAGGAAAAAGTTATGGTTTAAAAACACAAACAAAGTCATTATAAATTTAATACATAATGAAGATTGTGATATTGGGAGCAATATGAATATATTTAGCCAGATGCCATTTATAGTCATATAAGTTATAAATATAGATTTCTATAACATGTTATGTAAGTCTACTAAAAATAGAATTCAAGAAGACTTAAGAGCCTAGAGGGTTGAAGTGGTGAACTAATATTATTGTTCAGTTGTTGTTTTGCACATTGACTATATTCATACATTAATTCTTTGAAAGTTTTCATGGTGATAATGTAATGTACATATTAGATATACTAATAAGTTTTGTGGAAACACCAAATACAGTTTTTACTTGCTAAAATTATATGTGGTGTTTCCACAAAACTTATATATATATTCATACATTGTTTTGCTCGATTGTGATCATAATAGTTCATACATTTATTATAGAAGTTTAGAATTAATATATGCTTGAATAAAAACTGTATACTGAATTACTGATACTTATAATGTAAATAGACAACAAGAACAATCTTCAAATTCCACAATTAGTTGTACTATAAGTATTCCTGCTTGAGCTGACCAAAAATGCACCATTTATTGTTTTATTCTGTCTAACGTACACCAGACAATTTTTACTCATCAAAGAGAGAGCCCTCAGACATGTATCCTAGGCAGCAATGGCATACAGCTTAAATATTTTAATACCATAGGCTAACAACAATTTAAAAATTAATTAGAAATGGTTTTAACACAGTATAAGAACGATTTTTGGGTTTAAAATTGCATTGCAGATGAAACACTGTAAATTTTGGCAAATGTGAATGAGAAACAGTAATACCAGAATGGTAATAGAGAAAATCTTTTAACATTTACACTGAGCATGAGGAATGATAGCCCAAAATTAACTAGTATAATCTTGCCTATTTTAACTAAAATCAAGGTAACTATGAAATTAGTAGTTCACAAGGCAAGATTATCTGAAAAATTCTTATTTTACGTGAGAGAGAATAATTTTGGAGTAAATACTAAAGACTGCAAAAGTCTTTCAATTTTTATCTTTTTAAAAATATTACTTAGATATATATTCATAATGAAAAACTTGAAACTGTTTTTCTAGAGAAAGTTTTTAACTAAAATACCCCTGGCCCTTTAAAAAAATAAATTATGTAACTAAATATTACATTTAATATATTTTACTGTAACTATTATTGGGAGTCAGATGTCAATTAGGGCCCTTTACTATTTTTTTTCTCCCTGTCGCCATTTTTGTATCTAATTTTTGGTATGGCCTTTTGTGTATATTTTTATTGCAACAAACATTTAAAATTTATATAAAATTCAAATAACGCAATGAAACACTATAAAATCTGTTTCAATTATTTGGATATAAATATCGTTGTCAAAATTTCCATGTTTAAAAGTTACAAAATGAAAGTTAATTGTTTATCTCATGTTGTGGATATAAGTGAATATTTTCACTATCCAATATCTGCATGGTCAGATAATTTGTATTCCTGCATTTATTTTTTCTTAATATCTCAGTATAATAAATAATAGAATATTAAATATAATAACATACAACCACAAGAGTCTAATAATTCTGTGTTTAACACAGACTATAAGATTTCTACATAAAAATATACAGTAGCCAGCTGGATATTCTAAAACTATCCAGTACTGGGAGAATATATTAACGTTTCTTTCAATTCTTTGGATGTTAATACGTATTGTTATGAAAATTTCAATGTTTAAAAACTACACTGTTAAAAACTACACAATGAAATGTATACAGTATCAGTTTCAATTCTTTGGTATAGGTGTAATGTTATGAAAATTTCCATGTTTCACTGGCTACAAAATAAAATGTTTTAAACCCTATCTGCGTTTCAATTCTTTAGTTTGGATGTAAATGTGTGTTGTTATAAAAATTTCAATGTTTAAAAACCACAAATGAAATGTACAGTGTATACTGTTTAATGAATTCTTTAGTGAAATGTTTTCTCAAACTCATTAGTAATTCATTTAAGATGAAAACAAAGGAAATCAGTACCGAGACAGTGAACTCAGGAAACCCGGTCTTAATTAGCACAGAATTTTGCCAACTTTCAACCTGATTTTTTCATAAAATACTGATTTGTTTGAGAAGCTAAATCAAACACTCTAAAGAGTGTTTCATCATCTATCCAGTCACCTCAAAATTGGTTAAAAAGACTCGGCCTACGGCCTCGTTTTTCAACCACTTCTCAGTGACTGGATATTGGATGATTACTCTTCCTCGTGCTTGATCTATTACATGAAAATTTCCATGTTTGAAAATTACAAAATGAAATGTATTTCTTTTAATTCTTTGGATGTAAACGATGTATGTAATGTTATGAAAATTTCAATGTCTAAAAATCTGTTTCAATTCTTTGGTACTATATAAAGTGTGTGTTATGAAAATTGCCATGTTTCAAAAGTTACAAAATGAAATGTTAAAAACTCGGATGTGACTCATGTTTTAATTAATGTAAATATGTGTTATGAAATTCTCAAAATGAAATTAAAAAAATTGTGTATCTACCAATTCTCTGGTGTCTGGTACTATATAAAGTGTGTGTTGGTACAAAATGAAATGTTCAAAACCTGGGTGTATGTTTCAGTTGTTTTGATGTAAATGTATGTTTGTTTACATGCAAACCAGGATATAATGGAATTGACTAACAAACTGTGGTTTCCCTAATAAGGTCACAGAGGCAAAAATATTTGAAAAAGTAGCAAAATAACACTTGAAACTTTTATAATAACAAAAAGAGGCGGTGGTAAAGAATAGAAATTCCATTGACTTAATAAACCTATGACCAGTAAACAGGAAACGCGGAAAGTTACGTAAATATCTGCGGTTGCACACATCCGAACAACGCAATCACACATCCTGAATCGACAGGAAATGGTTTCCAATAACCAGAAAATCACATTATGCTTTTAAGTATAATATTTGAATAAGATTTTAAGATTTAATAGATTGAATAAGATTTTTTTAAGTTTATAAAAGCAAATAAACTTCCTTCAGAGATATCAGTTTGGTAGCGCAGCTGTACTTCCATCAAATTCAAGAACTGGTTAATATGGGAATATATCAATTAATAGTTCTCACGGCCATATGGACAATATATTAATATTTACGGATTGACTTACATCATACTTAAAATTTCCGCCTGAAACCACGGTTTTGAAATAATCTTAGTTTGAGCAGCTTGTGGTGCATGAAAACTGTCAGTTGACGAGGTTGGTGTGCTTGTAGCTTGAACACATTCTGAAGTATCAACATTGGGTATCTAGGAAATGACACAAGCCGGAAATCAGTTGTAGGCAGGCGTTAATTCGAAACACAAGCGGTTTGCCTCTTTGAAATCAACAAGATACTGATTTCACGAGGAGCAAGGGACGCCACGCAAATACCTTTCTCTCGGCACCTAAATTGCCTCCTGTGTCGTCTTTTTGCTTATCGGTTTTCTTGTTTTTTTGTTTCGCCTTCGTCATGTTGTGATGTCAACCGATAGAAATCCTGACACTTGAGAATGCTTTGAAGTCACTCTTCGATACTCAAGGCAATTGGAACCCAGGTCCACGTGTATACGACGCATGCGTCACGCGAGACTAGAGCTTTCTCCTAATGTTTGACATCACATGAATACGGATTAAATCTTTTGTTTCGTCTGATTCTTAATCGCCGAATCGCGCTTCATCAGTCCGCAAGGTTAATAACCCCAGTTATTTAATAAATCTAAATAGGGCCAAACCAACTTATAAACCTGCATACACGTACGCTTGTCAAATAGATAGAAAATCTTCGCTATTTGAATATCTAAGATATAATATTAATGTTGACGTCTTCATAATCTTTCCAACAATCGATTATATAAAACTGCCCAAAAACAATAGTGTTGTTAGCTTCCAAAAAGCTAGACAAAGGAAGCGGTGATTTCTATTTTGTGTAGCCGTACACTTCGAATTTCCATTTTTTAGTTAGAATCATTTAGCGACATCTAGTTCGTAATTAGAATCGACTTCCGTCGGCGGCGGCCGAATAGGACAAATCTTGTGACATATATTTACCACATTATGTCAACCACAAATATGATATAAAGGTGACATTTCAGAAAAAGTAACATTAAGTTAATCTTGCTTTCGATTCAAAACTATTTTTCGAAAACATCACTGATCGTCACGACTTAATTCGAACGTCAGGATTCTCATTTGGAATTCGAATTCCTTCGTAACGCTGTCGTAATGGTCTCACACGTGCGTGTTTACTCCGATCTCCAGGCGTGCGTGTCTCGATGGATCTCGAGCTTTCGAGAAGATGATATTTTACGAAGTAACCGCTGATCTTAATAAGCTTTTTGTCCAACTGTCAACATCTTATTGTTTATAATCGCTGGTGATTGGCTGGTTTTAAATGGGCGTCAACCGACGTCACGAAAGGGGGAGTTGTTTTGATGTCTGCTGTCCAGAGTACAAATCATTCACAATTCATATTTAAAACCTCATCGGATGCTCTCCACAGCATAGTACAGTTTCTTTGGCTCTCCGCTGTGGTTAATACCACCACAGGTTCAAACCATGACCACGATGGAAAGTTCGGTTTTACCACGAAAAGTAAAAGGGGAACGCTCAATGGTTGAAGCCCTCGCCGAATATCCGGGTGAACTCGTGAAGACGGATTCGCCAAACTTCGTGTGTAGTGTGTTGCCTTCGCACTGGCGATGCAACAAAACATTGCCAGTCGCTTTCAAAGTTGTCTCGCTCGGAGACATCATCGATGGAACGACAGTTCACATTTCGGCCGGCAACGACGAAAACTTCTCTGCAGAGCTTCGCAATGCAACGGCTATGATGAAAAACCAAGTAGCTCGATTCAACGATCTCCGCTTTGTTGGACGGAGTGGCAGAGGTAAGTAGAGCTCAGGTGCAATTCTAATTTTAGGGTAAAGTTGCAGAAAAGCTAATGCAAGATCGAAAATTTAGTTGGAAGTAATTGGGCCAAATATTGAGCGCTACTGAGTCTGTAGAGGAATGCTGCAAGAGTTTGTGTCAGTTGATTTAATTTAGGTTGATTTTAATTTAATTTACCATGTAATAATTGTCCAAGTCCTAATGAGTGTTGTTTACTATTTTTTCTAATTTTAAGGAAAATCTTTCACATTGACTATTACTGTGAATACAGAGCCGCCACAAGTCGCGACGTACGTTCGGGCTATCAAAGTCACCGTCGATGGGCCCAGAGAACCGAGAAGTAAGTCTGAGATTTATTTATTTTATTTTATTTCAATAAGAAAAAAACACAACACCTTCGTACATTTCAGAGCACTTTGTGGTTGACACCAGAGGCACAACAACAGCGTTTCATATTTACTTGCGGTTAACTTACTACCGTTAAATATTCACAACTGGACGAAATTATTTCTTGCGAATTTCTCTTTTATATTTGTGAGTCCTCGTGGAAATTAGCGTGTGTTTAAACTTACACTTCAATTTATGTTTAGAGAAGTTTACAAGCACAAAACAATAGGAACTGTGTGTTTTTATTCTCCATCGCTTAAGTGCCGGTAGCTCCTTATCATTCCTAAGTTTTTGAAAGCGCCGCAAAATGTAAATACTGTCCGTGCGAAGTCGTGTCGATTTCAAAATTTTGGAGCGTCGGCATTGGCCTTGTTGATTTCAATTCCCCACGCACGTGTTCTACTCGATACAGTCGGATCAACACCGGGCCCGGCGAGATATTTTGGGAGATTTTTGAGCGAAGGAACATTGTAATTACTTTGTGTTTTGAATTTGACCGCAAACAATGCTCAAAGTCGATGTTTATTGAATGACTAATTTACTTACCGCTGAGCAAGGGCAGGTGATTGAGGCCAGCAAGCCAATCGCCAGGCCGAATTCGTGACATTAAATTATAATCAAGCGAACATGAATCATTGATGCAAGCTTCTTTTGTGATTGCTGGACACGATAAAAGTGTTATTTTGTCCATTAGTTTTCTTTAATTGTGTCTAATAATCTCCTCAAATATATACAGCCCATCTGGTCTGTCAAAAACTCTGAGCAGGTGTGTGAAAATGCAATAGCGGACTAGACCTTCAACGGCACTCTTATCTTTGGCGCCTGGCTTTCTCATTCAAGGTGCAACAAAAAAAAATTGTCAGAATAAACTTACAACTAGCACGAAGTGTAATATCTTCACGTCCTCCAGGGCGTCTTGGAATTCAATGATGCGATTTAATACTCCGCCATTGCCATAAATAAATCAGTCTTAAATCAAGGTTACGATTTTCTTGTATTCGTAAAAACTCCCTGGAAAAACGCGAACTTTTAAACTTATCCAATTAAGGCTCGAAAAATGGAAAAATACCCTTGTCGACTAAGATTTTAAGATTTCGTGACATTCCATTATTATAAACACTGGAGAATATAAATCAGGTCCACTTTATAATTTTATGCAAAACAGAGCAAAGCAGAGAAATATTTATAAGTTAATAAAGTGGCTGGTGAAAGACACGAGCAAGGCGGGTTTAGCGTTTTGCCCATGGCAAATTGCGTTATATGAGAAGTATTTATATATAGATATATTTATATATATAGGTTTATAGCTTCAAGATCTGTTTTCGCATATTTTTTTTCTTTGTTTGGACACGGTAGATTAATGAAAGCGTTAGTTGTTTTAATAATTAATTAGGCTCATCCTACGAATGCTTGGTGGGCCACATCTGGCCAGCTCAAGACGCCAAAACAGATGCTGATTACTCAAGAAAGGACTGAAATCACCTACTGTTTTATTTATTGCGTTTACTTGGTCTACAAATGACTTGCACAGGATTTTTATAGAACTATATAAATATTTCATTGCCACAGCTGACAATGTGATATTAGTTAGCTCGTATTTTCGTCAAAAAACGCGACCTCCATCTCAGCATTCGTCGAGATTGTTTTTTTGCACCATCACTAGTATTATAATAATATATTCTTGCTGTTAACGCTATTTTGAAATAGAGACATTTTAAAACGTTTCTTTGGAAGAACATCTTTAATTTTCCAATGCAATAACTTTGCCTAAAATCAAATGTAAGACAAAGTGAAATTTTTTCAGAAAAAGAAACCTGCTTGAAACAAACGTCAAATGATACATTTTTTCAACCGATCCTTATTTATTTTTGGTATTTTTGGTATTTTGGTGGGAGTGTTTCGTGGGATAAAAGCAGATATATCCATATTTATGTATTATTTTTGTGAACGGATTGTTCCGGAATTATAATTGAGACTTATCGATAAACACCTTGCCTTATTTGAACAAGTTGTTCCGGTGAAATGTCATGACAAGCAATGGCGTCACAGTGTAGCTTCCTTAGAAATTTCGATCAGCGGAAAAGGATTGTCTTTCGTAAGTCAAGCTGGGACAAGTGAAGCGTTAAGTTTAACTAGCCAAGTTCAATGTCAGTTTTCTTAGGAAATAATTTTCCAATTAACCCAGTCAACTTATTTTTGTGCTTCTGGGTTTTAATCCAGCTTATCAGAAGCAACAAAAAAATTCCAAAGCCTCGGAATGTATCCGTTCAAACGAAAAACAATTGCGCCTTGTAGATGATTTCCTTTGTTTTGTGGAACGGTTCAAGACAGAATGAGGCCCGTAGACTGTAGACCGGGTAATAATTGAGCAAATAATTTGATTTCAAATGAGGCCAAATCACTAAGCTTTTGTGTAAAAGAAACCGTTGCGTGAGTTACCGGAAGCGGAAATGAAACCCAATCTGTATCGGAAGTAGAATATTTATTAAATAGTAACACAACAGGGCCCGGATCGAATGTGTTGAGCCACGCACATAAAGGAAAAGTATGAACTTTACCCGGCACAAAGTTGACTTTTAATCAAGCTGTGTTTATAAATTCATTAGCAGGAAATGTCTTACAGTAGCGTAATGTATATGAAACTCCAGCCTAATAATTTCGCGCCTCAACTATCAAGGGGAGCAAGGTTGCACGGGTGGCCTGTGCTGTTAGCGTGCTGCTTCTCACCAAAAGTTAAGCCCAGTTAGACGAGGTTTAAAGTACTTGGATGGGTGACCGCTTGGGAATGACCCCGTTGTCGAGCTTGGAACTCATGTGAGTAGAGTTCTAGTTGATCTCTCCTGTGCTTCGAGGGTTTTTCGCCGGGTACTCCAGTTTTCCTCCCTCTGTAAAATCAACACCTACATCTTAGCTGTGATCCCTTGGTCTGAACTGTAACTAATTCTACACCTCGGTTCCAGACGGCAGATAATCGGGAACCTTTCAGTGTCTCTTGCACAAGAAGTGTAATGTGTCGCTTGCCTTGGTGTCTATAAATGCAAATAAAAGTTCTTGCGCAAACTCACACAGTTCTTGCGCAATTTTACACAGTTTCAGTGCGCAAATTAATACAGTTCTTGGGCAATTTTACACAGTTTTGCGCAAATTAACACCGTTCTTTCGCGATCTCACACTGTTTTTGCGCAAACTCTTGCAGGTAGCTTACAAAAAGGATTAACGTTATTTAATCACACTTTTTGTCTTGTTTTTTATTAAAGGACACCGCACAAGAATTGAAGAAAGAGAAGCGCACCATCCATATGATACATTCGCATTCCAAGATGAAAGATTCGGAATGGACATGCGAAGAAGCATGCGCGAGAATAATCTTGGTCCTTTTACTGAGCTTCTACCAACCACGCTGCAGCCAATAAAACCACCCAGTGACTCATCCTCTCCCTTTGTTGGACTGTCTGGAGGTAGGATCAACCTCTCTGTACTAATTGGGTTTTAAACATACTTATCAACACTTTACTTGTTTATCTTCTGCATTTATCTGTCACATTTTATTTGAACGATTTCATTAAAATCCGGACGCATTTACTCAATTAAATCTAATAATTTGTTTTACTTTCAAGTTTCCTTGCTTACCTATTCGTTCATTAGTATAAACTGGACGTGTTAAATTATGACGCTGCATATTTGGAATTTGCTTCAAAACAAGCATTCCGTTGTTTTAACAATTTCATGTTTCTCCGTTATTGAGTCCAGTTTACCAATAGCACGTTTATTATACTAAAATATTAATGCAATCAGATTTTCGACATTAATTGTCTGATACTATGCAGTTAGAATGTAGAAAGCATTACAAACCACACGCAGGCCCAGCACGTCATTATCCGCATAAAAAATTGCGCGCATGAATCGGCAATTCTATTAATATATTTTTCGCGATTCTACCTAAACAATTTTCCACTCCTGTTTGTAAGGTTGACATGTTGTCGAATAATTTTGGCTTGTTCGCAAGAATTTGTAAGAAAATTACTCGCTGTGCGGTTTTAATCTTTCCGCGCAATAATTCCGTATGTGATATATGGAGATGAATGATGCACTGGTTCCGTATCACACTGTGAGTTCTACAACCGTATAATAATTCGATGTTAAATAAAGTACGCAATCCATACTGTTATTATATACATATGCATGTCAGCACCAAATATGCTTTTGCCCAACGCATTTTGTGCGCGCATTTTGTTATACTACTTTTGCGCTTTGCAACAAGAAGTGTTTGTGTGCTTATTAAGTGTTCTTAACACCGGAAACATGGGATCTTGTTTATCACGGATTACCGAATTAATGGTGATAATTTTCGGTGACATTTGTCATTAGGATATAGAGGATATTACACGGCGGTGCGAAGATATGTATTTTATACAATATAATATTGTTTTCACCACGAGAACATGAAATTCATATCTTCAAGCCACCGTATAATTTTCTTTTATATAGATTCGATGCAAAAAAACACAATAAGTGACGTTATAGATATCTTCACTAGTGAGGATATGGAAAAAATGACACCGGTTGTTTTCCAGTAAAACACTCAAGTCTATATAGGATATGCGCTGGGCGTAGATATTATGCTGTAAATAATATGATAACAATGAAAGATAACTACAGTTGTGTTGATTGCGGAATTTTTGACGCGACGCTTTAAACGCCAAACCGGGCACCGCTCTTCAGCACTGTGTGTCTGCTTTTAGATTAGTGTGCTTTCCAACCCAAACTCATCGACATTTTCGTTTTTTATGTTATTTCTAGAATTGCGTGCCCAGACGTCGTGGAGTTTTCACAATATTCAAAACCTCGTGAACCCAAGTATGAATAACCATGGCAACGTCGCCGACAACTCATTGCCACTACCCTCTTATAATAACATCCCCCAAAACCTTCTCTCCTCACCAAAACAACAGAATACTCTGCTGCCAATCAATAGCGATAACCTCGCTCCCATGTTCCCGCAGATGTTCACCGATTCGAGGTTCGGCAACTCCACGCAGTACACGTACCGCGCGAACCCGACCTCGTCACCCGCGAACAAGGTGAATGTGACGTCACAAGCAGTGAATTCTCTCGGGTTATACTCGAGCGGGGGACTGGATGCGAATCAGAACATTGTTAACGGTGGGCTCACACACTTGAACAATAATGTCAACATGTTGAACAATCAAGTGACGTCATCCATGGTAAACAGCACTAATGGTCCGTTTATCACAACAAGTGCGCTTAGCGACCACGACCTCATGAACCACGTGACATCAACCACGCCCAAAGGCATGTACCAACATCCGTCCCAGACCTCCGCGAACGAGCTAACATTGACGCAAACTACAGTTTATTCCAATATCGGCAATACGTACCCGATGTTGAGTCCACCCCCGACGCTTATGAACCCCGGTCTTGGTATCCATGACGTAGGCCAAGGCAGCTTAAAGATCCCATCAGGCACTGCGGTGACGTATACCGATCTAACAAACTCAACAACGAATGGTTATGGTTTTTCATCCAAGAACGATCCCTCGGGTCACAATGACCTAAACAAAGTCTCAAATGTTATGAATCAAATTGATGATTTGAGTCACGCCCGAATTAAACTCGAAAGCGAGGCTGTACGAAGTACAGGAAATGCATCGCCCAAAGTGTGGCGACCATATTGACTCAGAAAGAGTCTTCACAGAGACATAAGAATTCAGAATTGTTTATTAATCTAATTTATCATATGTATTTATTTCTTGTAATATAATGCTTGTAAATTATACTATAATATGGCACGACAGAGTTTTTAAAACATGTAATTAATATGGTCCTTTCATGTGGACAACCTCTTTCATTCTTCAGACGAACAGCCGGCCTTCTGGGGTCGAATTGGCTGCATCAACTGTAATGAAGTTAATTATAAAAAGGAAACGACTATATTGTAAATGGAAATACAGTATTCAGATGAGTCTTTTACGATTGTACTTTCATCAAACTCCAGTGAGTTGACGATCTTTTTATTGAATAGATCTCAGAATTGAACCAACGCTGCTGTGCTTTCTTTTTGGGGGAGTGTGGAAGGGCTTTGGGAAAGGAAGTCTTTACTCTTATTTTATTGTTCCGAAATGCATGTATATATCCTGTCGTGATAACCGTGTTTGTATGGCTCCATATAAACACGAACCGTGTTTGTATGGCTTCATATAAACACGGTGACTGACCAGGAGATTGCTTATTTTAGTAGAGAGATGGGTTTGAAAGAGGGGGCTTATTTGAGAAGGGAATTTCAGATGTAAAGGGGCTTTTTGGAGAAGGCGTAGTTGTCCAGCATATTACAGCAACCAAGCCTGGCAATAATTAGCCATTTGCACGATACCTAATAAAGGCCTGACATTCAGGTTACACGATACCACGGAAGGTACTGGCAAAGCATTCTGGAGTTGTAGTCGGCTTATTGACATGCATATGATTCGAACCACCGTGGAACCATTGAGCTTTTATTGCGTTTGAATAAAAAATTGCAAGCTAGAAGAGCCACAAAAACAAACAAACAAACAAACAAACAAACAAACAAACAAACAAACAAACAAACAAACAAACAAACAAACAAACAAACAAACAAACAAACAAACAAACAAACAAACAAACAAACAAACAAATAAATAAATAAATAAACAAATAAATAAATAAATAAATAAATAAATAAATAAATAAATAAATAAATAAATAAATAAATAAACAAATGAAAAAACAAACGAACAAACGAACGAACAAACAAACAAACAAACAAACAAACAAACAAACAAACAAACAAACAAACAAACAAACAAACAAACAAACAAACAAACAAACACTCACTCACTTAGTTCACCTAACCCAAATTGAAACCCTAATTAGTATAAACATGGAACGAATAACATGCGATTGGTTACTTATAGCCATGCTTATAGCCAATCATTCTCGTACCCAGACCCTCGTGCTCCCCCGGGTACGAGAATGATAGCCAATCAGGAAGCTCGTTCTTTACCGTATGGAATATCGGTTGTAATATTATTTCCGGTTAATAATAACCCCGCGAAATATTGGCGCGGTTACGAAGGTCTGACGTTATGGATTCCCGAAGTTGAAGCTTCTTGCAAGATGGACTAGAAATTCTCGTATTTCTTTTCTACTATGGAGTTTAAATAACTCGTATTTCTACAGACTGTCAATTGCCTTCGTCTTCGCACATCTTTGTAAACATGAAAGCAACGAAAATCTTCTAGTAATGTGAAAATTGACAAGCAATTTGACAAAGGACTTTAATATTATTAATTTGAGAATATTCAGTGTTTTGGTGTTGTTGTGCTTTGGTTCATTAATACAACTGATTGAACTATGTGCTCGAAGAATATACCGAACCTTTTGAAAGCGAGAGAAAGGAATGTAAGTATTGTCGACAATGAAAGTTTGTTTTCACTTTCTGTGTGATGTTACTTAGTTTTTGTTATACAATTGTCTTTTGTAGGAAGGGATTAATCGAAGATTGCAGAGTAAGCTTCAAGTTTACGGACAATTGGTGAAACGTCTTGGCTTGGATTCCGAACTCGAGGTGATTTAATAATACGGATATACCTTGTCTTAAACATGGTCATCCATTTTAATATCTTTAACTTAGTAATTCGTTTATTTTGATGAACAGATTTCTATAAAATTGATATCAGTATTACTTTAGGTAAATATTATAATGTAATAAAAGGTTCTGGCTTTTGGGAAGGGACCATTGTACGATTAAGGATGATCAGTATCTTACAAACACAAATATATGAAAATGTAGGCCAATATTTTTGCCATAATGGATCATAAATCTATAGCTGTAATGTTACAGAAGTGTATAATGTAGTCCTACATCAACTGTAAATCATCCAGTCAGAAAGCTTGATTTGTACCATGTGACCAGTCAATCATTGAATTACCCCTCACTTCATGGTATCAAAGTGAAATCTTATTGCCATAGCCAAAATTGATCAAGGAATAATAATAATAGTAGTAATAATAATTCAGTTTACATTGCTTGACAATCCCTTGCCTAATTTAGCAGGTTTTTTAAAGGACGAGGCAATCATATGGACCACTGATTGTTGCGGGTGGGGGTCAATAATTGAATTGATCCAATAGGCTTATATTATATTTCACAAATAGAAAATCACTTGCATGTCTCTGTACTGTGATAGAAACACGAATGACATTTCAACTGGCTAACTGCTAACACCTTTGATCGTGTGCATGCATTTAATAAATACTGTATTCTTATTTGGGGGCAAGGCCTGATTGATGTATAGTTCTTTTATGTTGCTTTTAGGGTCATCAGGGATGTGTGAACTGTTTGCAGTGGAATACAAGTGGAAGGTACAGTTTATTTTCACTGTATTTTCTAAGCGATTACCTGCAGTTTATCTGTTGATTTTTCTATTTTTGAAGCTGCTGCGGCATGCCAGCACTACCATATTTTCTGACTGATAACCTGCAGGTTATCTCTTAATTTTGCTAGGTAACATAATTAGTGCAGGTAATAGGGTGGTGCTGGTAATCTGTTGAATTCTTAAGACAACACCATCACGAAGACCAGAGACCAAGGATTCTACTTTCATCTTTCAACTACTGGTATTGTACTTTTTTTAAATTTTGTGGTCAATTCAAAATGGCTGAATATAAATGAAGGAATGCCAAACAAAGAAGAAATACAAGTCAGTCTGGTGTGCTACCTTGCCCAAACCTATTATTAGCAGCTGTGGGTTATCCGATGGCGTGGGTAATACGCTGATTTATTTTTCCAAAAGTGACATTTTTATTGCTGTGCGGGTTACACGCCGTGCGGGTTATCGCCCAGAAAATACGGTACTGATTTCTGCCCATCTACTTCTATGATTGCTTTTTATTATTGTTATTCAGTCTTCTAGCTTCAGGATCAGATGATCTTCATGCCATTTTATGGGATCCACATCACAGGAAAGTGAAACACAAAATTAGCACTGGACACAGCCAAAATATTTTCTCAGTTAAGGTTTGAACATTAAAACATGTTTTTCATACTTGTAATTTCGTAGCTGGGCATTAGACAGTTTTTTTTTGTATATTAGACGTCAGTGGGTTTTTCCACATGGTAGCTACAATCAGTGATGGACCCAGCTTGATCTGGTAGGGGGGGGGGGGTGCTGAGCGAGCGAAGTGAGATCAGGCCTGCGGCGTGGGGTGTGACCGAGGCAGGGTGGAGTGCCACTGAGGGAGCTACAGCAGGGGTCTGGGGACACAGCCCCTGGCAGGGTCCAGGGGCTGAGCTGGTGGTGGGGCTGGGGGTAGGGGGATGAAACCCACCAGAAAATTTTTTTTATACCTATTAATACCTATGAATCATATGTTAGCTAATATATGAATCATATATCTATGAATCATATGATAGCATGAAGTTTACACGGACTTTATTTTAATGAATGCATCCTTTAAAGTGCTTATGTCACAAAAAAAAATTTTTAACTTTTGAGTAGAGGACAAAAAGTTAGTTAATAGGTTCTTTAACATTTTTCGGTTTTCTCTTTTCATTTGCGAGATATGCGGCTCTAAACAGCAATTTTCATGAAAATGTTGCGTATCAACAAGAGTCTGGGACGAGCGTGGTGTGACGTAGCTTAAGGGACTTATTAATTAGATCCCTCTCTCTGCGTTTGCTTGGTTTGAGCAACCAAAAACAACACATCTATCCGGCATTTTGCTGTCTTCTCAATAGCTTTTTAGTACTTCTTCACATGTGAATTCGAACCTCCGTCCCTTAAGCTACGTCACACGGCTGTTGCCCCAGACCCTTTTCCGTTTTTTTCTCGGGCACGACAATTTTTTGCTAAAAGCCAATTTTTCAAGGTTTAGAGCCGCATATCTCGCGAATGAAAAGAGAAAACCGAAAAATGTTAAAGAACCTATTAACTAACTTTTTGTCCTCTACTCAAAAGTCAAAAAATTTTTTTTGTGACATAAGCACTTTAATGTACTTGACAAGGCAATTGGCACCCCCCTGCACCCCCTTTGGCCATGGCCAGGGGGGTGCACACCCCCCACCCCCCCACCACCACCCCCCCTATTATCAAACCAAATTAATTTGAATGAAGCATGCGGATGTGTTTCACCCACAACACTAAACATGTTGATCTTCAAGTGATTATTATATTTGATAATAGCAAAGTTATATAACTTTTCTGATAACTCATTATGCCCATGTGATGTCAAAATGTTTACTTTGCATATCAAACAAACTGAAATATCTCAAAAATGAAGCAAGGAAACCAAAAGCTGCAAAATATGTTACTTTTTAAAATGATAGAGTAACTTCTTTTGCAGTTTTTCGTTTCCTTGCTTCGTTCTTGAGATATTTCAGTTTGTTTGATGTAAATGTGGCATGTTGCGACGTCACACGTGCATAATAAGTTACCGAAAAACGTAATAATAAATCTTTGCTATTGTTAAATATAATCACTTGAAAATCTACATGTTTAGTGTTCTGGGTGAAACACACGCACATGCTTCCCTCGAATTATTTTGGTTTGATAATACAACTCATTTTTTGTTTCAACAACTCATTATGCACATGTGACGTTAAAATGTTTAATTTGCATATCAAACAAACTGAAATATCTCAAGAATGAAGCAAGGAAACGAAAAACTGCAAAAGATGTTACTCCATCATTTTAAGTGTTCTTTCAAATAAGACAAACTGAATTTTCGTTTCATGTCCACTTTAAGAGGGGTTTGACTGTATTTTCTAATTTTACAGCACAGTGGTTGAAACTATTTTTGAAATATATTTTTGACAGTAATATGTCATGTTTATTTTCAGTTTATGCCCAATACTGGGGACCATGTGTTGGCAACTGGTGCTGCAGATGCTCAAATTCGTGTTCACTCTGTTCCCGCCAATGAAACAATTCAGATATTTAGGTGTCATGCTGTACGTGTCAAACGTCTTGCGACAAGTCCAGAAACTCCTCATCTTATATGGAGTGCTTCTGAAGATGGCACTGTGAGGTATTGGAATAGAATATAGAACCAAACACAGTGCTACAAAGCGGTGCCCTGTGGCGTTCTAAACATCACGTTAAAAATGTCCGGTCAAAAACGTCGCTTGCTATTGATTACGAAGGAACGAAGGAACGAACGAAGGAACGAACGAAGGAACGAAGGAACGAACGAACGAACGAACGAACGAACGAACGAACGAACGAACGAACGAACGAACGAACGAACGAACGAACGAACGAACGAACGAACGAACGAACGAACGAACGAACGAACGAACGAACGAACGAACGAACGAACGAACGAACGAACGAACGAACGAACGAACGAACGAACGAACGAACGAACGAACGAACGAACGAACGAAATCACACACAAAATATACCGTAAAGCGGTTTGAAAGTTAACTGCGCCCGCAAGCTTACTTTCTAAAAAAAAAAATAAACTAATCTTATGCTCTATCAGTTAATAGCTAACTGTTCTCCCTAGAGAGGTCCAGTAAGGGCCATCCCTCATTGGTCCAGTGTTACTACAGGAGGAAACTGGAGTACCCGGAGGAAACCTGCGATGTTTGGTAGAGTCAAACTGGAAGCACTCTTCTCACATGCGGCCAAGGTGAAATTTTAATCAGATAACTGCAGAGAGCAGGAATTGAACCCGGGTCGCAGAGGTGAAAGGCACGTGCGCTAACCACTGTGCCACCAACACCCCAGGGCACCGCAATCTTTTAAAGCGCATATGATAGAGTAACATCTTTTGAAGTTTTTCGTTTCCTTGCTTCGTTCTTGAGATATTTTAGTTTGTTTGATATGTAAATTAAACATTTTAACGTCACATGTCGCCCAGAACACTAAACATGTAGATTTTCAAGTGATTATATTTGACAATAGCAAAGATATATAACGTTTTTCGATAACTTATTATGCACGTGTGACGTCGCAACATTTTACATCAAACAAACTGAAATATCTCAAGAACGAAGCAAGGAAACGAAAAACTGCAAAAGATGTTACTCTATCATTTTAAGTGTTCTTTCAAATAAGACAAACGTAATTTTCGTTTCATATGCACTTAACCACAGTTTGTTTCGTACACTTAAGACACTGTATGTGCTTTCAATTTCAGGCAGTTTGATCTCCGTGAATCTCATTCATGTCAGTCAGGTAGTGAGCCTTGTAAGAATGTACTTATTGATCTTAAAATTCATGTTGGAGCTATGTGTGAAGCCAAGTGTATTGAAGTTAATCCCTGTCAGTCAGAACTGCTTGCTGTCGGCTGTAACGACCCATATGTCCGACTATATGATCGTCGAATGCTTGGAAGGCATTGTGCTTCGGAAAGTGGAGTGTTTCATTGTGATACCCAGACATGTGAAAAAGAGACTGCATCTCTACCTCCTGGTTGTGTTCGATACTTTACTCCTGGTCATCTGCCTAGCTCATCACGTCGTGCGAAAAAAAGATCACTTGTTGCAACTTATTTAACGTTTGGACCAAATGGCCGTGAGCTTTTGGTCAACTTAGGTGGTGAGCAGCTGTATCTTTTTGACATTCGGTTGAGATGCTCACCCTTACGTTACACAACAGCTTCGTTTAATATGGGTACAGGAACTTCGTCTCGTAACGGTATTGTCCACCTAGACCCCACCACACACGAGAACCAATCTGATGACCATACAGCTTCGATTAAGGCTAAGAGTGGCCTAAACGGCAGCACCAATGGCTACACTGTCACCAAGGTAACGTGCAAGGAACGTCATTCATCTGCCGGGTCATCAAAGAAACCTGAAGATCCTTGTCAAGTGTCTGCCAAAGCTCGACAATTAAAAGCTCAAGCAAATGTGGAATTTGAAGGCAAGAACTACTGGGGAGCTATTACTTTATATAACCAAGCACTCCTGGTTGCTCCTGACTCACCAGTTTTATACGCCAATAGAGCAGCAGCTTTAATAAAACGAAGCTGGTAAGTTCTGCTTCTAATTGCAATGTTTCGAACATTGTACATGTACTAGGAGTTATATAAAACAATAGCAATTGTAAACTTTCCCGATTCATTCAACATGCAATTAAAACCGACAATTCTCTTTCTGCTTTTTTCACCATATTCTGTTTTCCTTTTTTCTTTCGATTTTCCTCATTTTCTTCTTCCTTCTCGTCTTCCTCTTCCTTCTCTTCTTCCTCTTTCAGTTCTCTTTCTCGTTCTTTTTCTTGTTCGCTTTTCCTTCCTCCTTTCCCTCTTGCTTTTTCTTCTTCCATTATTTCTCTATCCCCATTTTTACTTCTCTTCTTTGTTTCTCTCTCCTCTCTTTTTCTTTTCTCCTTCTCCATCCCTTTCTCTTCATCTTTTTCCTCCTCTTGTTGCTCTCTTGCTCGTTCCTGTTCTTCTTCTACGTTCTTAATTTCATTCGCTCTCACCAGGTATGGCGATATTTACGCCGCGCTACGTGATTGCCACCAAGCATTGAAGCTGGATTCATTGAACTCAAAAGCTTCTTACAGACAAGCTCGCTGTTTATTTGAACTGGAGTGGTTTGCCCAGGCTGATGCCTGTTTAAAACGATTCAAGGCTCGCTTTCCGGACGAATGCAATTCAAATTTTGTCAGGTTTCTGGAACGAGATATTAAAGCAGAATTATTTTCTGAAACTGAGGGTGAGTATTGTGTATACCAATTGTCGAATTTATTAAAAATCTACGGGAAAATGACTATTGCATTGTCTTGTATTTAGTCTGCTCTATTCCACTCTACTCTGCTCCACTCTACTCCACTTCACTCTACTTCACTCCATTCCACTCCTACTCCACTTCACTCTGCTCCACTCCTATTCCACTTCACTCCACTCCTACTCCACTTCACTCTACTCCACTCCACTCTACTCCACTTCACTTCACTCCACTCCATTCTTACTCCACTCCTACTCTACTCCGCTTCACTCCACTCCCACTCCACTTCACTCCATTCCATTCACTCTACTTCACTTCACTCCACTCCTACTCCGCTTCACTCTACCCCACTCTACTTCAATTCAATTCACTTCACTCCTACTCCACTCCTACTCCACTCCTACTCCACTCCTACTCCACTCCTACTCCACTCCTACTCCACTTCACTCTACCCCACTCTACTCCACTTCAGTTCACTTCTACTCCACTCCTACTCTAGTCTACTCTACTCCACTCCATTCCATTCCATTCCACTCTACTCTACTCCACTTCACTCCACTTCACGCCACTCCTACTCTAGTTTACTCTACTCCACTCCATTCCACTCCACTCTACTCTACTCCACTTCACTCCACTCCACTCCTGCTCCACTCCTACTCCACTCCTACTCCACTCCTACTCTACTCTACTCTACTCCACTCCATTCCATTCCACTCCACTTCACTCCACTTCACTCCACTTCACTTCACGCCACTCCTACTCTAGTTTACTCTACTCCACTCCATTCCACTCCACTCTACTCCACTTCACTCCACTCCTGCTCCACTCCTAATCCACTCTACTCCACGTCACTTTACTCCACTGTTTCCATTCCACTCCACTTCACTCCACTCCACTCCACTTCACTCCACTCCTACTCCACTCCTACTCCACTCTACTCCACGTCACTTTACTCCACTGCATCCATTCCACTCTACTCCACTCCACTCTACTCCATTTTCTTTGTAGATGGCAGTGTCAAGGTCTCTCACGATTCTTCAACGTCGAGAAGAAGCGAAAATCCGAGAAATCACCGACCACGACACGCTTTGTGTGCGAACGATTGTGAAAGGGACCTTCGGAAGGCGTCGTACGATTACTCAGCTAGATTTTGCGGTCATTGCAATACAACAACGGACATTAAAGAAGCGAATTTTTTTGGAGCTGAAGGCGAGTATATTGTTGCCGGAAGTGACGATGGTTCGTTCTTTGTATGGGAGAAGGTTTCGACGAATTTGTCGAGAATACTCAAAGGGGATGACTCAATTGTGAACTGTTTACAGCCTCATCCTAGCGTCTGCTTATTAGCGACCAGCGGTATCGACCCCGTTGTGCGTTTGTGGAGCCCTCGTGCCGAGGAGAGCGAGGTAGCGGAGGGACTGGGAGTTCCAGATCACGAGTTTGCTCAGGTTGCTAAGGACAACCAAAAACGTATGAAGACTGATCCTTTTGAGGCAATGTTGTTAAATATTCGGTTTCCACCAGCTCACGAAGGCACTACGAGTGATGATAGTGAAGGAGAGTCGATAAATATAGCCAGGCAGTGCCACCCTAGTTAACTTTAGTTACACTTAAGCACATCACCCCAAGGACCTCGAGTGACTGGAATGAATGTGTCCAAATCACCGCGAAAGCAATACAAGTGATGATAATTAAGAAGAATATATGGAAATACAGTGCCACCTAAAGCTGGATTTCCACTAAAAAATATTATAAAAACACAACTGTAAAAAATAATTAAAAATTAAGACGGTTATTACATGGGTTTCCGTCCGTCTGTGTAAATTACAAGGTTATTGAAATTGATAAGAAAGCTGTTAGCTCGCAATTTTGTTATGCAACTCCTCTTGTAATGGTATTACGGTTGCGACACAAGTTGTACAAATCATTTCATGGTGTGCAATTGTTTTAAAACCGTTGGGAGACAAGTTGCGGCAGTCACAAGGTAGAATCGAGTTCCACTCGTGAGTGGTAATGAATAGAGTTACGCGTAAAAACGCACAACTTGTTCACGGTTGTCAACAGGTGTGAACAATGTTGTGCTGCTCGCCGTGAACAATGTTGTGCTGCTCGCCGTGAGCAAGTTGTCAACAAGTTGTTCACTTATGGTTCGAACAACTTGTTCACGGATAAATCAACAGTCATGAACAAGTTGTTCCAACAGCACATTTTTTATAGCCAACAACGTTGTTCGCACATGATACAACATGTTGTAACAGCATGAACAATTACAACAATGATGAACATGGTTGATGTATCAACACGTTCTTCGGTTGTTACAACATGCGTGAACAACGGCTGTTGTTTCATCAAGCAGTAACAACTTGTTGAAACAATGATGAACAATGTTGTTCATTTATCAATGTTGTTCACATATGTCAACAAGTTGTTACAGCATTGTTGCAAGTTGTTACAGCATTGTTCAGGCAACAATGCTGTAACAACTTGCGAGACTTTTACGCGTGTAATTGATCTCTTCTGTGTTTCGAGGGATGTTCGCCGAGTTCTCCGGTTTTCCTCCCCCCGGAAAATCCACACCTAAATCTTAGCTGTGATCCGTGGTCTGAACTGTATGGCCACTGCCTGAAGCGCCTTTGATATGCCTTTGACACGGCCACGTTGATCTGCGTCTTCGCAATTCAGCCGCTAGCCTGGTACCCTGGCCCAATTTCAAAAGAAATATGGGCCAGGTAACCACTAATCTCATTCTCGCATCATCAGGGCTAAATCCCCTTATGACGATTGCAATTTCACTCAGCCAATAAAAACGCGCGAAAATTCAACCAATAGGAAAGCAGAAGTCTTTAGTAGTTACCAGGCTATTCAGTCGCTGGCTGCAGGTAACGATGATTATATAGCCCCAGTCCTTTCCTTATACTTTATGCAACGATCATAGTAACTAACTTGTCTCGCAACGATCTTGTCCATTGGCATTGCACAGTATGTGACGCTGTAATTGTCCGTGCAACTTGTCTGTCGATAACGGCAACTGCACTGTTAACTTTGCGAAACTATAGTCACATGAAAATTTGCGCCGTTTAACAAGATTTTTAAGCCTCTTTTCCAGTCACCGCAGAAACTGGCTGTCTGCGAGTACTTGGGGCTAATTCAGAATAACTCACAGTGAAAAAACAAGTACTGCAAGTTCTTTTTAATTACATGCAAGTACTCGCAGATCGCTCTAAGCCAGTTACTGAAAGAGAGGCTAAACTCGAGGAACTTTGTTTAGTTATTTTACTTGTTAGTGTGTTGTTGTTTTTCTTCCAGTAGAAACGGTATGTCTTTTGTACCTGTCGTCTTTTTGGTCACAAGTATTTCGAGCTTTTGTGACGAGTGCGTGCTGGGACAGGTAGAATAGTTCCCGGCAATTGTTCGCTTACAATGTGAAACTCCAAACTTGAAGTCTACAACTAAACGCAATTTCCTAGCTTCGAAATCGTTCACGAAAATCGCACTTTTGAATTCCAAGCGGTTTAAGTTCACACAATGCCCTGAGGACACGTTGTTTTGACTTGAGAAGAAAGATGGAGGTTATTTTGGGGAACCTTTCCATGGACGCAACAGCGGGCAAGTTAAAAGCAATCACGGACGCTTGCGATGAGGGATTAGGTAGGTATCCCTAAATCAATGCTATACAACTCGAGTTGATTAAAAATATACCTATCTTCTTTGCAGAGGCATTATCTAAAGAGCGTATCGGGAAACTTGTCGAACCATACGAGTTGAGGTAATGTTTGCTGACCATTGAACTGTGAGATGTTGTGGATCACTGATTTACTCGGCAAACTGGTATATATATATTCACCAAGAATTCTACCTCGTATTTTTTTCACAGGGAAAAGTGTTTATTACCGCTGAAACTAGCCTTAGAATCTCGTGTGTCGAAGCTTTCATCTCATGCTCTGGGTGGATTTCATGTGAGTTTTTTTAAGTTCGTCTTTTGTGTAAGAGTATATTTACTTTGCCATTTTGAATTAAAGCGTCGTGAATTATTAATACACTTGCACAAAGCTATTCATGGTTCACCTGTTTGGCATAGCGTATTTTCGAGTAAATTCTTAACGCAGCTGATTTCGTTTCATTTTGGGCGGGAAAACACAGCACCATTTAATACACAGCCTTAGGTAGCTTGAAAATAAGTATTGCAGAATTCTATACTGTGACGAATATTTTATATATATATTATATATATATATATATATATAAAACTAGTATAGACTGCGATTTTTTTTTGTATATAGAGGATATTACACGGCGGCGCGAAGATATGAATTTTATCTTCGAGTGGGGGAAAACAATATTTTACGAATGAGTAAAATATCGTTTTTACCACGAGAAGATAAAATTCATATCTTCAAGCCAGCATGTATAATGTTCTTTTTATTATATAGATTCAATGCAAAAAGCGGTAAAATTCTAAATGCCGTCATCGATATATTCACTAGTGAGGATATGGAAAATACGACACTGCATATTTCCTAGTAAAACACTCGCATCTATATAAAAAAAACCAATATTTGAATAGAGTATCCACATTAATAGTAAGACTAATATATACTTGTAGTATATATAAGAATAGTAATACTAGATTGCAGTGTAGTATAACGATAACCCTATGTTGTAGAATAAAGGTAGTAATACTTTCAGAATATCTATATACTACAACCTTAGGTTATCGTTACTACATACCATAGACCCTATTCAAGAATGGCCGCCAAATTAGAATTCTTTTATGTGCATATAAGTTAGCCCTTATGACCTCGTTTTAAAGTCAAAATTCTTTTGAATTTCACACGTGAAAACGAGTTCATAAGGGCTAATTAATATGTATATAAAAGAATTTTAATTTGGTGGCCATTTTTGAATAAGGTCTATATTTAAGAAATTTCAACTTTATAAGATAGCACAGAAACCCCCCTTAGGATGTTAGCTTGCTCTATCAAATAACTCGTCTCAAACGAAATTCTGATCGACTTGTAAGTGATAATGTTTGGATTCATTTTCTTTGCGCAGTTTTTCTTTAAGAATATAAGAGATAAGAGTGCGACATAGCTCGGGGTTTTTCTGAGATAAACAACAGCAAAACGACAATGACAACAACGGCGACAACGACGATGACAACAACAACAACGGCGACAACAACAACAACAACGACTACGAAGACGACATCAACAATGACGACGACGACGACAACAATAACAATAACAACAACAATAACGACGACGACGACAACAACAACAACAGCAGCAACAACAACGACAACAACAACAACAACAGCAACAACAACGACAACAACAACACAACAACAGCAGCAGCAACAACAACAACAATAACAATAACAACAACAACGACAACACCATCAACGCCAACAACAACAACAACAACACCAATGACGACAATAACAACACGACGGCAACAACAACAACAACGTCAACAACAACACAACAACAACAACAACAACAACAACAACAACAACAAAATGACGTCAAAATATAGACGGAAGCGGCGAGCAAACACCATGATTTGGTGACCAACTTCTTTTCGAGTTACGGTCTAATGTTATCGCTATATGTGTCGAGTCTCCTTGTGACGTATGGTATTTAAACTTACAGAAACTTATTTCTGACGAACGGTTCCAATCTCTGGTCGAAGGAGATGTACATCGCCAACTCCCGGTACAGTTTGTCAACGCAGTTGTCTCCACCCCATCTATGTCGGACGAGATCCAGGTGGAAATTATGAAGGTATGTGGATAGTGAGGAACAGCTAGGGGTATAGTTGAACGACCAGTTTGTAGACATTTTCTAAGGCTTTTGGATGAAGGAAACGGCAACGTCCTCCGTGGCTCAGTGGTCAGAGCATTGCACTAGAATCACAAGGTCGTGGGTTCAATTC
>OZ036009.1:1715000-1775000 GCA_964035015.1 Corallium rubrum
TTGAATTTACACCTTTTTTTTAGTGGTAATATCCAAATGAATGATGTGTTGCCATTATACCTCGAAGCAGTTTATGTCATTGTATCAAGTTTGTCTATCGCCATCAGACAAGAGAGAGACTTTATCAATGTTTTGTGGTAAGAGTATGCTTGCTTTTCATCTGACGTCACGGCGGCTATGTTAGGGACCTTAAATGCGGTTTTCCACTAGGCGAAAAATGTCGCGCGAAGCGACATTTTCTTTTGTCTCGCAAGCTCTCGAGTGGAACTAATTAGCCAAGACAAAAGAAAATGTCGAGTCGGTCGACAAATGTCGCCTAGTGGAAAACCGCCTTAAAGCCGGTTTTCCACTAGGCGATTTTTTTCGCGCGAAGCGACTTTCTTTTGTTCGAATTCAATAGATTTCTGATTAGTTCCAGCTCAGAGCTCATGAGACAAAAGAAAAAGTCGCTTCGCGCGAAAAAAGTCGCCTAGTGGAAAACCGGCTTAAGATCTACGACGGCAACTTCGAGGACGACGTTCTTCAAACAAAATAATTCTTCTTGCAAAACAAAGATAATGAATAATTTCTAGTCCAAAGAGTAATCTGAACACCGTCTTCGCTCTGTATACAACGCCACTCAGAGCATTTTCACGTCTTTAGGACGATGTTGACTCGTGGGGTGATGAGAACTGTTGTCTGAGATTGCCTTCAGCCTGGTTTTCATATGTCGCCGATCGTCGGCGATTTGTGATTTAGATGCATGTTAAAACGGGAAATGCAGCAGCATGTTAAGTAATAAAGAACAATGCAGAAAAGCAGTGCTTTTATTCTTTTACTTAACATGCATCTAAATCACAAATCGCCAACGATCGGCGACATATGAAAACCATGCTTTAACACAGACACTGCAACCGTTTTAACACTTTGAAAATTAATATAAATAAGTTTTGTGGAAACACCACGTAAAATATTTCTTTGCTAAGCTTTCGACCTTTCTTAGTTTACAAATGACGTGAGCCAACAACTTGTTGTCATTGCTCTGATGAAGGCCTGAGTCAACAGGCCGAAAGCTTAGCAAAGAAATATTTTACGTGGTGTTTCCACAAAACTTATTTATATTACTTTATCGCCATGAAAACGTTCAAAGAATTAACTTTGAAAATTATAAAACGAGCTTCAAGTATTGAATACAGTAGTCAGTTAACTGTGACTTCTTTTTAATGCTAAAATTTGAATTGCTTTTTAACCGCCATCGTCGTCTTAGCATCTTAAGGTCCCTATTGGTGCACAGAAACAATGAAATGGCGGCCATATTGGTGCACAACCTTTATCCTATGGGAATTTAACTCTATCCCCAACGGGGCCATCGATCACGTGAGTGAAAACGATCCATTGAGTTGTCAACATAGTTTGCATTATTATTGAACGTAGAATTGACAAGTGTTTGCAGGAGACATAAAAGGATCCTTAAAACAGCGATTAGAACTTAGATAAAAATAAGCTTTTTGTACTTTCTTAACTCATTGCTGCCTAGGATGTCTGAGGGTTCTCTCTTTGACGAGTAAATATCATCTATCGTTAGACAGTGAAATATTAACAAAGGGACCGTTTCTGGTCAGTTCAGGCAGGAGTGGGTTAAAGACCATAGATATTTTTTACTTGGCGTCGCAACCGTTTGACTATTCAATTGCGCTCTCTTGACAGAAAAGATTCTCGTTGGTCAGGGGGAAATATTGAAGGTCGTCCGTGGTAGTCAAAGTGTTAAATAAGTCGCATCTTATTTAAGTCGCCAGCTTTTTAGCTCGTATACTGAATTAACTTTTTGCAACCCTGTATAAGGGGTCGTTTACATGAATCTGGATTGAGTTTCAATCCGCATTGAAATGCGAAGTCAATCCGTGTTTACATGGGAATTGGGTTTCTGGATTGAAATCCGCCTGTCGCCTGAAATCTGAAATCCGTAAATATTAGAAAACACGCATGCATTGTTTGTTCTAGTCCTCTTTGTTACGTTTTTCATTCGGGAATGAAACTCGCACCGCCTTTACATGAATCCGGAACGAAATTTCAATCCGGATTGAGAACCGGGATTGACCTCAATCCGGATTGAGCTAATCTCAATCCGGATTCATGTAAATAGATAAAGGGATTTGATCAGAAGCGGAATGAGTTCAATCCGGATTGAAACTCAATCCAGATTCATGTAAACGGCCCCTAAGAGAAAAAGGTATCTATGATTATATGGTCTTTAAGTAACAGATAAAGCATGAGCAGTGATCTGTATCTGATATTCTGATTTACAAGGCGAGCTGCAAGTGAGCCGTAGTAAATCACATATAGATCGGCTGCGAATGCTTTATCGTACTTATCAAATGGACGCATCTAAATAGCCATGTTTTCAAACTATTTTTCAAGTTGGAGTGATTTTAGCTAAGTAAATTGAGGAAAAAGTTTATGTAAATCAGGACGAATCTGTTATTGATTAAGCATTAATTTCTTTTGAATTTTCCTTATGAATTATTAATGAATTTGATAAAGTAACGTAAAAACTTGGATAAAGGCTTTAAAGTCTGTTGTATGAGTTGTACTAATATTATTTTTTGTCTTCCCAGGCAATATCTTTGTCCAACGTTGATTCATTTACTCGCTAGTCCTGCCAGTGAGGTTGGATTGAGGCACAAAAGCCAGAACAATTATCCAGAAGACGGGGGCCGAGGGGGCAGAAGTGCTGGGTCTCCAGTCAAGGCTAAACCAGCCCTCCAATCAGTGGCTCGTATTATTTATACTATTTCTAAAGAGCTGATTCGCTTGGTTGGTCCTTTGAGCGCAATGAGACCTGTACTGGAGTCACTTTTTCATCGTATTATTTTATATCCTCCGCCACAACATAGAGCTGAGGCACTGAAAGCCATTAATGATGTAAGTTAGGAGGAAAGTTTTGTCTCCTTCTTTTGTTGTTGTTGTTGTTGTTGTTGTTGTTGTTGTTGTTGTTGTTGTTGTTGTTGTTGTTGTTGTTGTTGTTGTTGTTGTTGTTGTTGTTGTTGTTGTTGTTGTTGTTGTTGTTGTTGTTGTTGTTGTTGTTGTTGTTGTTGTTGTTGTTGTTGTTGTTGTTGTTGTTGTTGTTGTTGTTGTTGTTGTTGTTGTTGCTGCTGTTGCTGCTGTTGTGGTTGTTGTTGTTGTTGTTGTTGTTGTTGTTGTTGTTGTTGTTGTTGTTGTTGTTGTTGTTGTTGTTGTTGTTGTTGTTGTTGTTGTTGTTGTTGTTGTTGTTGTTGTTGTTGTTGTTGTTGTTGTTGTTGTTGTTGTTGTTGGTGGTGGTGGTGGTGGTGGTGATGGTGCTGTTACTATTGTTCTTGTTGTTTGTTGTTTGTTGTTTGTTGTTTGTTGTTTGTTGTTGTTAGTTGCTGTTGTTGTTTGTTGTTGTTAGTTGCTGATGGTGGTGGTGGTGGTGGTGTTGTTGTTATGGTGGTTGTTGCTGTTGTTCACTCCCGTTTCACTATACTATCCATTTCTGTCAATTTTTAGATCTTTGCCAGCCCAAGTCATGTCGTCGATGTCGCTGGTCCTGTTATCCTCGATCCAGATAATCCACCGTCCCCTGATTCACCAACAGAACAAAAGAAGTCTGAAGTTGACCTTCTCAAAGTGTAAGATTATTTTCACGAACAGTTAACAAAGCGTGAATGGAAAGTACACAAACTTACACAATATTCTGCACCTCTTCGTCTTTATTCCAACGTACTTCAAGCCACACCCATTTTACATACATCCACCACTAAATAACACCACAGTTTACGCATTAGTACATCTCGTGTGTTTGTATGTAATATGCTCGAAAACCTATCCAGAATTTAACGCCGGTGGAGGTCCCACTACCCACCTTATTATATAAAAATAAACAAACAATGTTTGTAATAGTCGTTTGTCTAGATTTAGGGTGGTCTTAAGAAAGACTGTTACGGTGTTGATAGTAGCGACTTGACGTTTCTAGGGTTTTACCTGTAATCCTTCAAGTCATTCGACTGTTGTCGTTTTAGGTTACTTGATGGCATCGTTGAGTGTTCTCACTGTCCTGATCTGAGTGTGGTAAGTGGCAGTGTGGCGTGCATCGTGGCACTTCTTGGTTCTTTAGAAGAGCTGAGTCAAGGAGAGGGTCTTTCTCAGGGGCAACTTGAGCTGTTAAACAAACTGCAAGATGTCGATGGTTGGCATAAAGTCGAGGAGAACAATTACAGTAAAGTGCCTGAGGACTCTCCACAAACCATCCCTAAATTCACCTTGGCCGATGAACCTTTTGACGAATGTGATCACAGTGAGCAGAGCCATGGAAAACCTAAACACATTCGTTGGGAAATGGACGAGGAACCAAGGACAGTATCTGGTCATAAGCAGGTGAGTGATTGGTAGGGAATCACGTGTGTTGGGAGTTGGGGTGATGAGTGGTGTCGTTGGAGGAGGTTATGGTGCTGGTCATGATCATGGTGCTGGTTATAGTGACGGTGGTGGAAACACTTTTGGTGATGGTAGCGGTCATGGTGTGATGATCATGGTGATGATATCGTGATACAGTTACACTGTGATGTATGTAGTGAATGTAATTGTGTGGCTATAGTGATGGTAGTTGTGGTGGTAGTTATAGTGATGGTAGCTATTGTGGTGGTAGTTATAGTGATGGTAGGTATTGTGGTGGTGATAGTGATGGTAGCTATTGTGGTGGTAGTTATAGTGGTGGTAGTTATAGACTTATAATGATGGTAGCTTTTGTGATGGTGGTCATAGTGGTGGTAGTTATTGTGGTGGCCGTTATAGTGATGGTACCTATAGTGATGGTAGTTGTAGTGATGATAGCTATATTAATGAGTAGTTGCAGTGCTGCTGATAGTAGTTTTAATGCTAGATCGTTGTATTCATAGTAATGGTTCAGTGATTTTCACCTCTATCTCGTCTCACCTTCAGATGCAACTTACTTTGAACCAAATGGATTTGGAAACTGTTACTCAGAGATTTGCAAATAGCGATAGATTGTGGGACATCAGTCGGACTAACCCTGATGGACGTGAACAAGACGGTGAGTGCAGCTGAAGTATTTCTAAAGAGTGCTGTGTCCTTGGATTTACCCGAGAGAGTCCTGGAAAATTCCTTGAATTTTAAGTTTTAAATAGTAATAATAATAATAACTTTAATATAAATATAGATTATTTTTGTGGAAACACCACGTAAAATATTTGTTTGCTAAATAAATAACTTTAATAATAACTAACGTAATATAAAAGCTTTATTGGTAATAGCATGGTTTCGAGTGCAATTTGGAAAAAACATGCACGAGTCCGAAGGACGAGTGCTATTTGAGGTCTTTGAAAAACTCGCGAGTGCGTGTTTTTTCAAATTGCACTCGAAACCATGCTATTACTTATTAATAATATACATGAAAAAATTTATCATAAAGAGAATCTTTGTAATCAAAATGCTTTGTTCAAATAACATACATGAAGAAAAAATTAACAGGAAGAACTTTTTTTCTAGTAAAAAATGATTTTTGTGCAACTTTAAAAAATTACAAAATTTGCACTGTATTTCATTTTTCTGAATTACTGAATTACACTAAAATTGCACTCCTCGCAGCCAACCAGAATTGAGAAATTTTATCATGTATATTATTAAAACTGTAATACCCTTTCAGCTGTGAAACGCTGGTATTAACAGAATGAATAGTATTAACAATTCTATAAAAATCAATATATCTTTTTTTTAGTTCCAGAAGAATTAAACTTGCTCGGTCATCCAAAGAGCGTTCACTTTGCCAGCGACTTAGAAGAGGAATTCACTATCGAGAGCCGAGAAGATCAAAGATTGGGTCGCTATGGCAACACGCATCGTGCTGGGGTTCCTCGACGAGCTGGTCTTCCACGACGGATCGCTTCTTCACCTGGAAGGTCACCGGTGAGGAGATCAGCTTCTCTAGATGGTAAATCCAGGGTAAGACCAGTTGTCCAAACTGGCGACAGACGACGTGTCAACCCAGACAACACTCAGCTTAAGATTTCCCGGAACGATCGCGACAAACTACGTTCTCATTTACACCGATCCAACTCAGATCTTGGAAACTCTCCAACGGACGAACCAGAATTTATCGGACACCCTGACGATAGCCTAGATGGAGGGCTAAAATATAGCGGAAAAGACAGGCGTCCGGGGGGTTCTCGATCCATTCTACGAAAACCCAAACATGTCTCGGAATTTCCCGATCAGGTTGAGGCAGGTGGAAAAGCGGCGAAACCGAAAGGAATTCTTTTGAATTCTCATCTGAGTGATCTGGCCAATAAGAAACACCATGGCGTTGTTAAGATTAACGGTATCCTGATAAGTCGCTCACGTGACTCTAGAGTCCAGGTCTCTCCCGAAAAGACCGTGTCTGCTCCTGAGAAGGTCATGGAAAAGCGGAAGTCTGTGGAGGAGAATGAGAAGGAAGGCGCGCGAAATTTTGCGCGGTGCCTGCTGGGAATCCTGCCGTCGGTTCTGAGCCTGCACGACCCCGTGGCAGTGGACGAGGCGTTGCAACAGTTTGCGTCTGACGTGTGCGAGGCTGTCACGTGCATGGCGTTGAAGAGAAAAAACGTACCAAACTTCGGGACGCTTCGTGGCTCGTCGGACCTGCTCGATGACACCTCGGGAAAAGGCGCTACGTCATACCTGCATTATCCAATCCTAAACGCGGACGGTGTTTATGCTGCTGTTTACGCAACTCTGAAGTTGAACTTGAAACTTCATCGCGCAGGGTATTATCGGAAGAAACAAGAACACGAGCTGGTGACACAGGTAAGAAGGGCTGGGGAACGAGGGTGACGTTGACAATGGTGTTGGTGATTGGGGTGGTAATGCTGGTGGTGGTGATGATGGTGGTGGTAGTGAATAGTGATGATGGTAGTGGTGATAGTTGTGGTGATAGTTGTGGTGATGGTAGTAGTCTTGATGGTCGTGGTGATAGTGGTGGTGATAGTGGTTGTGGTTGTGGTGGGGGTGATTATGATGATGGTGATGGCGGTGGTGATAGTGGTGGTGATGATGATGATGGTGCAGGTGATAGTGGTGGTAATGATGATGTTGGTGGTGATAGTGGTGGTGGTTGTGATGGGGGTGATGATGATGATGGTGGTGATAGTGGTGGTGGTGATTATGGTGGTGATGATGGTGGTGGTGATGAAGATGGCGGTGATGGTAGTGATGATGATGGTGGTGGTGATAGTGGTGGTGATGATGATGATGGTGCAGGTGATAGTGGTGGTAATGATGATGTTGGTGGTGATAGTGGTGGTGGTTGTGATGGGGGTGATGATGATGATGGTGGTGTTAGTGGTGGTGGTGATGATGGTGGTGATGATGGTGGTGATGATGGTGGATGATGGTGGTGATGGTAGTGATGATGATGGTGGTGGTGGTGATAGTGGTGGTGATGATGACAATAAAATAATCATAATGGTAACTATTATTATATTCTTTAAAATAAAGTTATAAATAACACCTACTTTTTTTACAACAGGAAGAGTTCGTTCAAAACACACATAACTGCGGCGTGGACGTCGGATTATCTTCAGTTTGGTTGGGTGAACTATATCGTCTGGTGACCACATATGATATTCTGGAGAAAGCAGGCTACAAGGCTGACGACGTGAGCTCTAACCGTGCGCTCATCGAGCTCCTCTTGGATAACTCTCGTATTACGAGGAGCAGCGAAGAGACGACGACTGACGAGGCGATGTTTATCCGAGTACACGACCAAGCCTCGATGACAATCACTCAGAAACAAGGCGTGAAATTTGTACGACGAATATTGCTTCTAACTTGGGACTCACTTCTTGAAGTTCTCCGCGTTCCCATCGAGTCTCCGTTGATAGGAACAGGTAAACATGCATATGCGTTCTTAAGATTAACATTTTAACTTCACGTTTACTTTTTCTCAGACTAGTTCCTAGTCCTTTTTTCTTTAACGCATTTTGATGACTTCACAGAATGGGAGAATCGCGAGAGGACTGGGAAGCACTAAATGACCGAGAGTGAGATCCCCTCTTTCGAAGATGTGCACAAACTTCTGCAAGGACCACCTCCCCCGTTTGAGATTAGGTTCAGGTATTACATTTGGGTCATGGCGTATTACTAGGGACCTTAAGATACTAGGACGACGACGGCGGTTAAAAAGCAATTCAAATTTTAGCATTAAAAAGAAGTCACGGTTAACTGACTACTGTATTCAATACTTGAAGCTTGTTTTATAATTTTCAAAGTGTTAAAACCGTTGCAGTGTCAATGTTAAGGCAATCTCAGACAACAGTTCTCATCACCCCACGAGTCAACGTCGTCCTGAAGACGTGAAGATGCTCTGAGTGGCGTTGTATACATAGCGAGAACGGTGTTCAGATTACTCTTGGGACTAAAACTTATTCATTATCTTTGTTTTGCAAGAAAAATGGCTTTGTTTGAAGAATTGCCGTCGTAGATCTTAAGGTCCCTACTTTCCATACGTCAAATGGATGCATCTTGGGAAGCCAGGGCCTCACTTTCTGTCGTTCAGTGTTTACCAAGAGGACTAGCGAAAAATAGTGCAAAATTATCCCTTCTATACATAGCGATGGTAATGCCAGGATACGCATTCGGTATATTGCAAGTAATACATATTTTACTCTGGCTAATACTAGACAATTATGCTCGTCAAGGCTAGCCCATTTAACAGACATTTGTTGGACATTCGTCAAGCTCAATTACTCAGAAAAGATTTCTGAGCCCCAGACAGGGTTCGAACCTGCAACATTCTAATGACCGGTAAGACGCTCTAACCATTGAGCCACTGAGAGTCTGAGCGGGTCATTAGAAGGTTGCAGGTTCGAACCCTGTCTGGGGCTCAGTAATTGAGCTTGACGAACGTCTACCAAACGTCTGTTACATTACACCAAGCTCGCAAACGTACCACATGCACTACATGTATACGACGTACAAGTTATTGTAAATCCCATCTATAGGTCGGGAAAAGAAACAGTTGCACGGATTTCATAAGTAATATAAATTATTTTGTTGTTTCCCTCCCTCCATTTTCAGTGAACGAGAGTATTGGAATGGCATTAATGATGGCGTCTGAAGGAAAGAAACACCACAACAAGGAGCGAGACACAATTTGTTTAAGTCTAGATGGATTACGAAGAATAGCTCGATTGTTTTGTACACTAGGTAAGTCATTCCAAGAGTTTCCACACGGAACCCGGGGAGCACGGGTGGCGTGTGCTATTAGGGCGCTACCTCTCACCAATAGTTAAGCCCGGTTAGACGGGGTTAGTACTTGGATGGGTGACCGACTGGAAATGGCCCCATTCTCGGGGTGGGGACTCATGTGAGTAGAGTTTAGTTGGTCTCTCCTGTGCTTCGAGGGTTTTTCGCTGGGTTCTCCGATTTTCCTCCCTCCGTAAAATCAACACCTATAGGTCTTAGCTGTAAATGGAGGACCCCACCAGCTCTGCTGAAAAAACGTATCCTCCTTAAATAAAGAATAATAATACCCCACAACCTGAGAACTAGTCACAAGCTCTGAGGCTCATGGGACAGACCTAATTTATATATACATCCTTTGCTAGAAAAGTCAGAAAATCATAATTTGTAAAACGAAGCCGTGAAGTAAGAATATGGAGTATTAATTTAGATCAGATCTGTACCGGGGGGTACTCTAGTCTATATCGTTTAATCTATTCACATATATAATTGTTTTACAAGATATAATTTTTTCTGATAACAATGTCATAGTAAAAATATATTTCAATATAATCTTTCTTTGTCATTTTCTGAATCAGGAATTCAAACTGGGTGCGAGACAGTGTTATCTCAACTTGCAAATGCTTCTTGCGGTGGAGAAAAAGGTCTGGGCACTATTCCGAAATCAAAAGCTGGACATTCGAAGAGCAGAATGAAACTTCACGCTGCGCATGTGCTGACGATGGACGCCCTACTCGCTGTGGGCCTGGAACTAGGGAGCCACGCCCCTAAATGTTGGAACCATGTGTTTAGGTGCGATAGAGTAAAGATTAAAGCAAGAATACAACTATGATAGCAGAAAAACGACAATAACAACAACAGGAATATCCACAATATCAACAACAACAGCAATATCAACAAACAACAACAGCATCAACATCATCATCAATAGCATCATCATCATCAACGACGTCATCATCAACAACATCATCATCATCATCATCAACAACAACAACAACAACAACAACAACAACAGCAACAGCAACAACAACAGCATCAACGTCATCAATAATATCATCATCAACAACGTCAACAACAACAACAACAACAGCATCAGCAATATCAGCAACATCATCGTCAACATCAGCATCAACAGCATCAACATCAACAACAGCATCAACAACAACAACAATTCCAACAACACTACCACCACACCAACACCGCCATCACAAACAACAACACTAACACCAACACTACCACTACACCAACACCACCATCACCACCGCCAATACAACCACAACACCAACACCAACACCAACACGACCACCACCACCACCAAAATCACCATTAACACCATCTGTATTCTAACTGTAGTGTGTGTATAGGAAACGAATTAAAAATAACGAAACAAATCATTTTTGTTTCTCTAGATGCTGTTCCTATATCGCTGGGTTGCAGAACGCACAATTTTTAGGCGAAAATTCCGACACTCACTCATCGCATAAAGTCGTCGAAGTGTCATCTCCAGTTTCCGAAACGTCTACGAATTCTGATTTTGTCAGCGCCGATCTCTCGTCGGACGGAAGTGCTTCTGACATTGTCCGACAACATCACAATGGAACTCCAGACACTACCGGTGTGTTGTGTGCTACTGACGCTTCGCGTGCTATTTACGCACTCTCGACCTCCGTTGATCGTTTATTTGAACAAGCAGCAAATACACTTAGTTCTGACGCCATTGTTGCCATGCTTGAGTCACTGGCTGACGCATCCGCTGACCAGCTAGAAAACCAATACTCTGGCTCATTGACCTATGACCCTCGTGTTGTGACTCTGGGGAATGCGCCGTTGCCATCGAACCTGCATTTTTGTCGAATGGTCGACATGATGTTGAGGTGCACACGAGATGGGAAAAGGCCGTTACTTCATCTTATGAGAGCTTGGGCTAAGTTCTCAAATCACTTTGTTAAGGTAAGCATGTAATAATAATGATGGTGATAACGATTATGGTGATAATGAAAATGATGACGGTGGTGTTGGCGGGTGGTGGTTGTTCTTGATGGTGGTGATGAATGTGGGTGATGGTTGAGGGATTTGATGATGGTTGTGCGAGGTGGTGGTTGTGGTTGGTATTTGGTTGTTGCTGGTGGTATGTTTGTGGGTGATGGTGATGTAATGATGATGATGGTAGTGGTGGTGGGTGGTGCTGATGTTGACGATGATGCTTGTGATAATGTTCATGATAAGGTAATGACAATGGCAGTGACAGTGTTAGTGACAGTGGTAGTAAGAATGACAGTGGCAGTGACAGTAGCAGTGACAGTAACAGTGGTAGTAACAGTGACAGACAGTGACAGTGACAGTGACAGTGACAGTAGCAGTGGTAGTAGCAGTGGTAGTAGCAGTGGTAGTGACAGTGGTAGTAAGAATGACAGTGGCAGTGACAGTAGCAGTGACAGTAACAGTGGTAGTAACAGTGACAGACAGTGACAGTGACAGTGACAGTAGCAGTGGTAGTTGCAGTGGTGGTAAGAATGACAGTGGCAGTGACAGTGGCAGTGACAGGTAACAGTGACAGTGACAGTAGCAGTGGTAGTTGCAGTGGTGGTAAGAATGACAGTGGCAGTGGCAGTGGCAGTGACAGTGACAGTAGCAGTGGTAGTTGCAGTGGTGGTAAGAATGACAGTGGCAGTGACAGTGACAGTGGCAGTGACAGGTAACAGTGGCAGTGACAGTGGTAGTAACAGTGGCAGTGACAGTCGCGATGATATTTAACAAGTCCACTCAGTCATATAATTAACGTGTTGGTTTTTTTATTTTAGATAATTATTTTTTCTTTCAAGAATGATAATAATACTTACTGTTGTTGGCTTTCATTATAGATTTCGTGTGATAGCAAGAAGAGCATCTTTAAATTTACTTTGGATCTGTTAAAAGACGCCTTGGTCGTGCTGTTAAATAATCGTAATGAACTTCCTCACTTCTGGTTCCATGAAACTTTGTTTAAGCCATTTGAAAGTATTCTTTTGTCTGGAACAATTAACGATGCAGACCAACAAGAGGTGAGGTTTTTGAGATGGATTTCTGTCTGTCTGTCTGTCTGTCTGTCTGTCTGTCTGTCTGTCTGTCTGTCTGTCTGTCTGTCTGTCTGTCTGTCTGTCTGTCTGTCTGTCTGTCTGTCTGTCTGTCTGTCTGCCTGCCTGCCTGCCTGCCTGCCTGCCTGCCTGCCTGCCTGCCTGCCTGCCTGCCTGCCTGCCTGTGTTTGTTTGTTTGTTTGTTTGTTTGTTTGTTTGTTTGTTTGTTTGTTTGTTTGTTTGTTTGTTTGTTTGTTTGTTTGTTTGTTTGTTTGTTTGTTTGTTTGTTTGTTTGTTTGTTTGTTTGTTTGTTTGTTTGTTTGTTTGTTTGTTTGTTTGTTTGTCTGTCATTTCTGTGTGTTTGTTCTCCGTCGTGGATCCTTGCTGTGTGCTTGAAATACTAGCTAGTGTATTAGTGGAGCTTTCTCAGTATACCTCTCAAAATATAACCAAATACCGAAATATTTTTCCTTACAGGTACTGAACACGCTTTGTGAGTTGGTCCAGACCAATGCTGGTAACATCAAGTCCGGTTGGCGAGCCATCTGTTGCGCGACGCGAGTGATTCGCATGTCCACGCAGCCCACGCATCTGGTTACGACAGAACTAGAGTTACCCATTCCAAGAATCCTTGAAATCGTCTCGTCTTTCGTGGAAAACAGAACAGCGTTGGTGTTCTCTCAAGCCGCCGTCGATTGTATCTTATGTCTGTCCAAATGTCTTCATGTTCTACCCGGAGTAGACGATGCTTCAGACGAGCGCAGCTTTCACGGCAGCGAGACCGAGAGTAACTTCAGTGAAAGTCCTTATTGCGACATGTGTGTTCCTGCGTTAGAACTTCTGTCCAAGATTTCTAAGAAATTGGCCTTGATCCACGTGAAACCAGCCAATGTTATATTTCATGGATCACATGCCGTCAAGCTTGACAACTCCTCGTCACCCCTATCGTCCCCTTCCAGTCCCCTCATGTCCGTCGCTGACACCATGAAACACCCAGGAAGCTCCCTGGCACCGAACTACGCCCACAGTATCACGGCCATGGATGACAGCGGTATACTACGCGTTTGGTATCTTGTACTAGACGTTCTCACAACAACAGTGATCACGTGTCCACGTAAATACCAGCTCCAGGCCCTAGACACGCTCTTCGAGGTCCTTCAGTCTATTTGTTCGGTACCAGGCCCTCAGTTCTCAATCCTGGCCCTGACGCATTTGCTCTTGCCCATGCTCCACGCTTGGTTAGAGAAGGGTATTCAAAACCCCGCCTACTGGGATCGTACCGCGGGAAATTTTAAACAGGCGTGCGGGTTAACTACGGAACTGGTCGTCGGGGAAATGGCGCAGTTTCTAAATGACCAAGGTAAGCTATGAGAGTAGAGTGTTGCGTAGGAAGTGTTGTAGATAGAGTAAGGTGAAAAGGTTTGTATAGTTTTGATAACGAAATGCCGACGTTTCTAGCAGAGCCCGCTCAAAAAAGTGCTCCGCTAAAGACGTCAATGAAGAGCTTAAGCAAATACAACGCGAACGTCAAGGACAGCGTCCTTAATACAATCGAATTTTCCTCACACAACAAAGAAGATGAATAATGTTTAGTCCCAAGAGTAATCCTAACGCCGTTCCCGTTCTACATACAGCGTTATTCAGATCATTTTCACGTCTTTAGGACGACGTTAACTCGTGGAACGGCGAAACCCGTAGTCGAGTTTGACTTCAAACTATGCAGTGAAATCCTTTTAGAACTAGAGCTCTATAAGGTCTTGGATGTCAAAAAACATATACTTTAGGTACTCAATACTACGTACTAGTAAATGATTCGAGGTTTCTGCTAGATACTGAACTAAAGTTCATGCAGTATGAACTTCGTCGTCCTGGTTTGCTTAATAAAAGTAGCGTGCTGCGTAGGCAGTGTAGAAACAACAATCGAAATATAGTAAGTTTAGCTATACTGCCGAAACAGAGAACGTAGGAGTCTAACGTTTCGAGCGAAGGCCCTTCGTCAGAGAGAAACGTAAAGAGTGTAAACAAACAACGAGCTTATATACGGAAGGTAATCCTGTGACAAAAAATAAGCCAATCAGATAAAAATGACAATAACAAACTGATAATGAGATGATACGTTCTCTGTTTATGCGATACGTTCTCTGTTTCGGCAGTATATCTGCTTAAGCTCTCTAGTATTTCGTTATCAAAACTAATCTCAGCAATTTACCACCTTTTCACTTTGCTCTATGCTATGAAAACATCATGACTTTTTCTCTCGAATTTCTAAAGAACTATTAAATGCTTTAACTTCATTTTCCTCGTTCTTCCTTTCCCTCAGGAGCGTCTGAATGCGTTCCGAAGTTGATGCAGCAAGTTTTAGATTTACTGAAAATTGCAGTTTCCCAACCACAAGAAGTTATTGCGCGAGTCGGTTGCTCTTGCTTCAGGTAAATTGAATGGATATGTATTGAAAGAGGACATGAAAGATACTTTGTAAGTTATTAGTGTTTTCAGCTTGCAGTTGGTAAAGTTTTTCCGTTTTTAACATATGAAAAAACTTTACCAACTTCAAACTGAAAACACAAATAACTTACAAGAAACATTTACTGAAAATAAACTGACACAGCGCGACTTGTAGCCCAACAAGTACTTGTGACACACGTACGGATTGACTAGTTCCCAGGCGTATAAATATCGAAAGCAACCTCGGTCTACCATCTGAGTTCCAGTGGCTCAATCAGACTAGTTCCTAGTCCTGTTTTCTCTCGATAACTTATTTTGGTGACATCACAGAATAGGGATCGAGCGAGAGGACTAGCGGAAAATGTTCATCTTTATCTATCATGAATCCTGCTGGAGCTCGGATTTTTTAATCTTTATGAACGAGGCCACTTAACCAAACTTCTTCTTGAGAGCAGACAGCAAACGAGTAGGTTTCTTTGTTTTAAATTACGTTAAAAGGTTGTTACATACGAGGCTTTATAAAGTAGTGTTCGGCGTAGGAAGTGATTGTGTTGAAACACATTTATACAAATCGAAATATGCTATTTTAACGTTTCGGCAGTAGACCAACCTTGCTATATGATGTTACAAAGAATTGTGCAGACCGACGTGAGTGTTATCTGCCTTGTTTTTTGGTCTTGGGTCAAATTTGGGGCCAAGCAAAACATTTTATTCCAGGCCTCTCACAATTTCGGTCTGCCGCTCGACGTTAAAAAGAGAGGCCTGGGAACCAGGCTGTGGCTCAATGGTGAGAGCGTCCGGCTGGCATTCGGAAGGTTGTGGGTTCGAATCCCGTCTGGAGCTCAGAGTTTTTCTCTGAGTTTAACTAACGACAGCTTGTACAGCCAAAACAAACGAAAAAAGTTTAGAAAGATAATTTCCTGTTGTCTCTATCAAACGTAAAAGCATGTACGGAATGCGTACCTATTTTTCATATCTCACTTCATGCTGACGGTTTTTCTTTAGACATTTACTGATGTCTGGCGGTGCTCTTTTTACTGAAGAAATCTGGAAGATTATTTGTGAAGGTCTTCGAGCCGCCATGAGAGCTACGTCGGCTCCTGTGAAACTCCTTATACCGTGCTATCAAGCGGGCTCGAGTAGTGTCAGCGGAGACGATGGCTGTCGTGTTAGGGTACTCACTCGTCGTGATGCATCATGGGAACAAACTATCAGGCACGGGCAGTTGGCTGAACAGGTAAGTGCATGGTGGGACTCCAGCTTAGTGCTCATGAATCACGTGCTCTCTTTGTAATGTGAGGGATTTTAAGATCCACGACGCGGCAAGCTCGATGACGCGCCTTAAAAACAAAAGAATTCTTAATAAAAACAAAGTGAATGAATCATTTGTAATCCAATCAATACCGTCCTCGTTCTGTGAACAACGCCACTCTCAGCATTTTCACGTCTTCAGAACGACACGAACACGCTGAGAAATGAGAGCTGTTTCTTAACGTTGACTTCAGCTCAGATACTACAGCCTTTTTAGCAAGAACTTGAGCGTCTTGAAAGCCGTTAAACAAGCTCAAACATGAAATACGGCAGTTAAACTACCGTGTCTTCTTTTAAATGCATTGCTTTTTAACGTTTTTAAGGCCGCGTCGTTGAGCTAGTCGCGTCGTAGATCTTAAAATCCCTAGTAATTTCTAGTAGCTACTAGCTAATCTAGCTATTATAAGAGCTTTACGATGTCACATTGTGCACTTTAGGTATTTCTTCTCGAGTCGCAACTTCAAGAAGAATTTGACCGCAGCGATGACGAATTTCCAGTCAACGAAGACAACGAACAACGATCGTTCTTTTTCATGATATCGTCGGATAGCCAAGACAGTCCCGAGGAAACCACGAGGTAATGTGACGTCTTTTGAAAGGATTAGCGTCAAATCACGTCAGCAGACTTGTTTTTTCTTTTTTCGTGCCCTAGAGGGGGAGATCACGTCAGCAGACTTGTTTTTTCTTTTTTCGTGCCCTAGAGGGGGAGGGAGAGGGAGGGAGGGGGAGGGAGAGGGAGGGAGGGGGAGGGAGAGGGGGAGGGAGAGGGAGGGAGGGGAGGGAGGGAGGGAGGGAGGGAGGGAGGGAGGGAGGGAGGGAGGGAGGGAGGGAGGGAGGGAGGGAGGGAGAGAGGAGGGAGAGAGAGAGAGAGAGAGAGAGAGAGAGAGAGAGAGAGAGAGAGAGAGAGAGAGAGAGAGAGAGAGAGAGAGAGGGAGAGAGGGAGAGAGGGAGAGAGAGAGAGAGAGAGAGAGAGAGAGAGAGAGAGAGAGAGAGAGAGAGAGAGAGAGAGAGAGAGAGAGAGAGAGAGAGAGAGAGAGAGAGAGAGAGAGAGAGAGAGAGAGAGAGAGAGAGAGAGAGAGAGAGAGAGAGAGAGAGAGAGAGAGAGAGAGAGAGAAAGGAAGGCTCTGCTGTATTCGTGTTTGGCTTCGTCCAAGATTTAGGACGAAATACCCCGTTTAACCGGTTCTTATCTTGTTTTCTGCCCTGATTTGGAATGGGTTCGAGATGGTAACCAAGCAACTGACATGCATGCGCAATGGAAACCAGTCACGAATACAGCAGAGCTTTCTTTTCTTCCTCTTTCTCTCAGCGAAGAAATAAGGGAAAAAACGCTCTGCTTGCAGGGTAGCTTGTGACTGCGAATTGTCCGCCGCGTCAAACCTCTAACTAAATATGATAGTGTATCTGCATAGAAAATAATTGGTTGTGTTGTTTTGTTACCAGGGTTCCTCTTCGAGGTCTTGTGGTGGGTCTTTTATCTCATCAACTTCTGCTCCAGTCTCTTGGTTTGCTGCTCTTGGATAACCACGATTATTCGTTTGCAATCCCCCACAACCCCCCGTCTAAGCCAGATGATCAGCTCGACAGTGCAATGCCTGGTTTACTCAACCATCTGTCTCCTGCTAATCTCTCCATTATATTCGATTGTCTCATGGAGTCCCACACCGTTGCGTACGAGTTCAATAATCGTTTTGGTCTGCGCTCTTTGATTCAAATGATTGTCCGCTTATGTGCGCCCGCGAACCTTCTCCGCCAATCAACAATGGCTTTTAAATTCTATTTGCAAACCTTGCTGGAAATATGCCGGTACAACGGGGAACATATGTCCGGGTCTTCCGTCAAACGCATTCTGATTGGCGATCGCAGTCTAAGTCCAGAAGGAGAAACAAGTCCGTGGATCCCAGAAGCCTCTGCACTCCCCGCTGACGGTAATGGTCACGTGACTGAAGACAAGGACGCTGAATGGATTGTTCGAAGGCTCAGCGAGGCGTGCAGTCAGTTGAGCAGTGTATATAACAGGTTGTACAATAACTATAATGGCAATGAGGAGATTGAGAGGAATCTTACCTCGACACCAGTTTCTTCACCTGCTAAGCTGCGCTCCCATTTTGGCGATGATTCTGTAGGAAGCATACAAAGGAAGGTCGATAGTCCGGATATTTTAAAAAGCGAGGCATTCTGCTCGAAGGACCAGCAACACTTGCAAGTGAAGAAGGATGATGATCTCCTGCAGCTCAAGACATGGACGGCGATGGCTGTAGATATGATCGAGGCCTTGCTTCATCTGCCCACGTTGCAATTCAAGCCCATTCTCCCAGCCATCTACCCCGCCATTGCGTCTATGATCCCCGTCACTGGTGACCCAAAAGTGTGTAGGCTCATCTATGATATTGTTATGCGCGTTGGATCTATTTATGGAATAATATAACATTTCCTTGTGCTCAGGAGCTCACGGGGTTTTGGGCGGTGTATAGGAAGAATGCGGTAATGGCGCGCCCGCCTTGTCTCACAGCCCGCGCTGCCCGAATTTTATGCCTGAACGCAAGGAAGTCTCTGCGGATGACCAACGAAGATCGCGCGGGGCCAAAATTAAAAGTACGCAAATAAAACAATAGATTAATTTTGAATCTAGGATTAGGTCTGATGAAGACTTGAAGACCCCATTCTTGTCAGTATCACAAATATTTTTAATTAATTTCGTATAAAAAAATTGACATTTCCGATATTTTCAGAAGTTGTGCAAATTCTTGTGGAAAAAATGAAGAAAATGATAATCTAGCTCAAAGCCTTTTTGTAGCTTTTCTAGCATCGGAGACGGTTGTGTTTGTACTAAATATTAGTATTTTATCCTTAGCTAGACAGCTTGTCTTTGCATTAATAGTTCTTTACACATTTGTAATCGAAATTGTCAGTATAAAGAACATTAAACTAAACTAAATTCTTTACGATGGTCAACCTTGCTTGTTTGTTTGCTTAAAGTGTCTGTGAAATGAATTTTTATCATTTTAAGTGTTCTTTCAAATAAGACTGACTTAATTTTCGTTTCATTTGCACTTTAAAGTGTCTATGAAATGAAAAATTCGTTGCCATTTTTGTTGTTTATTGTACCGAGGAGCATGGCAGGAGCACTCACTGAAAATTTCAAGAGAATCTGATGCGTAGTTTTCGCGCTATTAACTGTCAAAGTTTGCCATGGCTAGTTCGTTCTTGGAGAAAAATTGGACTTTCGGTAACAATGCTATGACGTACGCAAATGACAACTATGCGTAAGCACAATAGATTTCACTATTAATGATCCATCTGCGTACGTCATAAGGCATTGTTACCAAGAAGCCCATATTTCCCCAAAACAAACTATCCACGGCAAATTTGAGAGTTGATAGCGCGAAAACTACGCATCAGATTCTCTTGAATTTTCAGTGAGTGCTCCTGTCATGCTCCTCTGTACAATAAAACAACAAAAATGCAATAAAGTGCAAATGAAACGAAAATTAAGTCAGTCTTATTTGAAAGAACACTTAAAATGATAGAGTAACATCTTTTGCAGTTTTTCGTTTCCTTGCTTCGTTCTAAAGATATTTCAGCTTGTTCGATATACAAATTAGACATTTTGAAGTCATGACGTGCATAATGAGTTATCGAAAAAAGTTATATAGACCTTATTCAAAAATGGCCGCCGAATTAAAAATCTTTTATGTACATATAAATTAGCCCTTATGAACTCGTTTTCATGTGTGAAATTCAAAAGAATTAGTTTACTTTAAAACGAGGTCATAAGGGCTAATTTATATGCACATAAAAGAATTCTAATTCGGCTACCATTTTTGAATAAGGTCTATAGCTTTGCTATTATCAAACCAAATTAATTCAAAGGAAGCATGTGGGTGTGTTTCTAATTATATTTGACAATATCAAAAAGATATAACTCATTACTAGTATGCACGTCATGACGTCAAAATGTTTAATTTGCATGTCAAACAAACTGAAATATATCAAGAACGAAGCAAGGAAACGAAAAACTGCAAAAGATGTTACTCTATCGTTTTAAGTGTTCTTTCAAATAAGACAAACTTAATTTTCGCTTCATTTGCATTTTAAAGATGAGGCAATACGGGCAACATTTTTCTTCAACTTTGTTGCGTTGCAAGTTGAAAAGCGCACCTTAAACATTGTCATGCAACAATGATTTTGTTGCAAGTTGAAAAAAATTGTAGAAAAAAGTGAACTTCAGTCCTACTTGCTGCAACATCTGCCTCGTACCCAGACGTCTCCGTTATATTTTTCTTTTCGCGAATTCTCAGCATCCTGCAGGGAGTCCCAGGCTTATGAGTTTCCAGTGCCTCTAGTCTTTCGCGCGCGCGCGTCGTTTGATGCGTTTTAACTAATATTTGCCTGTATAAATGCGTTTAATAAATCCTGAAGAGACGCCTGCGGAGGAGGCAGCTGCAACATGCTGATTCAACTTGCAACAAAATCATTGTTAGTACGTATAGTTCCAGTCTTCGCCACGCACGCAAACGAAGGTTTTGGGAACGAGATCTGATTGAACACGAATCAGTTTAAAGTTCGGCGTTTCGTCGTAGCGTATCGGTTCCGACGAATGCACGACAATACACGAACTGCAAAAAATAATGCCAAGGAAAGTCCATCTTCCTCCTCTTCCAAAAATTTCTGATTTATTGCGAATGTATGGCGTGTCTGCAAAGAAACAGCTCAGTCAAAACTTTATTTTGGACTTAAATGTAACAGGTAAGGAATTGACGTAGAAATATGGAGTGGAAGGAGAAAAACAAGAGAGAGAAACTAGTCGCAATTAATGCTAAACTTCAAATTTTGATTGTTATTATTGCTGGTGTGCAGCTTACGTCATTGCTGCCATGTTGGTTGACGTTTTCAAAAGATTTTCATCATCTGCAATTATAATATCCAACATGGCGAAAATATCTCAGCGGCGTAGCCAGAAGGGGGGCTGGGCCCCCAGCCCCCTCTGGCAAAGTGCTGGCCCCCCCCTGAGAAAATTTGGCTTCATATGCCTCAGTTAAGCTGGCCCCCCCTAGGTTTTTCCTGGCCCCCCTTGACAAAAAATCCTGGCTACGCCTCTGAAGGACAAAGATATTTCAAATCTCAAGGGATTGGTTGCACACCACCTATTAGAGCAGGATAATAGTCTGGGGATTGTCTGCTGTGGTTTCATCTTCCTCGTTTTTCTGCTCGTTCGTGTTGATTTATACCATCACATGCATCTAAACCAGAAGTTTGGCAATATTTAAAATCGCATGTGTCAATGGACTAAAAGAATGTATGACTGGGATCCCCCAGGGGGCTTATTTAATTTTCCAAATTTCTAAAACCATCTGTACTGATTTTCTGTTAGTGAGCTATTTATTTAGGGACATGTTCTGCATGCACAAAGGAAAAGGGTCTAATTAAAATTCTCAAGAACGAACTTGACAAGAAAAAAGAAAAACTTAAACATATGAACATGTGTGTCTCAGACATTGTAACAAAAAAAAAAAGATGTACCATAGGAATGATAAATAAACTTAAAATATTTGCATGTGACAATTATTTTTTTGTCATGTTGTGGGAAGGTTTAATTGTGTGTGTGTGTGTGTGTGTGTGTGTGTGTGTGGTGGTGGGGGTAGGCTTTTATTTTTCATTGAATGAGGGGGGCTTGGCTTATTATAATGGGGAGCTTATTAGAGGGAGGGGGCTCAATAGAGGAAATACGGTATGTAATTTATGAGTTAATTAATGAGTTAAGATTGGGTAAATACCCATGGGAAGCACTAAGCAGAAGATACAACTCCTCATTCTTAAAATTCATTTTGATTTTTTAGAAAAAATTGCATCTGAAGCTGATGTTTTTGATTGTTATGTTTGTGAGGTTGGGTCAGGGCCAGGATCATTGACTCGCTCTGTTTTATATGCTGGAGCAAAACACATTGCTGCTGTGGAAGTTGATCAAAGATTTATTCCTGCACTTCAGGTTAAGAGCTTTTAAAAAATGTTAAGTAAATTACAGTGAATGGACCTTTCACCAATAGTGGTACCATCGTGAATTCGCAATGCATTGTGGTCTATCCAGGGTAACAAGCTCAATTAAAAGGGTGATTGCTTAGTGTTGAGAAACAATGCAGTAATTTTTCTTGATACATAAACACTTTAATGGCAACAATGTCTAGATATGATTGTCATATTGGTAAAAGCAATAATTCTCATACGTATAAGGATACATTTGTCATGAATCTATCCTTACATGTCCAAGAATTGTTGCTTTTACCAATGGGTCATTCCAGAAAAGATCCATACCTCCCCCACAGAGGAAATTTGTGCCATCTGGGGAGAGGAGGGGGGTAAATTTACTTCTGATAATAGTAAAATGTACTAGGACGTCCGAAGGGGGGAGGGGGTCAACTTCACATTTCCTCCGTGGGGGAGGTGTGGATGTTTTCTTGGAATGACCCAATATGGTAATAATTATTATATTTACCATAGATATTGTTGGTATGAAAATATTTATAAAGAAAAAAATTTACCGCATTGTGTCTCAGCACTACGCAATCGCCCTAATAATTTGTAGCTTGTTACCCTGGTATAAACATAATTAATGCATTGCAAATTCAAGATGGCACCGCTATTGGTGAAAAGGTCTATTCAAGTTGAGTGTTTACAGACAAACCAGATGTTCTTTACCATGCTTCCTTGTAATATTGACCTGGAAATGCTACACAATGACTCTTTGCTAAAAATTCCAATTTTAAATACCAAAGTTCCTTTAATAATAAATTTCTACTCATAATATGCATGGTAAATGCTCTGACTTAGGCCAAAAAAAAATACCTGGGTTTCTGGTTTCCCGACCCTTCATAGTTTTTTGCTAGCAAAATACTGACCCTAATCTTTTTATTGAATTTTTAAGGAGCATGGGCCCAAGTTGCGGCATGATTTGCATCTGGGGATAGCAAGCGTGGTGTAAGAACCTAGTAATGTACTCAAAATTAGCTTTAATAGATGTGCTAGCGTAATTGACATTTGGTGTTGGAAAGAATATTATTGTTATTCCTAGGCACTAAATTTGAAAAAACAAACTCCAACCTACTCTACCTAAGTTTTTGTGAAGAGAAATAGGAAACCCAGGTATTTTTTTTTTGCCTTTTAATACATATAAGAGCTTCATACTACATGTATATTAAGTTTGTGATTTGAAATGGGTTACTTTGCAAATTGTAAAAGAGTTACTAACTGTATAAGAGTCGAGAACTGTTAACAAGTCAAAATTGCAAGGTTGTATAGCAAAGAACATTCAGTTTGGCCGTGATGTCAAAGGTAAATTGTACTGTACAGACAGCATGTTTTATGCTTTGCAAAGTCTTTAAATTAAATTTCTAATTTTATTTTTTAGATGGTAGCTGATTGCTCTGATGGTAGAATGACAGTTTATAATGAAGATATTATGAAGTTTAATATTCCACAAGCGTTTTCCAAAACTGAAGGAGTTGAGTGGCACAAGGAATGTAAGTATGAAATCTTTTGGAAAAGCATTTTTGTAAAATCATTTCTGCATAAACTAACTACATGTAGACTGTGTTAACAAACTCATAGGCTCAGTATTATAAAGGGCTACGAAGTTGTTAACTAATGTCAGGGCACCTCAGTTTACAACTACAGCACATAAAACTTAATATATTCAATGACGTTTTTTCTTAATTGTACAGATCTCCCAAGTGTTCGACTTGTTGGCAATTTACCCTTCAATGTTTCAATTCCACTTCTTCTTCAATGGCTGCAAGCAATTCCTTGTAGAGCTGGTCCATTCTCATTTGGTCGTGTGCCCATGTCACTGGTCTTTCAAAAAGAAGTGGCTGATGTAAGTATGAAAGATTAACCCACTCCAGAGCTCTTGCCAGAGCTGGCAAAAAACAGCCATGGCCTTTTAATTGTTTTACTCTATATATATACCTGTATAATAAAATCTAAAGGGAGAACCCTTGAGCAGACATCCTAGGCAGCAATTAATGAATGGGTTTACAAGTGATTAATAAGCTATTCCTACCTGGGCCAGCCAAAAAACAGCCCTGACTTTAAATTTTAATTTTACTCTTTAAATGGGGAACCCTCAGACAGCCTAAGCAGCAATGGGTCAAGTTTTTTCATCAATGGGTGAAGGCCATTGGGTTAATTAATCAGTACTGTACCTACTAGTACAGTACCGCTTGGAAGTATTGAAGCATTTGACCGCGTGCAAATTTCGGGCATACCGCGTCTGATGGACGCGGTCACTTTCGGTCAGGACGCATGCTTGCCGCGGTCAGCTTGCGGTTTGACCGTACTTTGATCGCGGTCGACTGTGACCGCGTCCAGAAACCACATGCGGTTAAACATCTGTTGTGTAATATGAACTTTTGGCCGCCTGTCAATGTCTGATAATCTGTGATAAGGTAATATTTGTGAAACTTATTTAGGATGTTTGTGTTGTGTTGTGTTGTGTTGTGTTGTGTTGTGTTGTGTTGTGTTGTGTTGTGTTGTGTTGTGTTGTGTTGTGTTGTGTTGTGTTGTGTTGTGTTGTGTTGTGTTGTGTTGTGTTGTGTTGTGTTGTGTTGTGTTGTGTTGTGTTGTGTTGTGTTGTATTAGTAATGATCATGGAAATGACAAAGGTACTAAAACTCTGACATGTACAGTATCTACAGTATTTGGTGAGCTAGCACACTGGAGCTGCTGTATTTTAATCGCGGATATTTAGTTTCGGATTAATTGCTGGTTGGAAAGCTACGTCAATATGAGACAACAGCGTATATAAGCATCAATCATCAATATGACATTAGCCATTCAACACTAGACATCATTCAAAGAGTTACTTTGAACTAAACAAAATGCAAGAAATTATACAAGAAGACGTTTGTGGAAACTCGAAGGGCGAAATTTTTCTCGCGAAGTGACATTTCTGTCATTTTCCTCAGTGTCTGTGTGTGTTGTCCGAGTTTGTTTGTCCGAAAATTTGGCGTTGCGAACACGTGTGACCGGGAAGTTTTGACCAGGGAGCCATATTGGCAATTCTTTCATGCTAAGACTTTATTTTCGAACTAGAAGTAAAAGCAAATCACCAACATAGTTCCCTGGGGGGCGAGTTAAAACCTATTTGTATGGACGTTGCTAATATGCATGTTAAGTTTTCAATAATATTTCAAAAAACATAGCCATAGGATTAGACAGAAATAACCAAAATCGAACATACTACCATTTCCTGTTATTTTTGCTTTCGCACGCATCATTGCTTTGTGAAATTATAGTTCAAGTAAAAAAATGACACTTGGTATAGAACTGCCTGGTTCTTTCAAAATTGAAATTTCATAACCTGCTACTTACTGAGAGTTATGATTTTATAGTATACAGAATAACAGCTGCATGTGCCTTGGCTCCATGATAGTCTTGTAAACGTCTGTCATGTTTCAAATTATCAATGTAACAAGTTTGGTTTAAATCACAGATGTTGAGCTTGATTTACAGCACAAACGTTAGACCTAGACAATATTTTATGCTGAACAGAAGTTTGTCGACTGTTGGCGATTCTACCGGTAAGCCCAGACAAATATACTTTGTGGGAAGTAAACTGTTGAAATTTGAAACATGACAAGTGGGCGGAGAAAACTTAAATAGTTTGGTTTGAGGCGGTCAGAGCACATATTTTACCGTATTGAGTTTGGGTTTTGGTCGAGGGTCGAGTGTCGAGGGTAGTTGGTCGAGGTTCGAGGGTAGTAGGTCGAGGGTTGTAAAACACGCTAAAATTATTTTTGAAATGTAATAAATAAGAATTATAGTTATTTTGTCTTATTTTGTGTTAAGCATAAGGGGCGATTAATCAGATTATGTTTGCCCTGAGGTGTACAAATATCTTTCATTATTAATATAACTTCCTGTCGCGACATTTACGCAAAGCCAAAGTGAATGTGCTTCAATGTTTTGGAAGACTTCTCAAAAGGTTTTACTCAACTTAATACTGGCCTATATGTTGATTATCACTTACAAAAATAGCACGGAGTTTGTTATGCATACCTGTATTTACGCACATAATTTCCTTCTAGTGGCTCAAAAACGTCAACATAGGCTACATAAAAAACTGGGGCGGAAGTTTTTGGGGGTTTTTCATAAAGACGTTCGATACGCGCAGCAAAGTGTTTACTCGGGACAGACATCGCATTACTTCTTCGTGTATTATCTATGCATTCCTTTACCGCGTCCATCAACATTTCGCAAGCGGTATGAGCAATTTGAAGCGACAAATATAGCCAAATATCCGCGCTATTTTTGTAAGTGATAACAGAGTTGCATATACCTAATGTACATTAAATTTCGACGCTGGAAATAGGCCGTAATATACAAATTCCTGGTTGCCAGTATTAAGTTGAGTAAAACCTTTTGAGAAGTCTTCCAAAACATTGAAGCATCATTCACTTTGGCTTTGCGTAAATGTCGCGACAGGAAGTTATATTAATAATGAAAGATATTTGTACACCTGAGGGAAAACATAATCTGCGGATTAATCGCCCCTTGCGCTTAACACAAAATAAGACAAAATAACTATAATTCTTATTTATTACATTTCAAAAATAATTTTAGCGTGTTTTCTACTACCCTCGACCCTCGACCAACTACCCTCGACACTCGACCAAAACCCAAACTCTATTTTATTGAGTGTTCACGCTTCGGATGCAAACGACGGTACAGTGCGCATAGTTTATTTGAAGATTGATTAAATTGTCATGAGTCACGCTAGCCTGCGTGCCGACGCTTGTAATCACCGAAAAGAAAGTTCATCATTCTCCTCCAACTTTTGGTCAATAAAATCCAAATGACACTTCTTCACTAAAGAAGGACGTCCACTGCCTTTTTTGTCTGCCAAAGAACCATTCGCTCTAAATTTCTTGTACCACCTTGCCAGTGTGTTTCGGCTTATCGCAACGCCATCACTTTCTTCAAGTTCCCGAACGGCCTCGCATATTTTTTTTTTTTCTTGAACAATGCATAAATTCGCAATTTTACATACTCTGAAGTTCTTCCCATAATTATTTAATTTTTAGAAGGCAAATAGTTTTACTGCACAACTCCACTAACAAAGGACTAGAAGATAGTTTCCGTTTTTAGCACTTTAATAGCAACTAACACTAATAAGTGATATCCTACTTCCCACACACATCAAGGGTCCGGTTTCCTGAGCTTACCAGATGTTTACTATCATAATTACTAATCAGAAACAGAAAAGACTAAAGAAAAATCTAGCCTGCGTACAGACTCTGCTAGATGAAACGCATATACCTTTGTCAATTAATTAATCAAATGATTTTTCTTTCACAGGCTCTCGTTATAGATAACTTTATAAAAAACGTTGTAAAACTTCTCGTGGTGCAATATTCTTGTCTTCAGATTAAAAACAGATGGCCAGGAGCTACAGTATGCTAACGAGATTGATAACCTCTTAATCCCCTGGCATAATTTTGTCTGCGGGGCAGATTGAAAGATGAGTCAAAGAACTCAATCTTTTTTTTTGCTTGATTGATTATTTACCCATCTTCGAAGTATGCGTTTATACTATTAAACAATGTACTGAGCTTGATTGAATCAATAAACAGAAGACACAGATTCGCAACGCAAATGAGAGTATATTTGTGGTCTCTTGAATCTGATTTTGCTTTTCGCCTTGCATCTGGTTTGCGTTGTCTATCGCCAGTATGTCAACAAGTTATCATCTTTGTCTTGTGAGCAATAAATACATACAGTAAGTCTATTATCTTTAGGTTTAGGAGGCACTTAGGAAAAGACGCGGTTTGTCAAGGACGCGTCTTCGTTCAATTAAGGACGCGCTTCGACCGCGTCTTCGTTCTGGCAGGAGCGCGGTCTGGTCGCAAAAGAACGCGGGAAATTTGCGGTCGACCTCGTCCAGTGCACGCGAGAAACCCGCGTCCAGTGCTTCAATACATTTAAGCGGTACTGTAGATAATGCCAATCACTGTATGTCTATTCTCAGTAAATAAGTTCCTAGTACATCAATCTGAGTCCCGTATCCAGAGATTATTTGGGCACACCGGTCACTGACGATATTCGAGCACTGAGGGTGTGAGAACCTTCTAGGGGGTCCAGGTGCATCCCCCCCCCCCCTCAGAAATGCCATTTCCTGCATTCTGAAATGTGATTTTTTATAACAATTTCTGAGGGGTGAGTTTTAAATTGTACAGTTTTGGAAAAAAACCTCAGATTGTAGTACATAGTTTATATTTTTGGGCACCTAGTTTGGGTGCCCAAACCGCCGTACTGGCATTGCAAACCCCCTGGATATGGCCTTGTCAATATCTAAAAAAGTGGTCCAATTATTTTTTTAGAATATTGTTGCCAAACCTGGAGACCCTAATTCTTCCAGACTGTCAATTATGACCCAACATCTTTGTGATGTTAAAAGAAAATATCGACTTCCACGAACAGTGTTTGTTCCTCAACCAAAGGTTAGCCAATACACTGTGAATGTTAGAGTAGGTGTTTGTTTCTCCAGTTAACCTGGGATTACAGTAGGAGCTTAGTCAGTCCCATTTATTATTTTTCAGTGTCTTAAATGCCAGAGCAGTTTTACTGTAAGATAGGGGGCTTACAGTCAAACTGGATGTTCTTAACAGTGCAACCTTGGAATATTGACAGCAATGTTGCAATGTTGACTTGCAAACGAGTGATGTCCTGGCAAGTTGCTAAAAATTTGCATTTTAATTTTGAACTTCACATAATGTTCTGACTTTCAATAGAACTTTGAACATATTATGTGAAGTTCGATATTTAAAATGTGAATTTTTAGCAACTTGCTAAGTGCAATGTTGCTATCAATATTGCATTAGGTCATGCAGGAAAGAACATCCAGTTTGACTATAATAAATTTCTCAAGTAAATACATTACATGTATATTGATGATTTTTTTATGCTCAGTGTTTTGTGTTGTTTTGTTTTCAAATATTAGGTTGATGCAGCGTTGCTGCACATTATTCCATTGAAGAAACCAAAGATTGATGCACCTTTTGATGTTGTTGAACAAGTTGTTAAAGCTTTATTTTCTATGAGGAGAAAATATATTCGTACTTCATTGAAGTAAGTTTGTAATGTGATTAATTAGTACTAATTTGTGACTATATATTTAGAATGTTTGTTAAAACTTAAAATTTGTGACTAATTGGTAGTAATTCATTGTTATGTGCACGTCTAATAATGTACAAAATTATTATAATTATGCAATATGACAAGTAAAATTGCTGTTTGTTTGAGAGCAGTACACTTTATATAACTGGAGAACATTTTTATAATATTAATGTATATACTCTAAGCAATATAAGTTAACACGAAAACTTGCAACAAAACCTCATCAAAAATGAAATGCTTTACCAGAAGTATTACAAGACAATGTTGTTTCATTGAAAATTGCTACTAGCCTAGGTAATTGGCAAACTGGCAAACATCGTACCAGTTTTTAAAAAAGGGGAAAGAGAATTTGTGGAAAATTATAGACCAATCTCCCTACTTCCAATACTTTCCAAAGTCCTGGAGCGCTGTGTGCTGGCTGGTATAAGAGACCATATATTTTACCTTATCAACTCAATACAACATGGTTTTTTACCCGGAAGGTTGTGTGTGACTCAACTAACAACAGTCTTAGACCATATTGGATCGCAACTCGACTCGGGCAAGCAGACTGACATCATCTATTTAGATATGTCTAAGGCGTTCGACAAAGTCAACCACACCATTCTGCTTGATAAATTACGCCTCTTTAACATTACCGGAAAGTTGCATGATTGGTTTAGCTCCTACCTTCGTGACCATAGGCAGCGTGTCACTGTCCTTGGTGCGACATCTAAAGAGCTACCTGTAACCTCAGGTGGGCTGCAAGGATCCATCCTGGGGCCAATATTATTCCTACTATTCATTAACGACCTTCCGAATGTTGTCACGTCATCAACTGTAGCTTGTTTTGCTGATGATACTAAGATCTATCAGAGGGTGGACACTACTGAGGATGCGGTTGCCTTACAATCTGATTTGAACAGTCTTGTGTCCTGGTCGGAACGCTCAGGTTTATTATTCAACCATTCCAAGTGCAAGTCCCAACACATTACACGCAAGAAAAACCCCGTGCATTTCACATACACCATCAAAGACACCTGTTTAGAGACCTGTGTCAATGAAAAGGACCTCGGCCTATGTGTCGCAAACGATCTTTCGTGGTCTAAGCAGGTCAGTAATCAGTGCTCTAAGGCAAATAAGCTGCTGGGCTTTGTACGAAGGTCCTCTAGAGAGATCGAAAGCTGCACGACACGACGCACTCTGTACCTAGCTTTGGTCCGTCCGCACCTTGGGTACGCAACGCAGGTGTGGGCACCGCAGACTATCGAGCTCCTCAAGCGTGTGGAACGAGTGCAAAGACGGGCTTCTAAATTTATCCTGAAGCTACCCTTCCTATGTGAAACTTCATACAAGGAGAGACTGAAGTTAACCAATTTGCTACCGATCTCATACTGGCACGAGTTTCTTGACCTAGTTTTCTTTTTCAAGGCTGTTAATGGTCTAATTGATATAAACAGCGACGCTTTACTTCTTATCAGAAATACAGACAGGACAACACGATCATCCAGTAACAACGATGTATATACTTTTATTCCAAGGAAATGTAAAACAGTCACTTATCAGCGCTCCTTTTTTGTACGAACATGTAGAACGTGGAATGTCCTCCCAGAATACCTTAGATACAAATCTATTAAATTGAAATGCTTTAAGAAGTCCCTTTTAGAATATTATCATTGTGCCCTGAATAATATATTTGATCAAAACGACCCGAGGACATGGAAGTCCATCTGCCCGAAGTGTAATGTTGCTCGCGGTCTTGTTCATATATCTTGCTGCTTTTAGAACCTTTAGAACTCTCACAACTTTTCAAACTCCTGACCAAAGGGTCCACAGTAATTGGCGAAAGCTGTTGTGGTATCCCAGCCAATTTGTATGTATGTATGTATGTATGTATTTATGTACTTATTGTTTTTGTGTATGTACTTGTTAAATGTTCTGGCGAAGCTTAATAAATAAATAAATAAATAAATAAATAAATAAATAATTATATATATAAGGTTTTACAGGAGGCATTCAAAATCCAGCCTTTGCTAGGGCATTCCCTCACCTCCCCATATTTTATAAATTACGAATAATGCCCTGGAGATGAGGTCAAGAACATGGAAAAAACTTTTTTTTTAAAGTTGTCAAATACAATCATAAACAACTGGAGTGAATTTTCAAATTTAGGAATTTCTGGTATTTTTACATTTTTTGTGACACACTGTCAACCTTTTTGCTTATTTCTTGTACTGTAAATCTATTTTTAGGTGTCTCTTTCCTGAAAATGAGTTCTTGGTTAATGATCTGTTAGGCCTAGCAAACATTGATCCGACCTTGAGAGCAACCCAGGTTGATATGGATGGTGTCAGCAGGTTATGTCATGTATTTATTGAAATAACCAACACAAGAAATTTGGATTGTCTTCCACTTAAAGTCAATAGACCAATTGCAGTTTGTTAGGGAAAAGGTGAGCTGCCATAATGCCATTTCACTTTCTTACAAACTGTGTACTCTTTCACTACATATTAGGGACTTTAAGATCTACGATGTGGCTAGCTAGATGACGTGGCCCTAAAAAGGTTACAAAGCAATGCATTTAAAAGAAGACACATTAAATTAATTGACCCTAATTATTTTGACCCTAACTCAAAAGTTTCAAAAGTGACCAAAATCGATCAAAAAGTAAAGGCTAACCCCTTTACTTTTTTTCCGGATTTTTTCCAAAAAAACCAAAAAAAACCCGTTTTTGACCCTAACTCAAAAGTTTCAAAAGTGACCAAAATCGGTCAAAAAGTAAAGGCTAACCCCTTTACTTTTTTTCCGGATTTTTTTCCAAAAAACCCCCAAAAAACACCGTATTTGACCCTAACTCAAAAGTTTCAAAAGTGACCAAAATCGGTCAAAAAGTAAAGGCTAACCCCTTTACTTTTTTTTCCGGATTTTTTTCCAAAAAAACCCCGTTTTTGACCCTAACTCAAAAGTTTCAAAAGTGACCAAAATCGATCAAAAAGTAAAGGCTAACCCCTTTACTTTTTTTCCGGATTTTTTTCCAAAAAACCCCCGTATTTGACCCTAACTCAAAAGTTTCAAAAGTGACCAAAATCGGTCAAAAAGTAAAGGCTAACGCCTTTACTTTTTTTCCGGATTTTTTTCCAAAAAACCCCCGTATTTGACCCTAACTCAAAAGTTTCAAAAGTGACCAAAATCGGTCAAAAAGTAAAGGCTAACCCCTTTACTTTTTTTTTCCGGATTTTTTTCAAAAAATAAAAAAAAAAACCCGTTTTTGACCCTAACTCAAAAGTTTTAAAAGAGACTAAAATCGGTCAAAAAGTAAAGGCTAACCCCTAAATAAAAAAAATAATTTTTTTAGCCAAAATGCAGCATTCTCCTTTCCACAGACGGTTTAAAACGACTTTATTTAACCGTTTCTGACCCCAACTCAAAAGTTTCAAAAGTGACCAAAATCGGTCAAAAAGTAAAGGCTAACCCCTTTACTTTTTTTTCCGGATTTTTTTCGAAAAATAAAAAAAATAATTTTTTTAGCCAAAATGCAGCATTCTCCTTTCCACAGACGGTTTAAAACGACTTTATTTAACCGTTTTTGACCCTAACTCAAAAGTTTCAAAAGTGACCAAAATCGGTCAAAAAGTAAAGGGGTTAGGCTAGGCGTTAGACTCGTAAATTTGTAGCAGTGATATCTCATTACGAATTTAATGGATTTATCTAATTTTTTCAGAGGTTATTCTATATTTGGTAGGCTATGCAATGAACGAAAATAAAGTTATTTGGCCAATTAGTTTTTGTGCATTTGTCCAATACATTTTGCACATTTGAGCAGTGTTTTTAATTGAATATAGCTAAACGAACGATCGTTAGCTCATTGCATAGACTTAGCAAAAGAGAGTATTGTCATAAAGTTTCATACAGATAGGTAAAATAGTCAAGTACGTGTGACTGCTGCAAATTTAGTTACTCATCAAAGTCAAAAAGTAAAGGCTAACCCCTTTACTTTTTTTCCGGATTTTTTTCAAAAAAAAAAAAAAAACCCCGTTTTTGACCCTAACTCAAAAGTTTCAAAAGTGACCAAAATCGGTCAAAAAGTAAAGGCTAACCCCTTTACTTTTTTTTTCGGATTTTTTCCAAAAAAACAACTAAAAAAAACACGTTTCTGACCCTAACTCAAAAGTTTCAAAAGTGACCAAAATCGGTCAAAAAGTAAAGGCTAACCCCTTTACTTTTTTTTCCGGATTTTTTTCAAAAAAAAAAAAAAAACCCCGTTTTTGACCCTAACTCAAAAGTTTTAAAAGTGACCAAAATCGGTCAAAAAGTAAAGGCTAACCCCTTTACTTTTTTTTCCGGATTTTTTTCAAAAAAAATCCGTTTTTGACCCCAACTCAAAAGTTTCAAAAGTGACCAAAATCGATCAAAAAGTAAAGGCTAACCCCTTTACTTTTTTTTCCGGATTTTTTTCAAAAAATCAAAAAAAATAAATTTTTAGCCAAAATGCAGCATTCTCCTTTCCACAGACTGTTTAAAACGACTTTATTTAACCGTTTTGACCCTAACTCAAAAGTTTCAAAAGTGACCAAAATCGGTGAAAAAGTAAAGGGGTTAGGCTAGGCGTTAGACTCGTAAATTTGTAGCAATGATATCTCATTACGAATTTAATGGATTTATCTAATTTTTTCAGAGGTTATTCTATGTTTGGTAGGCTATACAATGAACGAAAATGAAGTTATTTGGCCAAATAGTTTTTGTGCATTTGTCCAATACATTTTTCAAATTTGAGCAGTTTTTAATTGAATATAGCTAAACGAACTATCTTTAGCTCATTGAGACTTAGCAAAAGAAGTATTGTCACAAAGTTTCATACAGATAGGTAAAATAGTCAAGTACGTGTGACTGCTGCAAATTTAGTTACTCGTCAAACTCAAAAAGTAAAGGCTAACCCCTTTACTTTTTTTCCGGATTTTTTTCAAAAAAAATCCCGTTTTTGACCCCAACTCAAAAGTTTCAAAAGTGACCAAAATCGATCAAAAAGTAAAGGCTAACCCCTTTACTTTTTTTCCCGGATTTTTTTCAAAAAAAATCCCGTTTTTGACCCCAACTCAAAAGTTTCAAAGGTGACCAAAATCGATCAAAAAGTAAAGGCTAACCCCTTTACTTTTTTTTCCGGATTTTTTAAAAAAATAAAAAAAAAATAATTTTTTTAGCCAAAATGCAGCATTCTCCTTTCCACAGACGGTTTATTATAATATATAATATATTATAAAATTAATTAAATTATTATATAAAATGATATTTAATTTATGCAAATTTCTCGACAGTTACTTTTAGTTTATGTAAATTTTTGCCTTTTTTAAATAAAATTTTAAGAGGAAAGAATTGTTAATTTATGTATATTTATATTTAATTTATGCACATTTTTCGACATTTATTTTTAATTTATGTAAAGTTATGCATTTTTTTAAAATAAAATTATAAGAGGAACACGTTTTTAATTTATGTAAATTATATGAAATTTATGCAAAGGTTTCGATATTTATTTTAATTCATGTAAATTTATATTTAATTTATGTAAATTTATTGATGAAAATTGATTATAATAAATTTGTACAAGAACAAAATTGAATTCAAAAATATATTTGCTCTTTAAAATTTATTACAAACAAAACTTAAATAATAATTCAACATTCAAATCTTCAAACCACATCTGCAAAATCAAATGGAAAACACAATTAATACAGTGAGATAACGGATAAAATAAGACTTCTTTTGAGCTAAATTATCGGGTTTTTTTTAACCCCATTTCAGAAGTTCGAAAAATGGCCAAAATCGGTCAAAAAGTAAAGGCTAACCCTTTATATTTTTTCGAATTTTTAGAAAAGTTCAAATATGAATATTTAGCCCAAATACAGCCTACTGCTTCCCACAGAAGGTCTAGAAAGGCTTTATTTGACATTTTTTGACCCAATTTCAAAAGTTCGAAAAAGGGGACGAGGTTGCCAAAATCGGTCAAAAAGTAAGGCTAACCCCCCTTAGATTTTTTACGAATTTTTAAAAAAAATTCAAATATGAATATTTAGCCCAAATACAGCCTTCTCCTTCCCACAGAAGGTCTAAAAAGACTTTATTTGACATTTTTTGACCGTATTTCAAAAGTTCGAAAAAATGGCCAACATCGGTCAAAGTAAAGGCTATTAACCACTTTACATTTTTCTCGATTTTTGAAATCAGGCTGAAATATGAATATTTAAGGCGAATACAGTCTTCTCGTTGCCACAGAAGGTCTAAAAAGGCTTCATTTGACTTATTTCAAGCACAGATTTTAGCACAAAAGTCTTTTCGCTGGTACAGAAAGTGCAAAAACGCTTAAATTATTTGGGCCAGATTATCACTTTTTCAGTACCCCTTACTCCCTTAGGAATTTTGGCCAATCTTTTTTCCCAACTACTGTAATTTAGCTAAGATAATTTACGACAGATAAAGCCTTTTCTTTGGTACAGAAACGGGAAAAGGCCTTATTTTAGAATAATTTTTGCTCTTACTTTCTTTGCTAGTCATTCCAAGAGATTTGATGGAGTATAATGATCCCGCTACATCATTCAAGTTTGAGAAAACTGACCTGATAAAAGTTGAAAAATAACGTTACTGACGTGCCAGTGGCGTCGGAGCGACACTAAAAGTGGGGGGGTGGGGTGGGGCAAAATATTTAGGGGGGTCTGGGGGCATGCTCCCCTGGGAAATTTTGAAATCTAGAGTCTCTGAAATGCCATTTCCTGCATTTTAGGACAAGGATTTACAGAATTCTAAAGGTCCAAAAACGTCACAAAATACTCAAAAGACAACAGTTTTCCGGACATTGAATATCTGCATTCAAATTTCTTTATTATATCTTTATTCAAAGTCGTGGGTTAGCTAGGATTAGTGATTTTGTTAATCACGACTTTATTACTGGCCTTGTTTATTACTGGCCTTGTTAAAAAGTGTGTGTGTGTGTGTGTGTGTGTGTGTGTGTGTGTGTGTGTGTGTGTGTGTGTGTGTGTGTGTGTGTGTGTGTGTGGGGGGCAAACATATTCTGCCCCCCCCCCCCCACACCAAAAAAAGTCGGGGCCCAGGCCCCCCCCGCTTCCGACGCCCCTGACTGACGTGGTAATAGAAGCATTCCTAAAATAGCGTTGCAATTGATTCTTCAAGTTGATCAATTCATTTGATGAAAATTATTGCTAACTTCCTGCTTTGAATTTGATTGGTTTCTGGTTTTTAAACAACCAATAAGAAACAGGATTATTTGCCAAACACCAATCAGATTCAAAACAGAATTCAGAACAGGAAGTTGTCATTTGCAACAATATTTTTATGAACGCTTTCACTGCCACAACGACAGTAATATTCAAGATAACTTTGTGGAAACACCACGCTTAAATGCTTAAAGTGTCTATGAAATGAAAAATTCCTTGGCATTTTTGTTGTTTTATTGTACAGCGGAGCATGGCAGGAGCACTCACTGAAAATTTCAAGAGAATCTGATGCGTAGTTTTCGCGCTATAAACTCTCAAAATTTGCCATGGCTAGTACGTTCTTGGAGAAAATTGGGCTTTCGGAAACAATGCTTATGACGTACGCAGATGGACAACTATGCATAAGAACAATAGATTTCACTATTAATGGTCCATCTGCGTACGTCATAAGGCATTGTTACCAAGAAGCCCAAATTTCCCCAAAACAAACTATCCACGGCAAATTTTGAGAGTTGATAGCGCGAAAACTACGCATTAGATTCTCTTGAAATTTTCAGTGAGTGCTCCTGTCATGCTCCTCTGTACAGTAAAACAACAAAAATGCCAACGAATTTTTCACTTCATAGACACTTTAAAGTGGCACTACGACGGAAAAATCTTGAATCTAGTATTGATACGAGTAAACTATAATACCCAAATGAGGAATACCGGCGTTTTCAGTTTCTCAAAATATTGTCTCGTTCTTGAGATATTTAAGTTTCTGAAACATGTAAATTAGGTGCCTCGTGACGTCATTTACTCACACAGGCAAAAATAAGATTTACAATTTACATTTTATCTCTCTTTTCAAAAGAATATGATGATTGAAACATTCAAAATACAATATCTGTGTGTCTACAAATATTCATGCCAATTTATTGCGGTAAAATTTGTTTTATGGTCAAAAAGTAAACGCTAACCCCTTTACTTTTTTTTTCCGGATATTTTTCAAAAAATCAAAAACAATTGTTTTTTAGCCAAAATGCAGCATTCTTTCCACAGACGATTTAAAACGACTTTATTTAACCGTTTCTGACCCTAACTCAAAAGTTTCAAAAGTGAGCAAAATCGGTCAAAAAGTAAAGGCTAACCCCTGTTAGTTTCCAGCTCAACAACGGCGTGATTCCCAAGCAGTCACCCATCCAAGTACTAACCCCGTCTAACCGGGTGAGAGGCAGCGCGCTAACAGCACACGCCACCCGTGCCCCAATAAAATTTTAAGAGAAAAAAAATATTATTATAAAATTAATCAAATTATTATATAAAATTATATTTAATTTATGCAAATTTATCGCCAGTTACTCTTAATTTATGTAAATTCTTGCCTTTTTAAAATAAAATTTTAAGATGAAAAAAATGTTAAGTTATGTATATTTATATTTAATTTATGCAAATTTTTCGACATTTATTTTTAATTTATGTGAAGTTATGCATTTTACGCACACAGGCAAAAATAAGATTTACAAAATGAGTAATATATCTGAAACAAAGGAGTAGAAATAATCCAAACTTTGCACGAGTATAGTTATCATAAAAGTACACTCCACTGTGCGCATCGTGTTGTTGCTATGGAAACCGTTTAGAAACACGAGCCTTTTTACTAAAAAATTAAAATATTAATTTTATCTCTTTTCAAAAGAATATGATGATTGAAACATTCCAAATACAATATCTGTGTGTCTACAAATATTCATGTCAATTTATTGCGGTAAAATTTGTTTTATGGAGAAAAAATAAACATATTTGTTTTACAAATAGAAGGCGCCTGTTTGCAAATGGTATCCATGGAAACAACAATGCGAACGTTGGAGTGTATATTCCCCATAACTATTCTTGTGCAAAGTTTGAATTATTTCTACTTCATAGTTTCAGATATATTACTCATTTTGTAAATCTTACTTTTGCCTGTGTGAGTAAATGACGCACGAGGCACCTAATTTACATGTTTCAGGAACTTAATTATCTCAAGAACATGACAATATTTTGAGAAACCGAAAACGCCAGTATTCCTGATTTGGAAATTATAGTTTACTGGTATCAATACTTGATTCACGATTTTTTCGTCGTGGTAAAGTTTTTTTTCGTATGTTTTTGGGCAACTTTACCAACTCAAGCTGAAAACACTAATAACGTCCAAAGGACATTTAATGAAAATAAACTGACACAACCAGTGGCGTAGTGGCAGGGGGGGCACGGCCCCCAGCTGGGGTTGCAGAAGGGGCGCCAAAACAAGCAAGGGTGCCAAAACTTAACAAAATAAAGCCGTATAGCTAGGTCTTCAATGGTGGGATATAAAGATCTGAAATCTGTAATCTTTTGTGTTTTCTATAGTTTTATAATCTTCAGAATTCTGTAAAATCTCACTCCAAAATGCAGGAAATGGCATATCAGAAACTCTAGATTTCAAAATTTTCCAGGGGAGCATGCCCCTGGACCCCCCTAGATGTTTGGCACTACTTCAGCACTCGCATTGGCGTCACCTTTGAGAGAACCCGTTGTTTGTTGTAATATTATATATTGCTACTTGAGTTATTTTAAAACAAAAAATGTGATCATTTATCAAATACAATGTCTTTTTTGTCTTTTTTTGTTGGGGGGGGGGGGGGGGACATATCTAATCTGGCCACCCCAGCCTGAAACTTGCCACCATGCCACTGGACACAATCCAACAAGTACTTGTGACCAAACACCGCTGCCGAACGTTTGCGCATGCGTGAATTCGCTAGAGTAAACATTGCAAGAGAAGTGGGAACTAGAAGTGGGAACTAGCCGTGGCAACAACAACCAGACGGTGAAGACGAAGTAAGACTCGACTACAGTATTGTGTTTAAAAAAAAGGGTAAAGAAAATTACGAAGGGATAAATTCAGAATATGTTACAATATTAACAAAGAAGCCATGCACAAATTACTTACCTTATCTTTTTGGTAGTATGCTTATAATTTTAACTTTTGTTCGGACTCTCAGACCAGTTCAAATATTTCAGTGTTTTCCCACTTTTGTTTTGAGGTGCGAGCTCGGACGTCGCGCATGCGCAAAACGTTTGGTAGCGGTGTCCTTGTGACCCTCGTACGGATTGACTAGTTCCCAGGTATAAATATCGAAAACAACCTCGGTCTACCAAAAATTCTTACATTTAGTTCACTGGTGTGTCTCATTGATGGAGGTTGCATCTTGTAATTTTGATCCAACTTCAGTAAAAGATTCAGACAAATTTTCTCTGGAAATGTTACAACATCGGTTTGGGCACTGCCATACCATTCGTCCCTTAACCTAGGAAAATGAAAGTCATTTACTTTTTTTTAAAAAATTTTTTGAAAATTATTCACAAAACAACATGCTAGAGGTGAAATGACTAAAATATGAAAACTAAAGAGAGAAAATTTTACTGTTTCACAATAAAAGTATTGTATGAGTGTATATATAATTATTAAAGTGTTTATATCACTTGTGGGGTTTTTACGTATTTGAATAGAGCAAAAAAAGTTAGTTAATAAGTTATTTTGCCGATTTTGATTTACTTTAATAGTTTCTGAGATATAAGCCTTTAAACATGCCAATTTCGGCTTTTCGCCAAAAATTTCCGTCGTTCATTTTTAAGCACGGGGGTCTGGGACTCAGGAACCTAAGCCGACCGTCTTCTTAGTTAGAACTCTCGTGCGTACTGGAAAACGGATGTGAGCTCTACATTTCGATTTTTCAGTCAAATATATGTGTTTTTGTGAATCAATAAGCTGAAACGTAGTTGTTTTGGATTGACTCGTTCCTGATTCCCAGGCCCACAAGGTGTTAAAATGAACGATGGAAATTTTTGAGAATTGGCATGTTCAGAAGCCAATGGGTCAGGAACTATTTGACTAAATCAAAAACAGCAAAATAACTTATTAACTGATATTTTCTGCGCTATTTAAATACGGTAAAACCCACAAGTGATATAAGCACTTTAAGGGAAAGTGAAACTTCAAGATTGCAATCTTATTTACCTTTCAAAGTTCTCATCCAAATAGTATGTATACAAGATCTTCAAAGCTGAGAATTTGTCTTTGTTATCTAAATATAAATAACTAATGTAATATCTGTACTGTACTGTACTGTACTGTACTGTGCTGTACTGTACTGTACCACACTGCGCCGCTCCACTCTACTCTACTCTACTCTACTCCACTCCACTCCAGTGTACTCTACTCCACTCTACTCCGCTCTACTCTGCTCCACCCCACTCCACTCTGCTCCACTCCACTCCACTCTAGTGTACTCTACTCAACTCCACTCCACTCTAGTGTACTCTACTCCACTCTGCTCCGCTCCACTCCACTCCACTCCACTCTAGTGTACTCTACTCCACTCCACTCTAGTGTACTCCACTCCACTCCACTCCACTCCACTCTAGTGTACTCTACTCCACTCCACTCTACTCTGCTCCACTCCACTCTAGTGTACTCTACTCCACTCTACTCCACTCTACTCTGCTCCACTCCACTCTAGTGTACTCTACTCCACTCCACTCCACTCCACTCTAGTGTACTCTACTCCACTCTACTCTGCTCCGCTCCGCTCCACTCCACTCTAGTGTACCCTGCTGCTCTGCACTGCACTGTACTGTGTAAACAAACTAATTAATTCTGCTCAAACTAATTAATTACTGTAATAATGTTCAATTATATCAGAAACATCAATTGATTGTACCTGCAGTGACTCCGTGAACCTTTTTCATTGTGATGACAAGTTAAAAATTTGGCATCTGTGTTCAGAATCCACAACTACAGTACAACAAAACAAAACAAAACAAAACAAAACACAAAATTGTAAAACACAAGGATTAACACTATCTTGATGCAGCTTGACAACACACTGTTAAAATTCAGTGTTAAGCAAGTGTTTCATATATTTCTGTAATTTTTGTTTTACTGAATCTTTCCTGACAACTTTTCCACACACAAAGCTAAGATATTTTGGGGAAAAGTTCTCAAATTTTAGAGTCAGAAATGTAATGGCTATTGAAATGTTAACATTTAAATATTCATAAATACTTTCTGTCCCTATCAAAGTTAGGAAATATGAAAATTGAGATCTTTAAAGTGTCTAAGAAGTGAAAAATTCATTGGCATTTTTGTTGTTTTATTGTACAGAGGAGCATGACAGGAGCACTCACTGAAAATTTCAAGAGAATCTGATGCGTAGTTTTCGCGCTATTAACTCTCAAAAATTACCGTGGATAGTTTGTTTTGGGGAAATTTGGGCTTCTTGGTAACAATGCCTTATGATGTACAGTGTACGCAGATGGATCATTAATAGTGAAATCTATTGTTCTTGTGCATAGTTGTCCATCTGCGTACGTCATAAGCATTGTTACCGAAAGCCCAAATTTTCTCCAAGAACGAACTAGCCATGGCAAACTTTGAGTAAACAGTAATTTTTGAGAGTTGATAGTGCGAAAACTACGCATCAGATTCTCTTGAAATTTTCAGTGAGTGCTCCTGCCATGCTCCTCTGTACAATAAAACAACAAAAATGCCAACATATTTTTCACTTCATAAACACTTTAAGAATTGCACTTACCAAAGCAAAACATGGAACTTTACCACTTTTCTTCTTTTTCGTACCATTTATAATAAATTTATGACAGAGATGAGTTTTTGTCAGTGTTAGAAATTTTCTAGCCATGTAAACCTCCTCACCAAAACCCCTGTCAATAGAAAGCATTATTATGATGAACGCTTTCATTCCCATTGGTGCCATTTGGCACTTTTTATTTTTTACTCTGTCTAACGCCAGACTATTTTAATCGTCAAGGAAAGACCTCCTGACCCTGATGGTGGGAGTTAAAGGCAAGGTTCGAATTAACTATTGAAAACTGGTTCGTGAATTTAAAAAAAGTTTCATCAATATAATGCCTGATTTTTTATACTGCAATTTTAAAGTAGCCATCACATTTTCCACTCCAACACCAAATGAAACAGACATGAAACAATGACATGAAACAGAATGAACAAAAACAGGATGACCTAATTTATATAACAAAGAAATGTTGATTGATCCACAGACCACTGATCTGCTTTCTACCTTTCTATTCTCAGCCATCTTTTTGACACAGCTCACAATTCACAAGTAGTCACCAGGCTCCTCTTGGCTTTGTTCAAAATGGTGGATATCCACCGCAGTACCGCTGACCACAATTGTTGTTTTTTGTTTACATAAAATACAATTACATTTAGATGAAATGTGATCATGTTTGTGTAAAATGAGATCACACTGAATAAAATGCAATCATATTTACATGTAGATGAATTATGATAAGTTTCTTTAACCCCTTGATGAGTATTACAAATCATCTGGTGGTAGATAGAGTAAAAAATAAAAAGTGCCAAATGGTACCAATGGGGATGAAAGGTTAAATACTGTACATGTACTGTATATGGATCTTGAGTACTTACCTAAATATATTTCTTGGAGTAGAATCAAGATTTAAGATCAATGATACAGAGTATTTATACAATTTAACACTGTGGCTGTTATTAAGATCATGCCAACTAGGGATAGTAGAGTCATCACCTATGAAAAAGAATATTTAGGCAAAAAAGAAAATACCTGGGTTAATATTTCCTATTTCTCTTCACAAAAACTTAGGTAGGGTAGGTCGGATTTACTTTTTTAAAACTTTTTTTTAATTTGGCACCTAGGAATAACAATAATATTCTTTCCAACACCAGATGTCAATTACGTTAGCACATCTATTAAAGCTAATTTTGAGCACATTACTAGGTTCTGATGCCACGCTTGCTATCCCAAGATGCAAATCATGCTGCAACTCTGGCCCATGCTCCTTAAAAATTCAATAAAAAGATTAGGGTCAGCATTTTGCTAGCAAAAAACTAGGTAGGGTCAGGAAACCCAGGTTGTTGTTTTTTGGCTTTACTGGACTGTTTTGGGAGATATCTGAGGGTTCTTCCTTTCACCCTTTCACTGCCAGACCTTCCCCCTAAACTCGTACCCAGGGTCTTATACCTTTCTCCTAGCCAGAGTAAACTACTAAAGGGCCACCACAGCGGTGAAAGCAAGGTTAAGGAGTAAAATCATTTGGCATTACATGTAGATAGCGTGAAACAATAAAGGTTTTTATCCAAATCAAGTATTTCACTCACATGTTGCAGAAAGATTCAATTCACCAACCACTGCTTGACAACGTTTACATAATACTTGATAAATCTCATTTTCCTAGAAAGAATAAACAGGTAAAGTATATTATACAGTATACCCTATAATTGTGAAAATACAGTACAGTATACTAACAGTGCAGACTGTGCAGTACAGTACAGTACAGAAAAGTACAGTACAGTACAGTACAGTACAGAAAAGTACAGTACAGTACAGTACAGTACAGAAAAGTACAGTACAGTACATTGCAGCGCAGCACAGTACAGTACAGTACAATACAGTACCGTACAGAAAAGTACAGTACAGAAAAGTACAGTACAGTGCAGTGCAGTGCAGTGCAGCACAGTACAACACAGTACAGTACAGTACAAAAGAGAACAGAAAAGTAAAGTAGAGTATAATGCAGTACAGTAGCTAGTAAAGTAAAGTACAATAGAGTAGAGTAATGCAGTATTAATAACACAAAGTATTTTTCCAGTGTTGATTTTTACCTTAATTATTTCAACATTTATTGGAACAACTGCTTGAGTATGTACAAGAATATATGAGGTTCCTAACAAACAATCCTTGAAGCGTGGCTCCAAGTTTTTTTTCAATTTCTTGATAGCATCATTTCCATGGCAACACCAGTTGTCCAAGTACTCATGCCAGTTTTCAGATGGTAAGTCCAACACCCTGGAAAACTTTCTGCAACAGAAAGTTGTACATGGTTAAAATTATTGTACTGTACTGTACTGTACTGTACTGTACTGTACTGTACTGCTGTACTGTACTATACTGTGCTGCATTACACTGTACTGTACTCCACTGTACTGAACTGCTTACCTTGGAATCCAGAGGCTTCAGGCTGAGCATTTCCTGGGAGGTGGGGAGACTGGTATACTGCACTGCACTGCACTAAATGTTAATTTCTTATACATGTAATATAATTAATTATAATTTATATAAAACTTTTGAAAATAATCGTACAGTAAACTTTCTCTGAGTAACAGATACCTCTCTAAAATGGACACTTAATTTTAAGGCCCTGTTACATGGTGCAATTTCCCATGTAATTTGTTTTACAATGATGACTTATACACCATTGCAGTTGCAAGACAGGGGTTATGAAATTTTCCAATGATTTGGATTTCAATAAAAGTGGGTAGAACTAGAGAGAGACTCGATTGAGTGCCAAATCATAACAAAATACATGTATTGCGAGACAAGTTGCTAAAGGGGTTACACGCTGTAACACACGCTGCAATCATTGCAGAAAGTAGAACCCAATTCTACTTTGTGCACAATGATTTTGACCATTGCACAGCATGTTACACGGTGCAATGGTTCATGCAATTTATCTCACAACAGCATTGCGAGACAAGCTGCATGAAAAATTGCACCGTGTAACAGGGCCTTTACTCTGAATCATTCATAGATTACAGTATTTACCTGTCAAAATGTGTGATTGCAGATTGGCATTTCTTGCATCGAATATTTAAAACTCTCTCTTCTTTTGTGTTTGTGAGTAGTTTCTCTTGAAGATCCAATTCCTCTAGAGATTGTACTTCATTGATAGGGAAAGTTATTTGTAGTCGCAAATGAACTTCATCATTATTGACAACTGTTGCAGACTGAGCTGACAATGGCTGAACAGTAAAATCTAATGAAAAAATATAATACGCTGTAACTACAATATTACTGTAATACCACCATTTGCAGTTGAGCTTGCAGCTTGCATTAATTAAGACGTTGTTTCATCGTTTGAAACTCTGCATTCATTGGACTGCAATATAGTGTTTCCAAGGACGCAACGTGATGTTGGTATGGAGTTTTAACAGGATGTCAATTACTAGTGATTAATTTGTTATAACCATCACCGTTGCTCTTTCTCCACCATTTTCCAATATCTTATCAATAATGCTTCTCTTTAGGTCATGATAGAGCTTTCCCAACATTATATGTCCATCTGGCCTAGCAAAATCGCTTACTAGACATTTTTTTATTATATCTACTCACCACGATCGCGAATAACAAATTAATGACTAATTGAAACCCTGTCAAAGCTCCGTAGCAATGTCACATTGTGCCATTGGTAACAATACATTGCGGTCCAATGAATGCAGAGTTTCAAACGATGAAACAATGTTTTTTTAATTTAGTAAGCTGCAAGCTCAATTGCAAATGGTGGTAATGATTAATATAAAATATTGCTCAGCACCAGTATCACTGCTGAGCATACAAAATTTTCAGAATTTTTGTACACTCGACAACCACTGCCAAGTGTACAAAATTGTCAGAATTTTTGTACTCTCAGCAGTGGTACCAAGTGTACAAAATTTCCAGGTTTTTTCGATTTACAATATAGTAAATATGTTACCTTTAAATGAAATCTCAGATTCTGACATGCCTCTTAAAATGGAGATTCTATTATTTTTTATGCTTATCTGGACTTGCTTCTCAACATTTTCCTGACCAGATATACTTGGTTTAATAACAAGGTTTAATATCCTGATTTTCTCATGAATTTCACCAAAAAACAGTATAGGAGTGTGGCCATGTGTCATAACTTCAACCAAGATATCCTCACAGCACTTTAGTCTAAGAATTTAAAGTGTAAAGTATCATTGTGAAAGTATCACCACATTCATCCTCGGATTCATCATCACCAGATTCATCACCACATTCACAAAGCAAATATTTCACTCACCTTCAGTAATTCCTTCAATAATCATCTAGAATTTAAAAGGACCCAGCCCTCTTCTCTGAGATGATGTGAAATGAAGCTTTCTTCCTTAATATTTCCCTGTTTGAGCCTCAAACTTGCCCTGAGTTTACAAGTGTTTTTATACAAAACAAAATGACTTGCTATCGAGAGGAAGGGTCACCAAAGACCCTGGGTACGAGATTGCTGAAGCACATGACCCCAACATTTGACCCCCCACGATTACCCACCACGATTACCATACGATTACCGACCGGATCTGAACAACCGCCCCAATGGTCTCCCATGGCCTACGCGCGATCTGATTGGAGGAGCCATTTTTACTCAGAGTACAGACGCGTTTGACGCCATTTTCATTTTATATTGTACAACGCATGCTCTGTTTCGTTAAATCTCTGGCGTATTGATTTGATTGCGCTATTATTCCTTGCTATACATGCCTTGCATGTTATGGTGTATTCCTATATAAAATGAGTATATTTTGTTTGGTACTTTTCAAACCCCCCTCAAAATGCAAGAAATACTATTTCAGAGACTCTAAAATTCAAAATTTTCAGGGGGAGCACCCCCGGACCCCCCTAGAAGTTGGCCACGCCTTCGGCGCTCCTCAACCCCCACACGTAATAAATATTGCGTGTTTTGCCCCCTTGTTAAATGTTCTGAGAGAAACCCTGACGGCGCCCCTCTCCTTAATGGCACCGCCTAATACGAAGCCAGTCCGACTGTATCACGCCATAGTCCCTAGAAATAAATTGTCTGGAAACGCGGACGAAGTCTTTGTTCTAGGTTTTTGTTCACGTTTGTGCACCTTATTTCACCTTAACGCTTGCTGAACACATTGTATTTTTGGTATGAAGCAATCAACCAATAGCATCGTTGCTTTATAAATATTAATGAACGTAAAACAAAAGATTGTGCACCTTATTTGCCACCCTCAACCTAAATTGTAGCTTATTGTTAACCGCTTTGATGTTCGCCGCGTCTCCAGACAATATAATTCTAGGGACTATGATCACGCTAAGCAACTTTGGTGAGCGGAAGAAATCTGAAATATAAATTTGGCCTACTTTATTACCTTTACGTCTCAGTCAGTGCCCGCAGCGCTCAAATAAGCAAACAAACAAAATAAGCAAACAAACAAAATAGCAAAAAGAACTAATTTAATTACTGAAAATGAATTGTGCTACAAAGCATAAAACTAAGCTACAAGAGTTTGACACACATTCTTAGTCGTTATTTAAATTCTAATTCTAACTTATTAGTTACTAATGAATTATGCTAATTAAATTTTTAGTTAACGCCACAAAGAATGAATACTACAAAAATGAGAGTTTTTAACAAGCTTTGACAAAGCTTGGGACACAATAACACTGTTACTGTGGCTGAATTCGGTTAAATTCTAATTCTAACTTAATTAGTTTAATTCTAAGGAAAAATAAGATATTCATATATTGATGAAATTTAATTGTTGATTGATGGACGGAAAATTCTTCGACGCAGGAACTGCACGAAACAGCATTCGTTGCTCTCGGGGAGGTCTTTGTTAAGAAGGTCTTTCAGTCTGTCACGAACGGAGTTCCAGCGTTTGTTAAATTGCTGCAGTTGGTCGTCAATTTCCTGTTTGGCTGGCTCATCAACTTCTTCTTTTAATTCGTTACCCAAAACGTTGACGTGTTCCACTTTGGAGGTATTGATAGAAAGTTTGTCGAATTTCACCTGAAAAATTAAAATTCCAAGAAATTTTATATAAAAGCATGTTTAACAAGTAATCTGCGCGTGTGAGTGGAAGCTCGCTGGCTTCCTCGGAATAATCACAACAACCACGAGAACTACCATAAGAACATCATCATCATCACCACCACAACCACAGCAAACATAATCACCACACCAACAACAATCACCACCACAACTACCACCACCACCACCGCCACCGCCGCCATAGCCACAGCCACAGCCACAGCCACAACCAACAACCAACAACCACCACCAACACCAACACCAACACAACCACCAACACAACCACCACCAACCACAACCAACCACCACCAACCACAACCAACCACAACCAACCACAACCAACCACAACCAACCACAACCAACCACAACCAACCACAACCAACCACAACCAACCACAACCAACCACAACCAACCACAACCAACCACAACCAACCACAACCAACCACAACCAACCACAACCAACCACAACCAACCACAACCAACCACAACCACAACCAACAACTTAACACAACAAGCACCACCACCACAACAACAACAACCACAACAACCAACACCAGTAGCACAACCACCACCACAACGACAACAAACACAACCACAACTACCACAACGACCACAACCTCCACTACCACTGGCCACCACCACAACCACCACCAAACCTACCACAAGAACCACCACCACCACCACCACCACAACACCACCAACACCAACACCACAACAACAACACCTACCATTAGAACCACCACCTCAACACGACCAGAAAGAAGTTGCATATATTTTAAATAGTGTAGACAGTTCTGAGTACGAAATCGCAAAAGTCTATTATTCTGTACTTACAGCAAGTTTGTCAACAATTGAAATCATTTCTTCCCTGACTTCCACTTTCTCCTCTTTTATTCTTTCTTTTCTCTCCCGTTTAGTTTCCTTCTTCGCTTCATCTCCTTCCTCTTCAGCTGTCTTCCGCGTTTTACTCTGATCACTGAGATCGAAAAGTTGTTTTTCTTTCTGATCGAACTCGTCCAACAGGACCTCAGTTTCATTAGTCCATGTTATAACTACATCCATATCTCCAAACATTGACTGAAGACGACGCTGGGCCGATTCCAGCTGAAAAATAATTCACACAATACGCTTGAATCCTTCATCACATTTTGATTATATTATGTATTTGTATATTTAATGTTATGAATTTTTATATTTTTTAATCATTGTGGCTCAAGTTGATCAGAATACCTTTTCAAGTCGTTGTAATGTTTGTTTAAAGATGTCGTTGTACACTTCGTCGAGTTCAACAAGTTGTTTTCCAATGAGACCACCAGCGTTCGAATTGTCGCCAACGATTCGTTTCAGTTCGTTGCCCATCGCCTCGACGTCGGACAGTCGGGCTGCGTAAGCATCAGTTTCGCGCCGCAGTCCCTAAAAATAGAACAAGGGGGGAGGGGAGGAGAGAGATTAATAAAATCGGATATCTCTTAAATAGCGCTGCATACAGACGACGTCAGTGTTATTTGCCTCTGTGTGTGTGTCCGTCACTGCCTGCCTGTCCATCACTGTCTCTGTCCGACACTGTCTCTGTCCGACACTGCCTGCTTGTCCGACACTGCCTGCCTGTCCGACACTGCCTGCCTGTCCGACACTGCCTGCCTGTCCGACACTGCCTGCCTGTCCGACACTGCCTGCCTGTCCGACACTGCCTGCCTGTCCGACACTGCCTGCCTGTCCGACACTGCCTGTCTGTCCGACACTGCCTGTCTGTCCGACACTGCCTGTCTGTCCATCACTGCCTGTCTGTCCATCACTGCCTGTCTGTCCATCACTGCCTGTCTGTCCGACACTGCCTGTCTGTCCATCACTGCCCGTCTGTCTAACACTGCCTGTCTGTCCATCACTGCCTGTCTGTCCATCACTGCCTGTCTGTCCATCACTGCCTGTCTGTCCATCACTGCCTGTCTGTCCAACACTGCCTGTCTGTCCATCACTGCCTGTCTGTCCATCACTGCCTGTCTGTCCATCACTGCCTGTCTGTCCATCACTGCCTGTCAGTCCGTCACTGCCTCTCAGTCCGTCACTGTCTCTGTCCGTCTAAAGCCGGTTTTCCACTAGGCGATTTTTTTCGCGCGAAGCGACTTTCCTTTGTTCGAATTCAATAGATTTCTGATTAGTTCCAGCTCAGAGCTCATGAGACAAAAGAAAAGTCGCCTAGTGGAAAACTGGCTTAAGAACGGACTCTACAAAGCCTTCTTGTTTGTTTTTTTATAGTTCATTGCTTACCTTGAGCACGTCCAATTGTTTTGAAACATCATTTTCATCAGTCAGGTTAACTTGATCGGTGAGTCCTACCAATGTCACATTTTTATCGTCAATCCAAGCAAGAATCGCAATCTCCTCATCTCTGAACTTTGACCACAAGGAAACAATTTTGGTTAGTCTCACTCTCCTTTCGTCCGACCATTTCAGTAACTTTCTCCATCGCTTTTCCAAAGCAGATAGTTCTTGTTTCACGGAGGCCTCCAGTTCTTCCACCTTGTCTACTTCCTTCAACAACATGGTCAGGTCGTACACCTTGAGATCCTCTTCAAAGTGCTGGAAAATAAATTTGAAAATACTGCTTCAACATGCGGAACCGTACTAATTCGAGACCGGTCTCGAATTCGCCCGATACCTCTCTCCTCCGCAGAGGCTAAATTTCGGAGATTGGAGGTTTCGGGGTTCGTCGGAGATGCTCGGAGGCGTCAGCTGGACATAAGTAGTGCGGGCGAAACTAGTCCAACGCACTCCTTATGTCCAGCTGACGATTTCGACGCATCTCCGACGATCCCTGACATAGCCGATCTCCGAAAGAACCTCTGCGGAGGAGAGAGGCCCGATACCGTGTAAACGTAGCCTCACAATCACAGAGTTGGAAAAAAGCTGCGTGTACCACCCGGAGGAAGGTTTACTTTAGTGAGGAAGGTTTAAATTGAAAACACGTGAAACGCATTCGGTAATCTGAGAAAGTTACAACTGACGGAGCAAGGTGTCGAGAAGGAAAGCGATTTGCAGCAAAACACTGGCTAACCAACAGTTATGCAGCAGTGACAGCAGTTACATGTGTGAGACATGTACGCTGATGTCTGCTGTGATGTCTGTATATCTTCGCAGCAGTCGAGGGTAGTTAGTAGGCTGTCAGTCAGCAGCGGTCAGTTCGTAGCTATTGTAGTATGCCAAAGCTTACCTATATAGAAAAACCTAGAAAACCAAGGTACTGTAAAAGTCACGCAGTATTTATGAACGTTGCAAAACACAAAATTCTCGCTATATATTTTGAGGAAGGTTTAAACTTAAAAACCCATCCGGAGGAAGGTTGAATACTTTTTCCAACTCTGCACAATCATCCATAAAGAAACACAATGAAAAACATACTGACTTTTCTTCAATTTTAAATAAAACGGACTAAGAAGGTACCCCGGGTGCCAGAGGTTTTTCGACGCTGGTGGGGAATAAAAGAAGGCGGAGGGAATGGAAACTGAGTTTTGAGAACGAAATACCGACGTTTCGAGCAGAGCCCTTCATCTACATTTTAATCCGAAACTAAGGTCGGCGGGCAGTTTATCACCTTTTCAAAACACTGCCTACCAGGGACGTAGCCAGGGGGGGAGCCGTGGCTCCCCCCCTTTTGATATAAAACAACAGACATGTAACTACAAAACTGATGCAATATGCCAATTGTGTCAGGAAATAAACTGTAAACAGTGTATTCAATCTACTGAGTGTATGCATTTTAAGTATCTATGTGACGTTTGCGTGTTTTGAGTATTTTATATGACGTTTTTTAACCTTTAGAGTCTGTAAAATCTTCCTCCAAAAGCCAGGAAATGGCATTTCAACGACTCTCGATTTCAAAATTTCCCGGGGAGCATGCCCCCGGACCCCCCTAAAAATTTATTTTGATTTCGGCTCCCCCCTTTCACAGTCCTGGCTACGTCACTGCCTTTTGAATTTTAGAGTATTGGGACATGTTATTGCATGTCTGAAATGTTCCAACGTAATTTTCAAATTTTCCCATCTTCTGTTATTATCATTCAACTCAGAAATTTTCCCGCCAAAAATTAGCAGTCCGCCATAAAAAGCTCAGAAGAGCAAGAGACCTTTCAGCAAGCAACCAATCAGCGTGCGCCCTGACCTGAGAACAAGCTTAGTCATATCATAGTTAGTAGAGGGGGATGGTTTGGAAACTCGGCAAAAGTCATCGTTCCATGCTTTTGTTCAATTTGTCTAATTTCACGGTCACTGAACGTATTGTATTTTCTGCATAATGAAGCAGTCATCCAATGGCAACGTTCGGGTTTAATTAGTGTAGTCCTTCGTCGTCACGTGTTGTAAGTTCTTTGTTCGTTGTGTCGTCCCTCGTCGTCACGTGTCCATAGAATTTCCTTTCTTCAACCAACTGCCTTCCTCCAACATGAACTATTGTGTTCATCAACATGACCATTGCATAATCTTGAAAGACAATGTAGCTTCCAAACCATCCCCCTCCACTAACTATGGTCATATATTTATGTTCCTACCATATGATCTTCTTTTAGTTGTCGATAGCCAAAAAAGTCTTCAGCCTCGCCGTTTATTCTCTCGACTCGAAGCTCTAGGAATGTGATCCACTGACTGCATCTTTGTAGCTCTGTCTTAAATGTTATGACGTATTCTACACGCATCCTAAAAGTATGGTATAAAATAAAAAAACAATAGTTATATATACCGTGTAGTATGCCACGTATGTAGTAGCCACCCGTACGGGGAGCACGGGTGGCGTGTCCTGTCAGGGCGCTGCCTCTCACCAATAGTTAAGCCCGGTTAGACGGGGTTAGTACTTGGATGGGTGACCATCTGGGACAACCCCGTTCTCGAGCTTGGGACTCATGTGAGTACAGTTTAGTTTGTCTCTCCTGTATGCTCCGAGGGGTTTTCGCCGGGTTCTCCGGTTTTCCTCCCTCCGTAAAATAAACACCTAGGGCTTAGTTGGGATCCGTATAGTGGAGAATGACCTTGTAAGGGACCTAGAGTCCTATTGTTACTTCTCCTGTTACCGCCAGGTACAAATGTTGATAAATGATATACAGTAGACACTGTCATAGGAAGGATTCACATTTTAGTTATATTGATATGAATAATCCAGAGGGAAAGTAACGAGAGAGGGGCACTCCAATTCAGGAAATAATTGGCAATAGATGTACATGTTCCTAAAACGTCGTTGCAATCCATTTGCTCTTTCTCACCAATTCATTTGATGACGTTCGCTGAACAACTTCTTGCTTTGAAGCTGATTGGTGTTTCACTAACATCCGTATTTCCTATTGGTTGAGGTCGTAATGCATTTACTGTTATCTTCCATACTTAACCTCGATTTCAAGCCGTTGTTCGTGCTTACTGAAGCAAATTCGGGAAGTGTCTATTGACAATTTTTTTTTAAAGTACCTGAATTCTTTCTCGCCAGCTGAAGCTTGGATATCTGTGCATTTCTTGGTCAAGTCACTGATGCGCAGTTCTACCGTGTCAGCGTCCTCGGGACCAAGAAGTTTGGATTTCTTGATCTCATCAGCTTCGTCGATGAACCTGCTAGTAGATGTATGAATAGCTTCGACATCGCGAGCCATAGCCTAGGAGATAAAAATTAATGTTGACACGAAAGGGAAGTTGAAGCTGGAATAGACAATCTTTTTGAACATGTTTGAATTAACGAAGCAAAGTGAAAAAGCGGTGAACTTAAAGGCCCGGTCAAACGAGGATGAGAGTTGAGAGTCGATGAGAGTTGCAACTCTCGGTCGCGTTTGACCACCAACTCTCATCGACTCTCATGCACTCTTATCAACTCTCATCAACTTTGTGCTGGTTCAAATTTTAATGAGAGTTGAGAGTTTTTGCTCGTTTGACCGGTCATGAGAGTTGGCATATGAGAGTTGATGAGAGTTTAGTACTTTGTTTACCTCGAAATTCATTCCTAGTCTCTCTGCTACGCGCGGTAAATCCTACAACTCTCGTCAACTCTCATCCTCGTTTGACTGGGGCATGAGAGTTGAGAAAACTCTCAGACAAACTCTCGCTTGCCAGGCCTTAAAGCTTATCTTAAAAAGAGATAAAATGGATGAGGTAAGTGCTTAAAGTCTACCTTAGTTTCATCCATTTGCTTCTTGGCTGTCTTAAGATAGGTGGATATCATTTCGTCAGGCTTAATCCAGCCTCGTGCTTCGGATATCTCCGTTTCGATAGAGTCTAGTAGCTTAGTCAAGGTAACAAATAACGTATTGTAAAGCCTAGAGAAAAAGACCAAAAAAATAGAGCTTAGTGTCAATCGTAAAATAACTGAGCAAAGGAAACAAATAATTCAAATATTATAACTAAAGAACAGTAGTTAAAATGAAAACCAATGTGGTTTCGTTAAAATAGTCTTCATTATTAAATAGAGCAAAACATTACTTGGTTTCCTTTTCGTGTAAAATTTTATCAAGTCGTTCCACTCGTCCGCTGATAGATGTCACGTCCTGTTCAGCTTCGGTTGCTTTTTTCGTTTCCATAACTTCATCAGCAACAACCGTCTTGTGGAGTTCAACAAACATAACGTACGTTCGCCGACCTTCATCAAATTCCTTTCTTACTTCCTAGGATAAGATAGGAAAATGTCCATTGGTTAGATGGTAAAAGAAAACTCAATACATGGCAAAGTCGGTGTTTTCTTTAATTTAATGATTCGAAGGCGGTTGCATTTTTTAAGTATGGAAACCGAAGCTTCAGTGGTAAACGTAGTGACCTCGAGAATGGTAATGTGTGCCAGGGGTGGTCACGTGAATGGCACCAGAGGCGGTACTTATGTTGGTGACGAGAGTGGGGGTAGTGGTGGTGGTGGGGGGGGGGGGGGGGGGGGTGCAGAGGATGTTGGTGATGGTGGCGGTGCTAACGGAGTAGTGGTGGTGTTGAGGGTGGTGGTTATGGTAGGCATGAAGTTAATGGTTGTGCCGATGTTGGTGGTGCCTTGAGTGGTGGTACCAAAAGTGGTGATGGTAACAAACTAAGGTGGTGGTGGTGGTGCAAGTGGTGGTAGTAAAGGTGGTGGCTATGGTAGAAAAGTACCTGTGGTGGCGGTGAGTGGTGGTACCAACTGGTGATGGTAAACTATGGTGGTTGTGGTTGTGTAGAGAGTGGTAGTAAAGGTGGTGGCTATGGTGTAAATGATACTAATTGTGGTGGTGCCTTGAGTGGTGGTAAGAAACTAAGGGTGGGTGTAGAGGTGCTGAAAGTGGTACACAGGGTCGTGTTGGTGTCAAGGGTGATCGTGAAATTGTAGCTATGTTGACGTCATACCTTCAATTTAACGTATTCAGTTTGACATTCCCTTAACTCGATCACATCAGGTTTTACTTGTCGCTCTTTTTTCTCGCAGGTACCTAACCACTTGAGAATGACCTTCTTCCGTTGATCAAAGAAAGTGATCATTGTTCGATAAAGCCTAGAAAAAAATGATAAAATTATTACACAAGGTTCCCATTCTTAGAACATGAAACTCAAAAACGTCTCTCAAGAAACTTTTCAAGTAAATTCAATGACGTCGTAGATCTTGACGTCACTATTAGCGACGAATACGGTCGTCGGATATGGTCGTCGGATACGGTCGTCGGAAGACCACACGACAGATACACATATTTCTTCCATTATTCCTTCACCAAAAATCCTTAGAACATGCTATGTAATCGAGTGAAATGCCCAATATTACTTATAATATACCTGATTCTATCCTGGCATTACCACCTTATTATATATATATATATATATATATATATATATATATATATATATATATATATATATATATATACACAGAACTCGCGATCAAGCTCTTGGCAACGCCCTCCGTGGCTCAGTGGTCAGAGCATTGCACTAGAATCGCAAGGTCGTGGTTCAATTCCTGCCGGAAGGCCTGTGTAGTTGCATTTTTCGCAACTAGTCCCGGTTTGGTCTTAAAATGTATATATTCTACGCTCGAATTTTCCTTCACCAAAAATCCTTAGAACATGCTATGTAATCGAGTGAAATGCCCAATATTACTTATCACATACCTTACATGACTCTCCTTCATTAGTTTGTAAACAACAGTTCGTCTGCTCTCAAGAACTTTACACTTTCTTTCAAGTTCTTCTTCCATTTCATACGAGACGAAGATGGGATGACGTTCTTCGGTGACGTACGTGTGAATTTCTTTGAACCGTTTTTCGTTTTCTGGAATTTCTTTCTCGCAGACCTAAGGAAGCAAACATGTTTAAAGACATTTCTTGACAGGAAAGGGTTGAATACTTAACCCTTAAGAATTAAGAGAATTGAGAAATAATGGGAAAAACATCTAACCTTCAACAACTCAATTTGCTCATGTACTGCATCAGGAGTTAAACCAGAAGGAGTAAGTTGATTCATGCTCACTTCATCACGTTCAACTTTTGAGTCACAACTATCCAATTTCTCTTTACAGTAATCCACAATAGTTTCCAACGTTCTAACGTAAAACATAAGAAATTCATGATGAGAAAATATACATACATGCCTAAAACAACTGAATGAAAACAGATGGTCACATGTTGTGTTTCAAACACTCTAATCGGTTAAGCCTAATTTAACCGCAATTGCAAGCTATACGACTAAGATTTGTGACGTCTACAAATGGCGCGAGCTTCTTTAGTCCACTGAGAATTTTTTTCAAGTTTTCGTCATTTTCATCTTGAGATAACTATTTCGTCTATTTTGTGTTGCTTACCAAACTTGCCAAAGTCAAGTCTCAATGTTCAAGGTAAACGTTCTTGGGATTTATTTTACAATTTTTTCATTTCGTCGAGAAGCTGGCGTCACGAAATATCACTTCGTTTGCTTGAGATTTTGACAACGTTTGCCTCAAGTTTGTCTTAAACAGATTCTATCGTATCGTGCCTTTGTTGTACATGCATGCGTGAACTAGCCACTGTGCCATTTTAATGTCATAGAACAATGGCTGAGTAATGTAGAACAATGGCTGAGTAATGTAGAAAAATGACTGTCTATTGTTCCATTGGCCAGTCCAAGTCAACCCTATAACGCATGTCTAACCTGATTCTCTGCAGTTCAATCACACGCTCCACTTCAATCATTGTTTTGGTCAACGTGGTAATCACAATGATAATTTCGCGCTCCTCTTCTGGGGTCTGGAGTTTAGTATCAATCAGTCTCTTCCCCAGGACTATCACTCTATTTAAGCGCGGTTTACCATAATCAATCAAATCGTTGACAAGAACCTGAAGAAAGGACAAAACACAAGATAATCAAACTGAAGCATTTTTACAGAACTTAATATTTTACACTTGCTTACACTATATGTAGCAATACAAAGTCAATTTCTGCGAAAATAATCGCCTAGTAGATAACCGATCAGGATAATAAAATCATTACGTTAACAGTTACCAGAATAAAATAATTTGAGCCAACCTTTGTAGCCTGTTCCCCTTCTTTTAGACCGCTACTGTCTCGCGAAATAGTCACTTGACTACACTTCTCTTTTGTTGTCACGAACCATTCGTCCAACCCACTGGTTTCGGTTTTCCAGTCTTGGAAACTGATGGATTCTGGGAGTTCTTCACTCTGTTCTTCTGCCAAGCGATGTTCAATGACTTCAATCTCCTAAAATAGTTAGGAAGACATGTAGTGAGCTCAAAACCTTGAGTATCAACTTCGAATACGATCGTAATAAAGTTAAGGACTTTTTGAAGAAGGTTACTGCAAATCCACTTCAATACCCCACTCCTCCATAACAACAAGCTACACTACAAGAGACCACAATACCCACTCCTTATGCCACGGCACCAGCCCACTCCACACATCGCTTCGCTTCACTCCTTACATTCCATACACCATCACCATCACATACGCCACATTGCCATCACATCACATACGCCACATTGCCATCACATCACATACGCCACATTGCCATCACATCACATACGCCACATTGCCATCACATCACATCACATACGCCACATTGCCATCACATCACATCACATCACATCACATCACATACGCCACATTGCCATCACATCACATACGCCACATTGCCATCACATCACATACGCCACATCACCATCACATCACATCACCATCACATCACATCACATCGCCATCACATCACATCGCCATCACATCACATCACATCGCCATCACATCGCCATCACATCGCCATCACATCGCCATCACATCGCCATCACATCGCCATCACATCACATCGCCATCACATCACCATCACATCACATCACATCGCCATCACATCACATCACCATCACATCACATCACATCGCCATCACATCACATCACATCACATCGCCATCACATCGCCATCACATCACATCGCCATCACATCACCATCACATCACCATCACATCACATCGCCATCACATCGCCATCACATCGCCATCACATCACCATCACATCACATCGCCATCACATCACATCGCCATCACATCACATCACATCGCCATCACATCACATCACATCACATCGCCATCACATCACATCACATCGCCATCACATCACATCACATCACATCACATCACATCGCCATCACATCACATCACATCGCCATCGCCATCACATCACATCACATCGCCATCGCCATCACATCACATCGCCATCGCCATCACATCACATCGCCATCACATCGCCATCACATCACACATCACATCGCCATCACATCACATCGCCATCACATCACATCGCCATCACATCGCCATCACATCACATCGCCATCACATCACATCGCCATCACATCGCCATCACATCACATCGCCATCACATCACATCGCCATCACATCACATCGCCATCACATCACATCGCCATCACATCACATCACATCGCCATCACATCACATCGCCATCACATCACATCACATCGCCATCACATCACATCGCCATCACATCACATCACATCGCCATCACATCACATCACATCGCCATCACATCACATCGATCGCCATCACATCGCCATCACATCACATCACATCACATCGCCATCACATCACATCACATCGCCTCACATCACATCGCCATCGCCTCACATCACATCGCCATCGCCTCACATCACATCGCCATCGCCTCACATCACATCGCCATCGCCTCACATCACATCGCCATCGCCTCACATCACATCGCCATCGCCTCACATCACATCGCCATCGCCTCACATCACATCGCCATCGCCTCACATCACATCGCCATCGCCTCACATCACATCACATCGCCTCGCCTCACATCACATCACATCGCCCTCGCCTCACATCACATCACATCGCCCTCGCCATCGCCTCACATCACATCGCCCTCGCCTCACATCACATCGCCATCGCCTCACATCACATCGCCTCACATCACATCACATCGCCTCACATCACATCGCCATCGCCTCACATCACATCGCCATCACATCACATCACATCGCCTCACATCACATCGCCATCGCCTCACATCACATCGCCCTCGCCTCACATCACATCGCCCTCGCCTCACATCACATCGCCCTCGCCTCACATCACATCGCCATCGCCTCACATCACATCGCCCTCGCCTCACATCACATCGCCCTCGCCTCAATCACATCGCCCTCGCCTCACATCACATCGCCATCGCCTCACATCACATCGCCATCGCCTCACATCGCTCGCCTCACATCACATCGCTATCGCCTCACATCACATCGCTATCGCCCTCGCCTCACATCGCCATCGCCTCACATCACATCGCCATCGCCCTCGCCTCACATCGCCATCGCCTCACATCACATCGCCATCGCCTCACATCGCCATCGCCTCACATCACATCGCCATCGCCCTCGCCTCACATCGCCATCGCCTCACATCACATCGCCATCGCCTCACATCACATCGCCATCGCCTCACATCACATCGCCCTCGCCTCACATC
>OZ036009.1:1780000-1922500 GCA_964035015.1 Corallium rubrum
GTGGCACAGTGGTTAGCGCACGTGCCTTTCACCTCTGCGACCCGGGTTCAATTCCTGCTCTCAGCAGTTATCTGATTAAAATTTCACCTTGGCCGCATGTGAGAAGAGTGCTTCCAGTTTAACTCTACCAAACATCGCAGGTTTTCTCCTGTAGAAACACTGGACCAATCAGGGATGGGCCCCCTTACTGGACCTCTAGGGAGAACAGTTAGCTTTTAACTGATAGAGATATCCAGTATCCAGATTAGTTTAAAAAAAAAGACTTCAACTGCGTAACCTACTGCTCTATACTGTATGACTGCAGTGGAGAGACTGTATGACCCGGATGCCCTAAGGACATGGAGAACGGTTTGCCCAAAGTGTGGCTCAGCCCGGAGTTTGGCTGGTACTCTCTGCTTCTGCGGTTGATCAATATTGAACGTAATATATAGAAAAATAAGCTTCTAGGACAGCGTCGGCCACGGTTGAAATCCAAATATTACCAGGGTTAAGTCACGTTGGCCTGAAAAACAGAGAAAAATCTTCTCGACGTTTCGAGCGAAGGCCCTTCGTCAGGAGAAATTAGAGACTAATTTCTCCTGACGAAGGGCCTTCGCTCGAAACGTCGAGAAGATTTTTCTCTGTTTTTCAGGCCAACGTGACTTAACCCTGGTAATATTATAGAAAAATAAACCGTCAAAGTCTCACCTTTAAATCTGATAATTCGTCTTTCACTTCGTCTTCGTCTGCAAGATTAACTTGTTGTTTTAGTTCTTGGAGTTTTAGATCTTTCATATCAATCCATTCAATCAGAGACCTCAGTTTTTCTCTCACGCTTTCCCACTGACTGAGCATTGAACACAGCACAACTTGTCGTTCTTCAGCCCACTTTTTAATGGCCAACCAACGACTCTGGAGATCTTTAGACGTAGCTTTTAGACCAAAATCAGGATCACCCATCTTCTCAAGTTCGACAATTATCGGATCCATGTTATAACTCTCGAGTTCCGTGATAAATTTCTGAAATACAAAAAGCACTATTATATCTAGGCATAGTTAATAGAAAATATACATGGTTTGGAAACCCGGCAAACTTCAAAGCGGTTAACAATCAAGCTACGATTCATCTTGAAAGGTACACGAAGGTGCCAAATCCTTTGTTTTAGGTTTATTAATATTTAAACAGTACGGTTGAGTGATTGAAGCCAAACGTTGCTATTGGATGATTGCTTCATTATACAGAAAACACAATATGTTCAGTAACCATGAAAGTGCAAAAATTTCCATAAACCTGAACAAAAACATAAAACAATGACTTTTGTGAGCTTCCAAACCATGTTTAGTTTCTATTAACTATGATCTAGGCTGATTTGTACAACTAGTCAGGAAAAGAGGAAGTCTGTTAAAGTGTCTATGAAGCGAAAATTATTGTCTTAAATGAAAGAACTCTCAAAACGACAAAGTAACATCTTTTGCAGATCTTCGTTTCCGTGCCTCGTTGTTGAGATATTTCAATTTTTTTTGATATGCAAATTAAACACTTTGACGTCACACGTGTATAATGAGTTATCAGAGAAGGTTCGGTATCTTTGCTATTATCAAACGAAATAAATTAAAAATCTGTATGTCTAATGCTGTATGCGAAATAGACGCACAGGATCGGCTTCGAAGTGATTTCGTTTGATAATAGCAAAGATATAGAACTTTCTCCGATAACTCATTATACATGTGTGATGTCAAAGTGTTTAATTTGCATATCAAAGAAACTGAAATATCTCAACAACGAAGCACGGAAACGAAGATCCGCAAAAGATGTTACGTTGTAGTTTTAAGAGTTCTTTCATTTAAGACAATAATAATTTTCGCTTCATAGGCACTTTAAGCCGGACAAATATTGGAGTGTCGAAACATTGGGACATGAACAGTAACTTTTTAAGTTAACTTTTCAGTTGACTTATAGTTTTATGTTGAAACAATCAGAAAATTTACCCTCGTTGTCTATGAACAATAGTCATATCTGCTCATAAACAACTCGGACTCGTTGTATATTTGTTAAACTGATGCGCAAAAAAAGAAAAATAGGAAAGAGAAGTTCCGGTGCAAGTGGATCGAAAGATCCACCTATTATTCTGGCCCGAAGGACTTTTTCCAAAGCCCTGTGGCCCTATGTCTTGAAAGGAGGAATGCATTTAAGGCAGATTGAAAGATCCACCCGCGTTAGAACCACTCTTCCTTATACTACCCACAGATGACATCACAATGTCGTAGAACAACCCCTCACAAACTGTTACCTCATTCTCTTTAATTTTGGTGTTCAGGTCTTCCAGACTAACGACGGTAACCAAGGAAACCATAGCATGGGATTTATTTTCCGATATCCATTTCTCTCGTTCAGAAACCACTCTCTGCAGTAAGCTGGTGAACGCCTCGAACAAGCTGACAATAGAAAAACAAATTCCACGTTTCATTAGCTCACGTAAACTTAACGTCAGCGTAATTAGATGCACTGAAGTCCATTTAAGGTGGCTTCCATGCAGTTTCTTGAAAAATGGAAAGTACAAGATTGGGAGTCCAGAACACATTCGGAAAAAGAATAAAACTAAATGTTATGCATAGTTAAACAGTCGGACAAACAAAAACTGTTACCCCATGGCAACAATGACGTTTCAAAATGGCTGCCAAATACCCTTCAAACTAATTTAATTCGAGAAAAACTTTGGTGACCCCCAATTTTTTTTTCATTATAACTTTCCTGGAAGTATGAGTAATCAATAGGTCGATTTAAAAAATATTCTGTAGAACGAAATTTTTTAAAAATTAACAAACATGATTTTTCCGGGGAAAAAATTATTCCTTCTACAGAATTTTTTTTAAATCGGCCTATTGATTACTCATACTTCAAGAAAAGTTTTAATGAAAAAAAATATTGGGATCACCAAAGTTTTTTTCGAATTAAATTAGTTTGAAGGGTAATTGGCAGCCATTTTGAAACGTCATTGTTGCCATAGCAACAACTGTTGCTATTTATTTGGTAACAGTTTTCGATTGTCAGACTGTTTAATTATGCATAATATTTAGTTTTATTCTTTTTTTGAATTGTTTATGCACGTGTTTTGGACTCCAAACTTGTATTTTCCATTTTTCAAGAAACTGTGTGGAGCCACCTTAAGCCGTGTTTGCACCGCAAGCCTTGGCCTGGCCTTGGCCTGGCCTTGGCCTACTTTTTGGCAGTGTAAACACGTCCTGAGCTGGCCTAAGCCAAGTCTTGGCCAGAATATCTGGGCTTGCTTCTTTTGTTGGCCTACGCTTTGGCCTTGGCTAGGTTTGTGCCAGTGTAAGGCACGGATGGCGTGTGCTGTTAGGGCGCTGCCTCTCACCAATAGTTAAGCCTGGTTCGACGGGGTTAGTACTTGGATGGGTGACCGTCTGGGAATAACCCCGTTCTCGAGCTTGGAACACTCATGTGAGTAGAATTTAGTTGGTCTCTCCTGTGCGAGGGTTTTTCGCCGGGTTCTCCGGTTTTCCTCCCTCCGTAAAATCAACACCTAGGTCTGTGATTCGTGGTCTGACATGTGTGTCATAAATGTGTCATAAATGTGTCGTAGGGCGGCTGCTTCGAGGGTCTTTAATATGCCTTCGACTCGGCCACTTGAAATTTAGTAATGTAAATTGCTCTTGAAAAGCCCCTTGTGGGAAGAAGTAATTAAAATCTGTATTCTGTATTCTGTAAACACGACACATTTACCCCGGTCCAGGCCAAAGCCAGACCATTGCAGTGTAAACACGGCTTTAGACCTACTTGAACCTACCGAAGCCTATATAATTAAGGACTTTAAGATTCAGACAACGGACTACGGCTACGGTATAGAAACTTTAACAGTGGTAGAAAATGGTGGTGTATTTATACATTCAAATTTCAAGATAGACAATCAATCGCACGGTCTCGTTTTTTTCTTAAATTCTTAAAGAAAAATACTTGTTCAATCTATGTTAGTCGCGAGAGTAATGTTAAGCTTTTCTAAGGCTTCTGTAGTGCCTCCGGTTCCGCGTTGTCTTTACAACGTAAAAATGCTTTTTCTACGTTGTCAGCAGAGTCATGACGGCATGAAAATTACTCTTGGGACCGTCATTTGCAAAAGTGCTTTATATTCGACATAAACTTCTATTGTTCAAACACGTTGCCGTAGTCGTAGTCGTTGTGTTTTCTTAAAGTCCCTAATGTTTCAAAGATGGACAGTTACCTTTTGTGCTTTTTGAAAACAGCAGAAGGCAGACGGCTCACTCGTTTTAACAAATCCCGACAGCGCTCGTCCAGGTTGGCGCCAATTTCCTCAGGCAGAACACCAGACTGTGCCATTTCTTGTGGACGTTTCAGAGACTGCACGGTGAGTGTGTAGATGCTGTTGATACTCGTGACACATTCCTGGAAAAACAATATAAAAGCGAATCTAAGCAGGGCAATACTCCCTGAGACGGATATTTAAGTAGTCTTTTAACACCATAAATACAGTAGCATATCCATTACACTAGACCCAGGGTTCGTTACATCGCACGTTGGTTTACATGTCAACACAACAACATATTAACATGCTGTACCATACCACATTTGGTCACAACGCAACACCAGAACACATATTACAATACTATCTAGCATACCTATATAACGCGTTACACCACACCTCAACGTAATAAAAACATTAATATTACACGATACCATCCACGACGTTCCATACTATAGCCCACCACAGTACATTACACTATAGTAACCATACCATGCCACATACCTCCCACCATACTTCATTACGCTATATTCACCCCACACCACACCCACACCACACCACACCCACACCACACCCACACTATACCCACACCCACACCCACACCACACCACACTATACCCACACCACACCACACCCACACCCACACCCACACCACACCCACACACCCCACAACACACTACACCTACACTATATCCACACCACACACCACACCACACCACACCACACCACACCACACCCACACCCACACCCACACCCACACCACCCCCACACCACACTACACCACACCACACACCACCCACATCACACCACATTACACTACACTATACCCACACCCACACCCACACCCACACCGCACTTGAACTGCATCATCTTGAACTAAAAACATTACCATTGATTTCTTAATCTCCGCGGTAGCTTGCTCGAACTCATCAGAAAGTGTGCCTGGTTGAATCCACGTCTCGGCTTCAGTAATGGATGCCTCAGTAGCATTTAGAGTTTCTTCCATGTCCTCTTTAACCTTTGCTGATAAACTTAGAAAGTAAAGACAAAGAAAGACCAACAATAAATGTCACGTCAAAATATGATAAGTTGTCCCAATAAGTCGGATAAAATGCTTGTTCTAGGGATTTTTGGTGAAGGAAAATTCGAGTGTAGAATATATACATTTTAAGACCAAACCGCGGGACCAGTTGCGAAAAATGCAACTACACAGGCCTTCCAGCAGGAATTGAACCCACGACCTTGCGATTCTAGTGCAATGCTCTGATCACTGAGCCACGGAGGCCGTTGCCGAGAGCTTGATCGCGAGTTCTGTATACATTAAGGTGGTAATGCCAGGAGAGAATTGGGTTTATCAGAAGTAATATTGGGCATTTCACTCGATTTCATAGCATGTTCTAGGGATTATCAAGACAACTGGTCGATAGACGTTTGACAAGAACAAGCTTGTGACAGCTAATTAACCCATTCCTGTCTGAGCAAGTCAAAACACGGTCCTCTTACTTTCTTACTCAGTCTCATGCCAGACAATTTTACTCATGAAAAGAAGAACCTTCAGACATCCTGGGTGGCAATGGGTTAAAATAGCTCCATTGTTACAACTTGGTCACAGACTCGCCACTGGACAAGTCTGATACAAAACAAACTGTTGACAAGCTGTAAGATGATAACGTGCGTAAGCACTATAGAAACCCAGGCCCAGAGGTCCCTGCGAGCAGAGCCTTCTTTTCCGTATTTCTTCGCTGAGAGAGAGGAAGAAAAGAAGGCTCTGCTGTATTCGTGTTTGGCTTCGCCCAAGACTTAGGACGAAGTAACCCGTTTAAGACCCGTTTAACCGGTTCTCGTTTTGTTTTCAGCTCTGATTGGGACTGGGTTCGAGACTGTAACCAAGCAACTGACATGCACGCGCAATGAAACCAGGAAAAGAAGGCTCTGCTCGCAGGGTAGCCCAGAGGTCCCCTCTGTATAAGTAATAACTCAACAATTCTTACGTGTTCTGTTTCTCCTCCACATTCGCATACAGTTGTTTGAGTCTTCCACTCAACGTCTCAACTTCGGCTTTCGCTTCTGTTGTCCTTGCCTCGTCCCAAATGTCATCAGTTTCAATGACTTCAGTCAGTTTCTGCAACTGTTCGCTATTCTCTTCACCGTCAGCGAGATCACCTTTTACACTCTATATGTGAAAAATAAACCATTCATTTAACTTTTGTAGCAACCAATTTATCAAATTACCCATGCAGTTACTTCTCGAGCGTTCTCAATTTCTGTCATCGCAAAGTTTCAAGTCGATTTCAACTTTTTGTAATATTTTAACATAGTTGATAGATGGTTAGGAAACTTCAGAAAATCCATTGTTCTAGGTTTTTGTGTACCTTTTGTGTACGGTCACGGTTGAAAATTCTATTGTTTTCAGGGACGTAGCCAGGATTTTGAAAGGGGGGTGGGGGGTGGGTGAGGAGCCGAAATCAAAATAAATTTTTACGGGGGTCCGGAGGCATGCTCCCCCGGGAAATTTTGAAATCGAGAGTCGCTGAAATGCCATTTCCTGGCTTTTGGAGGAAGATTTTACAGATTCTAGTGGTTAAAAAACGTCATATAAAATACTCAAAACACGCAAACGTCACATAGATACTCAAAATGCACACACTCAGTAGATTGAATACACTGTTTACAGTTTATTTCCTGACACAATGGCATATTGCATCAGTTTTGTAGTTATATGTCTGTTGTTTTATATCAGAAGGGGGGGAGCCGCGGCTCCCCCGGCTACGTCCCGAATTGTTTTACTATTGTTTTACCTTTGCGAACTAAGATAGCAGTGCAGAAGGGATTGGGCCCTACGTGTTTGTTTTGGTTGGTTCGAGGTATTCCAGTATACCTTATTACAAATAATGACATATGACCATGCTTCCAATAGAAAACGTTTGTGTTCAGTCGTTTGGCCATATCAAATGAGCTTTAAAAAACTTTACGTCAAACCCTGTTCAACCTCCAAGTGGGTTCTTTGTACAATATATTTGAAGTTTGCCGGGTTTACAAACCATCTCCCTCCACCAACTATGATTTTAATGAACTATCTGGTTACAATAAACCATCAAAGTGGTTCAACACAGAGACAAAGAAAGTTAAGGGAATCAAGCAGCTTTATTTAGATAGAAAAAACAACACGCCCAGTAGCCCACCAAGCTAATCTGTATTGTTACGTTGCGAACACTATAAGGTGTGTTACACATGTAGCTAGTAACGTTACGCATTTAAAGTAAAAGAGAGAAACGTTTCTCTCTGACGAAGGGCCTTCGCTCGAAACGTTAGACTCCTACGTTCTCCGTTTCGGCAGTATATCTAACCTTACTATATTTCGATTGTTGTTTCTACACTGCCTACGCAGCACGCTACTTTTTATTTCACTAAAGAAAAATAAACTTGCCTTGAGCTTGGTGCACTCGATAAACACCTTTTCAACACCAATCACATTTGAATCTACATTTCTCTGTCTTTTTTCCACGTTCTTCAACCACTTGGTAAAGTTATTTTTACTATTGTTGTATTTGCTGAGAACATTACGGTGGAGTCTGAAACAGAAGGTTGTTGTTTTTAGTTATTCACTTCACGTTTTACTCTAAAGCTAGGTTCCACTAAGCGTAAAATGACGTGGCTTTACTTTTCTATTGTAAAATTTGAATAACTTTTTCACTATGTGCAATATAAAATTTCACTAAAACAAAAGAAAAAAGTCAAGCTCAACAAAAAGGGGAAAACAGTATACACATACTTTTGTTTGATCTCCACTAAAAGTTTCCATAGCGTTTTTCTCTGAATGGCAAGATTCTTGGTACTCTCTATCATGGCATTAGCAAAACGTTCATCCTCGACGACCTGGTTCCCGTTCAGTTGAGTGAACTGTTCTCGTGTTTCTTGAAACGTTTTTTCGTTTTCTGCAAACTCTGTCTCGCTTTCCTAAAGTAAAAACAGAAACATGGTAGACTATAGAGCAATCATGCATTATCGTCATCATCATCATCCTCATTCTTCTCCTCCACATTCTCTTTTTCATCTTCGTCTTTCTCCTCACGCTCCTCTCATCTTTCTCCACATCCTCTTCCTCTTCCTCCTCCTCTCCATCCTCCTCCTTCATTCTTCTCTTCCTCCACCTCCTCCTCCTCTCCATCCTCCTCCTTCATTCTTCTCTTCCTCCTCTTCCTCCTCCTCCTCCTCCTCCTTCATCCTTCTCTTGCTCCTCTCCATCCTCCTCCTTCATTCTTCTCTTCCTCCTCTTCCTCCTCCTTCTCTTCCTCCTCCTCCTCCATCCTCCTCCTCCTCCTTCATCCTTCTCTTCCTCCTCCTCCTCTCCATCCTCCTCCTTCATCCTTCTCTTCCTCCTCCTCCTCCTCTCCATCCTCCTCCTCCTCCTTCATCCTTCTCTTCCTCCTCCTCCTCCCCATCCTCCTTCATCCTTCCCTTCATCCTTCTCTTCCTCCTCCTCCTCCTCTCCATCCTCATCCTTCTCTTCCTCCTCCTCCTCCTCCTCCATCCTTCTCTTCCTCCTCTCCATCCTCCTCCTCCTCCTCCTCCTTCATCCTTCCCTTCCTCCTCCTCCTCTCCATCCTTCTCTTCCTCCTCTCCATCCTCCTCCTTCATCCTTCTCTTCCTCCTCTTCCTCCTCCTCCTCCTCCTCCTCCTCCTTCATCCTTCTCTTCCTCCTCCTCTCCATCCTCCTCCTTCACTTCCTCCTCCTCCTTCATCCTTCTCTTCCTCCTCCTCCTCCTCCTCCTCCTCCTCCTCCTCCTTCATCCTTCTCTTCCTCCTCCTCCTCCCCATCCTCCTCCTTCATCCTCCTCCTTCATCCTTCTCTTCCTCCTCCTCCTCCTCTCCATCCTCCTCCTTCATTCTTCTCTTCCTCCTCCTCTCCATCCTCCTCCTTCATCCTTCTCTTCCTCCTCCTCCTCCTTCATTCTTCTCTTCCTCCTCCTCCTCCTCCTCCTCTCCATCCTCCTCCTTCATCCTCCTCTTCCTCCTCTTCCTCCTCCTCCTCCTCCTCCTTCATCTTTCTCTTCCTCCTCTTCCTCCTCCTCCTTCATCCTTCTCTTCCTCCTCTTCCTCCTCCTCCTCCTCCTTCATCCTTCTCTTCCTCCTCTTCCTCCTCCTCCTCCTTCATTCTTCTCTTCCTCTTCCTCCTCCTCCTCCTCTCCATCCTCCTCCTTCATTCTTCTCTTCCTCCTCTTCCTCCTCTTCCTCCTCCTTCTCTTCCTCCTCCTCCTCCTCCTCCTCTTCCTCCTCCTCCTCCTTCATTCTTCTCTTCCTCTTCCTCCTCCTCCTCCTCTCCATCCTCCTCCTTCATTCTCTCTTCCTCCTCTTCCTCCTCTTCCTCCTCTCCATCGTCCTCCTTCTCTTCCTCCTCTTCCTCCTCTTCCTCCTCCTTCTCTTCCTCCTCCTCCTCCTTCATTCTTCTCTTCCTCCTCTTCTTCCTCTTCCTCCTCTTCCTCCTCTTCCTCCTCCTCCTCCTCCTCCTCCTCCTTCATTCTTCTCTTCCTCCTCTTCTTCCTCCTCCTCCTCCCATCCTCCTCCTTCATTCTTCTCTTCCTCCTCCTCCTCCTTCATTCTTCTCTTCCTCCTCTTCCTCCTCTTCCTCCTCCTTCTCTTCCTCCTCCTCCTCCTTCATTCTTCTCTTCCTCCTCTTCCTCCTCCTCCTCCTCTCCATCCTCCTCCTTCATTCTTCTCTTCCTCCTCTTCCTCCTCCTCCTCCTCTCCATCCTCCTCCTTCATCCTTCTCTTCCTCCTCTTCCTCCTTCTCCTCCACCTCCCCTCTTCCGCTTCCTCGTCCTCGTCCTCTTCTTCCTTCTCTTCCTCCTCCACACCCTTCCTCTTTCTCCCCCTCCTCCCTTAATCCTCCTCCCCACGTCCACCTCCTCATTCTCCTCTTCCTTTTCATCCTCCTCCTCATCATCATTCACCTTCATTATCTTAAGCTGCAAAGCAATGGTCTCCAAATCTTCTTCAAACGCGTACAGTCTTTTACTTTCGGTTTGTTCGTGGCTGAGATTCGTTTGGTCAATTCTAATTAGCTCGTCAAAGTATTCATGAACAACATCTCCAAGTCTAAACATCAAACAACCAAAAAATTTAATTAACAACTCAGCAAGTGGAAATAAGTGCCGAACAGGACCAGTTTCAAACCATAGTCAATCGAGATATGGTCTGGAAACTCGGCAAACTTCAAAGCGCCTATAATGAGCTGTGATTTTATGTTGAACCGTACCTTACACCGTGCACATCCTTTGTTTTAGGTTTATTAATATTTAAATAGCACGGTTGAGTGATTGAACTGAAACGTTGCTATTAGACAATTCGTTCATTATACTAAAATACAATGTGTTCAGTGACCGTGCACCGTGCACAAAAATGCATAAAGGTGAACAAAAAGATAGACCAAAGACTTTAGCTGAGTTTCCAGACCATATCTCGATTGACTATGCTCAAACTAAGCTACTCCAAGACGTTCCGAGCGGGAATTCAACTACTTTCTTCAAAAACTCAGCAGCATTAAAAATCTAATGTTACCTGAATCTCTGGAGTTCTAATGAACTTTGAAGATTTTGAGCTTTTTCATGCAACGAGAGCACAGTGGTAGATATCTCGCTTTTCATATCCGCGTCACCACCATCTACTTGATCAGCGGTGTCCGAGTCTTCGGTTGTTTGGAATAGTTTAACACCAGTGACACGAATTAACTCGAGTTTTGGCAAACAATCTTTATCCACAGTGGATTGACATTCCTAAATGGGAAAGAAAACCTGGTCAATGTAGTAAAGGTAGAGAGGGCTCAGAAGAAAGGAAGAAAGAAAGAAAACGAGAGAGAGAGAGAGAGAGAGAGAGAGAGAGAGAGAGAGAGAGAGAGAGAGAGAGAGAGAGAGAGAGAGAGAGAGAGAGAGAGAGAGAGAGAGAGAGAGAGAGGCAGGCAGGCAGGCAGGCAGGCAGGCAGGCAGGCAGGCAGGCAGGCAGGCAGGCAGGCAGGCAGGCAGGCAGACAGACAGACAGACAGAAGAGGGGATTCTCTGAAACGATATATCACAACAGATTAACTCCTCAAACCTGTACATCAGCAAACAATGCTTGGATCTGCGTAAAATCTTTATCAATAGGCTTCTTGGGATCGACTTTCGTTTCTGCTTCCTCCAAACTTTGTTTCAACTCAGCCGCCTTCTCTTTCCAGGCATCCAATGTTTCGATTTCAGCTATCTCTTCAGTCTGGAAGACTTTCATATCATGGATCATGTAGGTCTTTGCTTGCAGTGAATCGATCCCCTTTAGAAAGTTAAAACGGACAAAAACGACAATGAAACACTAGTTTGCGCAATAAGCAGGTTAGAGCATTACAGGTAACCACCCAATCAAACCTGAAGTTCTCTTACACTAAAAATAACGTCACATCACTACGAAGCCTCGTTTTGGCGCTACAACCACGAAAACAAAGCTCAGTGTTCATAAGAAAACTCTTAAGTCATCAACAAAAAAATAATGACGTCACACAAAACGATGACGTCACAGAAAAACAGTGATGTCGTCGTAAAATGACGTCATCACACAGATGTGACGTCATCACAAAATGACATCATCACAAATAATGACGTCATCACAAAAAACATGACGTCATCACAAAAAAAAACATCAGATAAACGCCAAAAAATGTTTCGTAAAAATACATACCGGTACTCTCTCCCACGCGACTTTATCAATTCTCTCATTAACAGTTTGCCAGTCGTTATTCAAACGTTCAACTTTCTCCTGAAGTGTGGTTCTGCTTGACTCATCCAAATCGTCCTGGAGCTCTGTTTGAAGTTGATTTACTCGATCAACTCGTGCTTGGCACTCAGCAGTTTCTACACGTTGAATCTAAGAAAACAAAGACAAAAAAATTATAGACAAATCCACATAAATACACTCTATTTGGTAAGGCACAATTAATACTGTCGATAAAGATGTTTTTCTTTCAAGATGTACAGCTTCATGTAATCTCTTTAGTAACTTAACGATGTGTGAGGAACTTACAGCAATATCATGGATGATTGTATTGGCTTTTTTCTTGGTAACGTTGTCTTGCTCTTCACTTGTTTTCGCCGCATCTGATGGCGAAACTTGTTCACTGTCTTTCTTTGTACTTTCCTCATCAGTTGGAGTTTCTTCTGTAGCTTCTTTTGCAGTTTTCTCAGGAGGTGTAAGTTCACCCATGACCTCATTGTAATTGTCAATCAATTTCTCTGTTGGTGTGATCCACTCTTTCACCGTTTCCATGTGTTCGTTTAGTTTATTCGTCTTGTACCGAGCGGACTCGAGCTAGAATAAAGAGCATGTTTCTTAAAACCAACTAAAGGCAAATCTAATTTTGTACATTAGTATAGTACTTTCAGCTCTTGGAGTTCGTAAAGTTTTAGTCTATAAACAAAAGCTTGTTTGGTACAAAAAAAAGAATATTTATATGTCTTTAAAGCATGTGTGAAGATTAACTGGAGAAATGTATTGCTGTTCTTTTGTTCTGAGACATATTTGTTTGGTTGAAGCGAAATTACGGAGCCAGGCGAAATGTTTTGGCAAGTATAGCGTTTGTCTTTTGTGTACTTTCCCTTGATAAACGTCGAAATTATTCAGCGAAACTCAAGCTATATAACAAAACACTTAATTGTCTGCTCCCTCGGGAAACAGTTAGAGTCTCGATGTTTCAAATATCAAGACTCTCGGGAAAACAAAACTAACTGTTTCCCTCGGGAGCAGACATTAAGTGTATATTACTTATCATTTACCTTGTTGATTCGAAGTTTTATTTCCTTGGAAAGATTATCATTGTGCTGTGTTAGTTCAGAAGTTTTATCATGAATATGTTTTCCCGCCTCAGTATCATCACCGAGATCTTTAACAAGGACGATGCCCTGACGTTGCAGTTTCCAAATTTCCAACGAATTGGCTTGAATTTCTTCCTGAATTTTCTAGAAAATAAAAAGAAAGAACACGTTTACAATGATAAATCAGTAGCTTTTATTTCGTAAACCTTTAGCGCAAAAGGATTTTTGGCTACTAAAAAAATATATAAAGAAAATGTCTTCTATTTTTTAATTTTTTTTTTTATCTTCCAAGACATTCAAAGATTACTATTAATTTTCAAAGATTTCTACTTTATTTTCAATTTAAAACACCATCCAGATTTTTCAAGAACCGTGAAAACCCCGCTTACTTCTAGTTTAGCAACTTGTTCCTTCGAGTCGTCAGTACTTGTCAGATTTTCTTGTTGGTTTAGTTCTTCCATGTCTCTTTCTTTAGCATCAATGAAGTCTTGAGCAGCAATCTCGTATTGACGGAAGACCTGCCACTTGGCAAGAACTGAACTTAGAAACGTCGTCCTCTCATCGGACCAAGTCGATAATGCTAGCCAGCGGTTGTGAAGATCGCGGATTTTTGGGTGAGTTTCTTTCGCAAGATCGTTCATGTTCTGAGAGTCTTTTAAAAACTCAGACATATCGTAACGTTTGAGTTCTATTAGAAATTCCTAGATAATTGAGAGAAGGATAATAGGATAAGTGTTGAAATTAAGACGTTGGTTCTTGTATGAAGATGTTACAAAATAAGACAAAAAATATAGAAAACAAAACTAGGAACGAAACGGAGAAATAGGAGAGTGTTATAAAAAATATGAAGGGAAGGAGGAAGGGAGGAAGGGAGGAAGGGGACCGGGAGGGAGGGAGGGAGGGAGGGAGGGAGGGAGGGAGGGAGGGAGGGAAGAAGGGAAGAAGGAAGGAAGGAAGGAAGGAAGGAAGGAAGGAAGGAAGGAAGGAAGGAAGGAAGGAAGGAAGGAAGGAAGGAAGGAAGGAAGGCAGGCAGGCAGGCAGGAAGGAAGGAAGGAAGGAAGGAAGGAAGGAAGGAAGGAAGGAAGGAAGGAAGGAAGGAAGGAAGGAAGGAAGGAAGGAAGGAAGGAAGGAAGGAAGGAAGGAAGGAAGGAAGGAAGGAAACAAGGAAGGGAGGGAACAAAAGGAAGAGAGGAAAGAAGGAAAGAAGGGAGGAAAGAAAGTGACACTGAGCAGAGTTGTAGAAATAACTTACGTCATGCTCGTCCTTCAACTCAAGAAATTTGGGAAGATCTTTGGAATCACCAACGGCAGGTGATGTTAATTTATTCTCGTTCTTTTCAATCCACTCTTCGCGCCGCTCAACTTCATGTTGGAATAAAACTAAATACTCTCGGTGCATTCTAAAATATACAATAATACTTATATAACAGGTCTATAAATGTTTTTCTAAGTCTTTGCATCTCATTGTTTACCTCTTGTATTTGTTCAAAATAGCAGCTGGCAGGACTTCTATCCGAGGAGATAGCATATGCACTCGCTGTTGGATTAACTGTTTGTCTTTGGATGAAAGAACATCGTGGCTAGAGACAAGTTCTTCGGTTTCTGAAAGAACTTTTCCTGATCTCGCGTGAAGAGTTTCAACCACAAAAACAGAGAGCTACAGAAACAAATAGAGCAACAAATCACAGGAAGTTGTCGTCCCCCGCCCTTTTCCCCATAGCTCAATGACCAGCACTGGCGTTCGAGTTCAACATTGCACACGATATTCACCAATTCGTCACAGTCAAGAACGCTGGAATCCTCACCTTATTTTTCTAAGGATAACAAAGAATCACTTACTTTCAGTTTATTCAGCTGTTTTTTAGCTTGTTCGTAATCCTCTGACAGCTCTTGAGGTTGGACCCAGTTTTCTGCTTCGTTTACCGACTGTTCAATCGACTCCAGTGGTACGCTGATGGATTTCAGAATAGTTGTGTACAAACTAGGGGAAAAAATTATCTCCAATAATAAACCAATGCTCGACTTTCTTGTTTTACGTAAATAAATTGTCCATATCGATCTCCGACTTCCTTGAAACAAAAAGATCAGTAAACATTTAAAGACTATTTCGTACCGTTTTTCTTTGCGCTCGATCAAGACTCGTAAGTCATCGTGAATCTTCGTAAACCCAGCTAGATCTTTTTCGGTCTCCGACGCTTTTCTGCCTTCTAGGATTTTGTTATTTATCATTCGTGTCGATAATTCTCTGTAGTTTAGATAAGTGGGTGCTCCTCTGTCAAGTGAGTGTCTCACGTCCTAAAATCAAAGATTGAATCTAAATATATTCATCTTAGCTGGTAGTACTATACACTGTTACTGCTCAAACTTGATAACCGCGGTCACGGTTATAAAAGTTAGCATATTTGAGCTGAACTGAACAGCTTTGAAGCACAGGCGAGACCAACTAGAAGTCTACTCAAATTGAGTCTCCAAGCTCAAGAACAGGGTTCTCTCCCAGGCGGTCACCCATCCAAGTACTAACCCCGTCCAACCGGGCTTAACTTAATTTGGACGGCGAGATAGCGCGCTAATAGCACACATCACCCGTGCTTCCCTTCACCAAACACCGTTTCCAATTACGTGCACTTTGCTTTGAATATTGGGAAATTTCAACTTCCAAAGCGAACTGAACAATGCACGCTGCGCTCGGGCGTGGGCAACGCGCACGTAATGGCAAACAGCCTTTATCAAGGGTAATAACTTTAAAAGTACCTGGAGTTTCTTGTATTCACCGCTCGACCCTTCCAAGCCAGCAGCTTCTTCGTTGATCTCTTTTCCTTTCTTTGCGCAAGAATTAAGCCATCTTTGAATCACTTTTCTTTCTTCATTTTGGTAGGTGATCAAAGCACGATAGAGCCTTACAAAATAGAAATGCGAATTATACTTCTGAGTTGGATAAAATATTCTCAAAAAGATCTCTAGAAGAAAAGGTGCTGAAAAAAGTGCTGAACTGCCGAATATTTTAGAAACGAAATATATACGGACGATTACGAAAAGAGCCGTTAACTCCTTCACTTCCGAAAGCTCTCTTCCTGACAAGTAAAATCGTCTGGCGTTAGACAGAGTAAAATCGTCTGGCGTTAGACAGAGTAAAATCGTCTGGCGTTAGACAGAGTAAAATCGTCTGGCGTTAGACAGAGTAAAATAGTCTGGCGTTAGCCAGAGTATAAAGTCGTCTGGCGTTAGACAGAGTAAAATCGTCTGGCGTTAGACAGAGTAAAATCGTCTGGCGTTAGACAGTAAAATCGTCTGGCGTTAGACAGAGTAAAATAGTCTGGTGTTAGACAGAGTAAAATAGTCCGGTGTTAGACAGAGTAAAATAGTCTGGTGTTAGACAGAGTAAAATAGTCCGGTGTTAGACAGAGTAAAATAGTCTGGTGTTAGACAGAGTAAAATCGTCTGGCGTTAGACAGAGTAAAATCGTCTGGCTTTAGACAGAGTAAAATCGTCTGGCGTTAGAGTAAAATCGTCTGGCGTTAGACAGAGTAAAATAGTCTGGTGTTAGACAGAGTAAAATCATCTGGCGTTAGACAGAGTAAAATAGTCTGGCGTTAGACAGAGTAAAATCGTCTGGTGTCAGACAGTAAAATACTAAAGTCTGCTTGGTTCGAAAATGAACTAGTATTATACCTTTGCCTTTGATTTTCAGCGTTGTTGTGAACAAACTGTGCACTAACGGTCAAAGACTCCATAGAACTCCGAATTTCGTTCTTCACTTCAGGACTGTACTCTGGAGATAGGAGCATACCACGAGCAGAAATCACAAGATCGTTTAAGCAAGGTCTACCGTAGTTTTTCATACCATCAATGCATTCCTGAAATAACAAAACAGTGCAAGTTGAAAAAAGTAGAAGACTCCAGTTCTACTTGCTGCAACATGCTGATTCAACTTGCAACAAAATCATTGTTGCGTGACAATGTTTAAGGTGGGTGGTAATACGTGCAACAACGCTTTTCAACTTTGCAACGAAACAATGTTGCAGCAATTTTGTTGCTCGTATTACTTCACCTTTATCTTCGATAGAAGTTGTGAAAAATTAGATTTTCTTCTCGAAAACGTTTTGCATTGTAGATCAGTACTTCATTCTAGTTCCTTGGACAACCTCAGTCAGTGATTGATTTACAGGGGGGGCGCACCCCCCTGCCCTTGAGGTGCCAATTGCCGTGTCAAAAGTACATTAAGGAATTAAGGACGCATTCATTCAATGTCCGTGTAGACTTCATGCTATCATATGATTCATAGATATATGATTCATATATTAGCTATCATATGATTCATAGGTATTAATAGGTATAAAAAAAATTTTCTGGCAGGCTTCGCCTCCCTACCCCCCAACCCCACCACCAGCTCGGCCCCTTGCCGGGGGCTGTGTCCCCAGACCCCTGCTGCCTCGGTCACGCCCCACGCTGCAGCCCTGATCTCACTTCCCTCGCTCAGCACCCCCTCCCCCCTACTAGATCAAGCTGGATCCATCACTGACCTCAGTATAACTCTGGAGTGCTGAAAGTTTTTGACAGTTTTCAAGAAGGGAGAAACTATTCTTGTAAGATTAGGATTTCTAATTTATAAACACAGTTCGTATACCTTCGTGTCGAGTTCACATTCTCTCATCTCTGAATAATCCTTGCTGTTGATATCTCGAATGTTCATTTGCATCTTGATGAAGAAGTTGCGTAGCTCTTTAGCGACAGTTCTCCATTCGTTCAGATCCAGAGTTACTTTACCAGTGTAAGGGTCTATTGCTGGCCTTTCCGTCTCGGGTGCTTCCGTCGAGTCCTCGGACTTCGGTTCGGTCGTCGGTTCTTCTTCGGAGGGAGCGGATTCAAGAGATATGGTAGTTTGAGGTCGAACAAGCTCAGGTTCAACTTCAGAAGAAATCTCCACGGATTCGGAAGGCTCCTGTGAGAAAGAAAGAAACAAATAATACAGCCTTAAAGGACATTGGCAATAAAAATTAAGTTTGTCTAATTTGAAAGAACTCGTAAAATTGTGATAGAAGATCTTTTGCAAATTTTTGCAAACTGCGGTGAAAGGCAGCGCCCTAACAGCACACGCCACCCGGTGAATGGCAAGCTTGGAAAGCTCTTAGAAGAAATGTTGGACTCCGCTAAGTTTCAAACTGGTTGTTCTAAGAGCTTTCCAACACTGCCATTCACCATGGTAAATGTGTTTCTCAAAGCCCTACTTACAACACTTGGTTTATCATCCTGGGATATGTTATCGAGTTGTGTCTCAACTTGCAGCCATCGACCATCTAGTTCCTTGATTTGATCGAGAAGTGAGTTCTCGCCTTCTTCCTCCACATCGTCATGGATATCTTTCACCAGAAGACGAGCTCTGTCTGTGCGGACTTTGTTTAAATCCCATTCAACAAGTTTTGTCTTGGTCAAACAAAAACAAAAAGGTTTAGCATTTTAGAGTAATATTAAAGAGCATTAATTGTGTAATCAGTATCTCTCAGTACAACATAGATTGTACATTTTACTGTTTTAGGTTCGTTCGTTCGTTCGTTCGTTCGTTCGTTCGTTCGTTCGTTCGTTTGTTTTAGGTTCGTTCGTTCGTTCGTTCGTTCGTTCGTTCGTTCGTTCGTTCGTTCGTTCGTTCGTTCGTTCGTTCGTTCGTTCGTTCGTTTGTTTTAGGTTCGTTCGTTCGTTCGTTCGTTCGTTCGTTCGTTCGTTCGTTCGTTCGTTCGTTCGTTCGTTCGTTCGTTCGTTCGTTCGTTCGTTCGTTCGTTCGTTCGTTCGTTCGTTCGTTCGTTCGTTCGTTCGTTCGTTCGTTCGTTCGTTCGTTCGTTCGTTCGTTCGTTCGTTCGTTCGGAATCAGTAGCGACGGCACCGCCCTGTGGGACTGAGTCTGGTTTGCTGAATACATCCCGATTTAAGTCATACTGCATTTCGGTATATTCCAACTGTTAAATATATTTACACTAACCTTCAAATCTTCCTTGATCATTCGTATTTCTTCTCGCAGATGCTCTTTCTCGTCTTCACTCGGTTCCCGTTGACCCCCTTCGCCTGTTTTTTCATCTTCGCGTTTCTGCTCCTCCCCAGGTCTCTGTCCCTCGCCTCCATCGACGTCATGTTCTCCCTCGTCGGTTGGTGTAGAACCAGTCTCTCTAGGCCCAAGCAGTAGACGCTTAGTCGTACCCAGTTCTTTAAGCTTTCCGTCCGTTTCATCCAACCAGCTATTGACAATATCCATGTAAGAGTATATCGCTTGAATAGTCCTTTCAGACTTTTTCATCTACAAGTAAAATGATAAATAAATCAGACAAATAAAACGAAAGACATTTTCTTACGTTGTGTTTCACATTAAAAAGATTTCGACATGGTGAAGTTCTAGTAACTAAATATTTTTCAAAAACCATATCTTACTTTTTCAATGCTCTGTTTTACATCTTGCTCCAGTTTTTCCCAACATGTTTTGAAATCTTCGACTTGCTTGTTCACTTGTTCGGCTCCCTTCGAATCAGGTTTTAGATCTCGCAAAAGTGTTTTTCCAAAGTTCTCAAAATGTACAAGATTTGGTGAATGTTGTGCCAAGTCGAGCTGTAAATTCTGTAGTAAAAACGTAAAACATGTCACAATAAAATGATAATAATAGTAATAGTATTGGTGTAGCGAGACCAGTTGCTGCAATCGTTGCACAGTGAGAATTAAACCGATTTTCCACTGGGCGACCTTCTTCGCGCGAAGCGACTTTTTCTTTTGTCTCATGAGCTCTCAGCTGGAACTAATTAGAAATCTATTGAATTCGAACAAAAGAAAGTCGCTTCGCACGAAAAAAGTCGCCTAGTGGAAAACCGGCTTAACTCGACTCCACTATGTCCAACGATCGCCGTAACTTGTCTTGCACAATTTTGACCACTGCACAGCATGTTACACGCTACAGTGGTTCGTGCAGCTTTCCTAATCTCGCAAATATCTCAATGCCTTTAGAGCTTAAAATCAGTCTTTCGACAGCACACCAACCCCTCACTATTTCGACTAAACTGCCTATCTCACGTTTGGGGATTTTACATATTCGTAATATTTGGGTCTTCCTGAGCAAAATCATAATATATCTTGTCAGCCGAAAATTTCATCTTCACGGAGTTTTCCGCTGTCAAAGTTACCGGATGTGATGTCACAAGAGGCATTCTAAACCAGTTTTCCTGTTGTTACTTGCCACAAAAATGCCTCGTGTCATCACATCCGGTAAATTTGACAGCAAAAAAGTCCATGAAGATGAAATTTTCGGCTGACAAGATATATTATGATATTGCTCAGGAAGACCCAAATATTACGAATATGTAAAATCCCCAAACGTGAGATACGGTAGACACTTCACGAAATAAATTCCTGCAGCGCAGTCAGGTGAAGAATCTGACAGTTTACTAAAGTGTATATGAAACGAAAATTAAGTTTGTCTTATTTGAAAGAACTCTTAAAATAATGGGGAATATCAATTTACAACTTTTTCATATTTTACTTAGTTCTTGAGATATTTAGACTTATGTGATATTCAAATGAGATAACTTATGGTTCGTTTTTTTCTAATTAACATATTCGAAAATCGTGAATATTTTCAAGATTATTGATCAAAATCACTCGTAACCTGTCTTTCATGTTTAGTTGCATGAACTGTAGCAATATGCAAAGTTTCAAGTGATTTTGTTCAATAATCTTAAAAATATTTGCGATTTTCGAATATGTTAATTAGAAAAAAGCGAACCATAAGTTATCTCATTTGAATATCACATAAGTCTAAATATCTCAAGAACTAAGTAAAATATGAAAAAGCTGTAAATTGATATTCCCCATTATTTTAAGAGTTCTTTCAAATAAGACAAACTTAATTTTAGTTTCATATACACTTTAAACGCTATACTCGGATCTTTAGTACAATACAAAACTTATGAATACAGATTATATTTATCATAATAAAATGCAAAGGGTGGCTTACGTTTAATGCATTTAGTCTTTGTTGGACATCATTTTCGTCGGCCAAATTGACTGGACTGTCCAGTTCTTTCAATTCATTATCTCTTTTGTCTATCCAAGCTATTAAGGCTTGCTCTTCTTCCCGAAATGCTTGCCAGTTCTCTAGCGTTCGAGTAAGAGAAAGTTTTCTTGTCTCCATCCAAGAATCTAGCGCTTCCCAGCGCCTCTCTAAATTCAGCAACTCGGAGATAGGAACTTCAGGATCAATCTCGTCTGTGTCCCGGATTTGTTGTATGACAGACCGGACATTGTTCTTGTTCAGCTCTTCTTCAAAGTTCTGCAACAAGTAAAAGAGAAAGTCTTGTTAGGTATTAAGTACACAATACACAGCGATTGTTCGTAAACTCCCTTGTGGACAACGGAAACCAAAAGATCGTAGCTCGACCGTATGAACATTCGTAAGAAATATTTCTTCATTGAAAATATCCAAAGCAGCACTACAAACTCAAGGAAACCAACGGTAACAGTGTAACTACATCCCAAGTGACAACAATGTGAGGTACAAAGCAATATTACGACTATCACCCACCATCACCCACCACCCAACACCACCACCACCCAACACCAACACCAACACCCACCACCCAACACCAACACCACCACCCAACACCAACACCACCACCCAACACCACCACCAACACCACCACCAACACCAACACCAACACCAACACCAACACCAACACCAACACCAACACCAACACCAACACCAACACCAACACCACCACCACCACCACCACCACCAAGAATAGCAGCAACAACAGCAAACAAACGAAAACATCAACTACAAGAGGTTAGACAATTTTAAAAAAGGCTAGGTAAATATAAGGACGCTAGGTGGTCCTATAGAAGGTAATGGGTAAGTTTAAGGAGGGCTAGGTGATAAAAAAGATAAGCTAGAAGGGTATACAATGACTTGGTAAGATTAGATGTTGTAAATGTATAGCTTACTCCATGTTCTTTGATTTCATTCTCTAGCTCTGCGATATCAGCAGCGTCTGTTGTTGCAGGTTGCTCCATTCGTGGCTCGTTCGCAATAATCCATTCTTCTCGAAGTCGTATTATCGTAGCAAGATGGATCACGTAGACGTTATGGACCCTAGAAATAACAAAGGTCGGTATGATAACCATCCCAAGAGCAACAAGTAGTAAGATCAAGGCCTTTTAGTAAATACTTCAGATAGTCGAAATATCAAGGATAGTCAAGAAACCGAGTTTAACATCTTGCCTACCGTATAGTTCGTTTTCGAACCGAGTTTAACTTCTTGCCTATCGTATAGTTCGTTTTCGAACCATGCAGACTTTAGTATTTTACTCTGTTTAACGTCAGACGATTTTACTCGCCAAGGGGAGAGCCCTCGATATAGTGAAAGAGCCACATAAGTATACACGAGGATGAGTGTTTCATCGGGATATCCAAACACTGAGACGTTTGTTGAAAACCAAGGCGAAGCCGAGGTTTTTGAACAAACTTCGAGGTGTTTGGATTTCCTGATGAAACACTCCTCCGAGTGTATGATATAGCTTCTCAAACAAATCAGTATTTTAAGAGAAAATCAAGGTAAAAGTTTAATTTATGTAATTTCTTCCTCCGATTTCCAACCACAGACACGGTACTGATTTCCTTTGTGTTTTCCTCATGAATTATTAATGAGTTTGAGATTTAACATTTAAAGACTAGTATCATGTACATACGCAACTTGCACACGACACCTATATATAGTAGTATTTTGAACTTTGTCGGTTTTACCGTTCAATCCAATTTCAACAAAGTTTTTTTAAAAAAGTAGGTATACGTGTTCGTTATAAATATCACAATTTGTTGGAAAAGGATAGCCTGACTCTTTTCGATCAATATTGAAAAAATATATATATATATAATTACTATACTTACCAACCTCGTCCCCAGGGCATTTTGCCTCCACGTTGGGAGGTCGGCGAAAATGGCCCTGGCATCGGCTGGTCGATTCTATAATCGGATTGGCCGATTTAAAAACTTGATTAATTCAGATACAGTGTAATTTATTCATCAAAATATGAATTGCAATAAATCCACTCTGCGAAGTTCATCCAAAGAATTGTAACGATAGCTTTGGTTAAAGTCAAGAACAACATTAGATATATGTTTCTTCCCGACATTTAAATGTATCCTGGATAATCGTGGGGAGTATCATGATGAATAATGCTAGCCAGTTGCATTTATGATAAAGGGTTCACATGAGTGATTCGGCAGAGCGTTAAATATTTCTTATTTATTATTCATGTATACGTATTATACAAAAACGAAACACAAAGACCGCATAAATTTTCTTGCCAAAACACCCCAAAATTCTGGGTGTCACGTGACCAGCCGATGCCAGGGCCATTTTCGCCGACTCCCAACGTGGAGGCAAAATGCCCTGGGGACGAGGTTGTATACTTACTTGTCGTATTTTGTCCTTGCAGCAGTAGGCAAGTCATAAGTTCTTTTATCCAGATGAACAACTCGTTTTCGTAACTCTTTCTTGTCTTCAATTGGCAAGACATCCGACGACAACACTACGTTGGCTTTATCAAATGTTTTACGGCTGACCCCACGTAACTTCTCAGAAGAAACAACTAAATTCTATAAAAAATAACGAAGTATTAGACAGTAAAAATGCCAACTGCTATGACCAGGCAAAAATAGTCGGGGTAAAACCTGGTCTTGGTGAAAGCTTTCTTTTTCTCTTTTCCTTGGTGAAAGCTATTTCCGATCCAGTGAGCACGGGTGGCGTGTGCTGTTAGCGCGCTGCCTCTCACCAAAAAGTTAAGCCCGATTAGACGGGGTTAGTACTTGGATGGGTGACCGCTTGGGAATGAACCCGTTGTCGGGCTTGGAACTCATGTGAGTAGAGTTGTAGTTGATCTCTCCTGTGCTTCGAGGGTTTTTCGCTGGGTTCTCCGGTTTTCCTCCCTCCATAAAATCAACACCGAACATCTTAGCTGTGATCCGTGGTCTGAACTGTGTTGTTGGTGGCTGCTTGGAGCGCCTTTGATATGCCTCGACACGGCCACGTTGATCTGCGTCCTTCGCAATTCAGCCGCTGGCTGCAAGTAAGGATGATTAGCCACCCATAAATTCATGGCCAACTAACACAACTACCTTATGTTGGACTGACTACAACACAAACCACAACCTAGGAATTGGTGTATATTGAACGAAATACCAAATGGTTTTCTGTGTTTGGATACTCTGAGTGTTTTTAGCTTTTCGAAAGTCGAGCAATTTCCCAAGTGTTTGGATAAGATATTTTTGACGCGACATTTTTAACGCGATATTTTGAACGCCATAGGGCACCGCTTTTTAGCAGTGTCTTGATTCAAAATAGTCTTCACCTATCTGACGCCACGGTGGCCATATTGGTGTACCAAAACAATGAAATGGCGGCCATATTGGTGTACCATCTTTATCCTATGGGAATTTAGCTCTATTCTTATTCAAATATTTCGATTTGTTTCACCACCACATGGGGCCACCGATCACGTGAGTGAAAACGATCTATTCGCTTCACTGATCTCAAATAATATACTCATTATACTGGATAGAGCATCTATTGTTTCGCGCCTGGCAAAAATTGAAGTCGGAAGTGAGGCTAAAAATCTCGTGGAAACCATATCCGGTGGGACCCACAATATTGCTGAATCATAGTTTTCGCCTCTGGTTTTCGCTTTAAATGATCGGGTTTTTAACGAAAACCAGCTAAGTTTTTGTGACATGACTCTGTCGCTATGGGAGAACTTAAAATTGGCTGTTGAAAACCAAGTGGGTCCCACTTGAAATGGCCGCCACTAATTTATTCCGACTTCACAGCGAACACCGGATGCTCTATCCAGTATAATGAGTATATTATTTGAGATCAGTGATTCGCTTCTGTTCGTACGGGTTTTCAGCGTACCTGCAGTTTATTTAATTCTTCGGGAACGATCGATGGGTCTTCGAGTTGACTTTCGGACAACGCCATTTCTTCTCCTCCTTCAATTTCTTTTTCAGTATCGTCCAGCTGTTTGCTTAGGAGTTGGTAAACTGTCTTGTACAACCTGAAAGAAACCACAAATGCATTTAACGAGGAATTTTCAAAACGCTGCACCGCTATTGTAATGTTATGGACTTTAAGATCTACGACCTCGAAACAAAAGAGTTCTTTTTACAAAGCAAAGAAACTGAATAATGTTTAGACCCAAGAGTAATCTCAACACCGTCCTCGTTCTTTATACAACGTTACTTAGAGCATTTTCACGTCTTCAGGACGACGTCAACGGCCAAAAGAGGAGAACTGTTGCTTAAGATTGACTTCAATACGGACACCACAATCATTTTAGCAATACTGGGACGTTTTGGAAGTCATTAAACTAGCTTCAAATATAAAATATTATTATTAACCGTGACTTCTTTAAACTGTAAAATTCACATTGCTTTTAACCGCCGCCGTCGTCCTAGCATCTTAAGGTCCCTGTTATTTAGTAGCTATAACTAACAGTCTATCACTATTACAATATATAAGACATCTTACTTGTTTTTCTTGTTTTGGATTTCTTCCAGTATCTGGTTGTATCTCAGAGAAGCATTCTTTACATCGTGTTCAGCGTCAGTAGCTTTCTTGCCAGACAACAGTTCGTGTTCAGAAACAGTTTTCGCAACATCAACCGTTTCGTGGTAATTTTGCTCACCTTGTTCAACTATAGTTTCAGCATCCTAAAAAATAAACACATTGTTCAGGCATTAGACAGACAGACAGACAGACAGACAGACAGACAGACAGACAGACAGACAGACAGACAGACAGACAGACAGACAGACAGACAGACAGACAGACAGACAGACAGACAGACAGACAGACAGACAGACAGACAGACAGACAGACAGACAGACAGACAGACAGACAGACAGACAGACAGACAGACAGACAGACAGACAGACAGACAGACAGACAGACAGACAGACAGACAGACAGACAGACAGACAGACAGACAGACAGACAGACAGACAGACATGTCACATCACCTCAAGCTTTTTCAATGCTGCCAGAGCACTGTCAAGATCTTGTGCATCGCCGTCAATTTCTTTCTCTTTCTTTTCACAATTCTTTAACCACTTTACAACATCCTTACGTTTCACTTCAAAAATATGGATCACTGATCGATGAAGTCTGAAAGAGAGTTTGATAAGGTTTTTACGAAATGTCATGAATATACACGCATACAATAAAGGCGGATTTCCATTCAGCTTTTTTTGTCGAGCGAGCGACTTTTTTAGATCGTTTTCTTTGTCTCATGAGCCGTCGGGTGGAACGGATCCAGCCGAGAGCCCACAAGACAAAAGAAAGCGATCACAAAATGTCGATCGCGCGATAAAAAGCACTGAATGGAAACCAGGCTTAAGCTTGAACGCACCAGCTATCCCTTTGTGGAAAGAATGACGCATTTGCGTTAATGTCTAGTAGAACCTGTATGTTAGTTTTGATTGACTTGGTTCTCTGTTGGTTATCACAATAGCTTTTAACAAGCCAAATGAATTCAAGATAAGGTCCATATTGAACCCAAACGCTGCTGTTATAGCTAATTGCTTCATTGTAGCAAAAAATACAATGTGTTCAACAGGTATGAATTAGAGCGATATCTGCATAAACGTGGACAAAAACACAAAACGAAAACTTTGAACGCGTTGCCTACCTGATTCTATTTTCTCGGATTTGTTTGAGCACAAGTGCACGCTGCAGAGCAACCTCTTTACAATCATCTTGAAATCCTTCTTGGAATTCTGGAGATACAAGAATCTTACTTTGTTTCATTTCGTTAATGTGAACTTGGATTTCTTCGAATTTCTTCTGATTCGTATGGAAGGTCTTTTCACATTCCTATAAGTGAGAAAAAACCCGAATATAAACAAATAGAAAATATGCAAAATTTCAAAATGTTTTTTTTTACATTGGTAAATTAAATGGAAATTAAAGAAATTCTAGGTTGATGCAAAGGACTCTCCCGCATTGGGCCATGAAACAGGAAATGACAACTATGATTATGACGACAGCGACAGCAAGGACGATATATAACAATTAACCACCAACAACACCAACACCAAGTCACCAACACCAACACCAATAACACCACCACTAACGCCAACGTCACTACCGACACCACCACCACCACCAGCACCACCATCAACATCACCATCACCGACACTTACCACCGCCACCAACACCACCCACCGACACCACCACTACCCCCCGAAACCACCACCACCACCCACCGACACCACCACTACCACCACCACCACCACCCACCGACACCACCACCACCCACCAACACCAGCACCACTCATCGACACCAGCACCACTCATCGACACCACCACCACCACCACCACCACCACCAACACTTACCACCACCACCACCAGTGACATCACCACCGGCAATACACCAGCAACCAAAATGAATTTACAAAACAACTACATAAACAACACTGCATATAACATCGACGACAACAAACACAGTAGCCAGCCACCGAAGCAAACACAACCACTAAGGAGTCAAGGACCTACTTGTTGAGTTGACAGTTGCTCCAATACAGTTTCAAGATCTTTTCCAGTTGGCGATAAAAGTTGAAGAGTTACTTGTTCTTCACCGACGCTCGCTTCACAATCTCTAATTCGTTCGTTGATATGCTGAACAGAACTGTCACGGAGTCTAAAAAAGACGAAGATTTACATTCTAGAATTTTCTCGTTTAATTCGTTTTGTTTGTTTGCTGTAAAAGCTGTCGGAATTGGTTAAACTCAGCGAATACTGAGCTCCAGACCGAGACCGGAACCCACAACGTATAAATATTGTAAACACCCTCGGTCTACCATCTGAGTTCTAGTGGTTCAATGGGTCAGCATTTGAGAAGTTGTGGCATCCTGTTCCGTCTACAGCTCAAGGATTGAGTATTAACAACTAGTACGACAGCTTGTACAGCAAGAACAAACAGAACTTTACCAACTTCAAGCTTAATTAAATTAAATACTACACTAAAATAAAATAAAGGCACAATGTAATACAAAAAAACTTGTCGTAGTTACCTTAGTTTACGAAGTTCCAAAGCACCCTGCAGTCCTTCAAGGTTCTTTTGCGTGGAGTTTACAACCTCGGTTACTTGTTCTCCAGGTACAGAGTCATCCTGGACAGAAATTTTTTCGCCAGACGTTCTCAGAGTGATCAATTTAGGCTTAAACTGCGTGTTCATGTTGTCGATAATGTCCTGAAATAATAAAAAAAAAATTGTGCAGTTTTACTGTTAGAATGCCTCACAGTTTAAATCATGAGAAATAACGTTTTTTCCCATAAAAGTTTTGCATGAGCTTCATTTTAGTTCATAGCATAGCACTAGTCGTCGTTTTGATTATTGAAAAGATTTATACTTGCAGCGCTTGCATATCAAGTAAAAAATTGTGTTTATGGTAAGCGGCAGATTTTATGCAAATCATAGCTTTTCTGGATATATTGGAAACATGATTTCCTCATTTATACGTAAACGTTGAAGGTATAAAAATTTTCGATAATCAAGCTTACTAAACCTTTTTGTAAAAAAGAAAATGTCGTATGATTTAAACTACCGAGTCACCTTAGCCTTTTTGCAGGTATACCCGGAGGATATTTTTTACTTATCATTATATTCATTACTTTTCTGTTTTACTCTAACGCCATGTAAATGATGTTACCATGGAAACCTTACAATATACCTGTGTCTCTGTTTCTGCTTTTCTTAAACTTGTGTAATCATTGACATCGACGTCGTAAGCTTGAAGTGTATCCTGGGACTCTTGCATCGAGTTATTCACACCATCGACGTCTTCTTTCCAAGAACCATAATCTAGAGCCTCGTCTTCAGGTAAGGCTGCTTCAACATCTTGGGCCTGGAAAGCTTGGACTGGAACAGGTTCAATCTCCTGTCATTACAAAATAGAAAACTGCTAAAACATAGGCCTAAGAACCGGAGAGTATACATATTTATCAAATTCATTAAAAATGCATGAAGAAACTTCAAAGAATTGAATATTTAATCAATATCTGTAAATCGCACACAGAATCGTCCTGATTTGCATAAACGTTTTCCTCAATTTACTTAGCTAAAATACTCCAACTTGAAAAATAGTTTGAAAACATGGCTATTTAGATGCGTCCATTCGATAAGTACGATAAAGCATTCGCAGCCGATCTGTCTCTGATTTACTACGGCTTGCTTGCAGCTCGCCTTGTAAATCAGATACAGATCGCTTCTCATGCTTTATCTATAACATTAAAACGCACACGTTGTAAAGAAAAAACAAGCCTGTTGCAAAAACATACATCTTGTTCACAAACTGAAGTTTTTTTACGTGTGTATTTGGAACACGTTCCTCTGGAATTTGTTAAAAGCCAATAGCAACAAAAAAGCTTATTTCCAAATGTTTCTATAATTACCGGAGATTCATTTTCCTGCATAACTTCATCTATTTTCTTCAACTGGTCGTCAAAACGACTATCAAACTCCACCACTTGTTTCTTTAAAACATCTTTCCCTTGTTCACCAAGATCTTCCTCAAGGTCGTGCTCCAATTCCTTCGCTCGTTCCACGCGAGCCTTCTCGCCAGGACGATCACTAAGACGAAGCTATAAACAAGAGAAAATATAACGTTGGAGAAAAGCGAAAAGGTGGTACTTAAACTAAACTAAACTAAACTAAACTAAACTAAACTAAACTAAACTAAACTAAACTAAACTAAACTAAACTAAACTAAACTAAACTAAACTAAACTAAACTAAACTAAACTCTCTCTATATATAATCCGAAACTTAGCGTTTTCTTTTGTGTTAAAGTCATTAGTTCTGCTCGAGAGCTCACAAGATAGAGAAAAACCCTTACGTTTCGTACAGTACGGTTGAATTAAAAAACGTACCGAAATTTGATCCATAAAGTCATCCACATCTGCTCGCGAATTTCTCTTTATTTCCTTTGCTTCTCGTTCTTCAAGCTCTATACCTTCATCCTTATTTCTATCTTTATCATCTTCTTCTTGTTTGTTGATCTCTGCATTCAAAGCGTTTAGTAAGTTGTCGTTTTCGTCCATAGAAGAGGTCACCGTGTCCATATGTTGGTACAACGCTTTGGTTTTCCTCTCGGAAGAGTCCAGCTGCAGAAAAGTAAATTAAAGCAAGAGTAACTGTAAGTGTCAATGTATTTAGCTATATTAATTTTAAATCAACAGAAACTGTGCATAATGTTTGTAATGTCATGCGCTGTAAAAACTACAGTACTGATAGTGTCAGTGAACAATCTTTTCCCACAGCAATATTTTTGCAGAATACGTACTTAATATTACATTTTAGGATCACATTTTATTTAAACAAAGAAGTTTTGACTCGCTATACCTTTTTTATTCGTGTCAACGTGTCGTTGGATAATGTATTTCGACAAGTATCCACCTCGTTCACTTGTTTCTCGATTTCTTTGGCAGCTGGTGTGCCAACGCCGACCAATTTTATCAATGCTTTGGAAGATTTGTTGATTTTTATCGCGGGTAGACCAAGCTCTTGGACATCACTTAGCAGATCCTGGGGAACAACAAAATGTCAAGGATGGTTATGGTTTGATAATATAGTATGAACCAACAAGTAAACTATTACAAATCTTGCATTTTAGTTGGGTAAGCTACTCTCCGTCTATTGGTGATAGACCACTAGCAGCGAAAGAGTCCATTTATAGATGGATAACAATGACAGAAGACCTTCGACTATAGTTAGTTTATAGTAAAACAATTAGACAACTCGTCCTCGTTGTCCATAAGTGATAGTAAACTCTACTGCACCGCATTGACTAACTGCTCTACCTCACATACAACTCGGCTCGTTGTCTAATTATTAACTATTCAATTTTACAATAGAAAATGTGGAAACAACTTTCATAGATTTAACAAAAAATACCGAAGACTAAGTAGTACACAAAGACAAATCAAACCTTTAGGCCGTTTCGTTGTCTATCGGTATCACCGCTGTTCGACAAGTCAACAGGCGCAGATATTTTCTTAAACCTTGCGTCATCGGCGTCGACTTTTTCAAGCAGTTCTTTTTGTTGATCGCGAAGGTTCTTCCAGTGCTGGGTGATCTCTGTGAGTTTAGTTTCGCGTTTATCCGACCAATCATGTACTGTATGCCAACGTTCGTCGAGCTCGTAGATCAGTTCTTTAGTATCTGGGTCTAGTTCTTGATTGTGTTGAGCTTCGTCGACCAAGTCATGCATCTTGTGGCGCTCAAGTTCTTCGTCGAACGTCTTGGAGTGAAAAGTAAGCAAACGAAAACACAGTTGAGTACACATCATTATCACGCAAGTATAGAACACAAGAACACGTCGTCAGAGATTCAGACACAAACGCCAACACCGACAACACCGACGCCAGCACCGACACTGACACCGACGCAGATACAGACGCCAATACCGATGCCACCGTGCTACATATAGCCTTTAATACCTTTTGTTCCTCAAGTTTTTTCTCAAACCCTGGCAAATCATCGACGTCGCTATCTGTTATCACCAACCACGACTCGTTCTCATCCAACCACATCTTGTGACGTTTCACTTCATCTCCAATGGTCGTGTTGTATTGCTTCGCAAAGCTAGAAAAATAATGTAAAAAAAATGAGAAAATATTCTTTAAGATAAATATCTTTTTGACGTCAAAACAAGAGGTTGGGAAGGCCGAAAACATCGCTCATATAGTACACACTTGCATAACAGTCATATATAATCATCTGGGAAAACTCACTTCTCAAACTTCTCGTCAGCTTTTTCAGAAATTTTAGCGTTTCTGTCCTTTAAATCATTTCTTCGGGAACAGATCTGTTTTTCGTCTTCATCTGTGAAAACGTTTAGAGCCAGTATTGTGTGTACGTCTTTCAAAGCGGCTGTAGAATTTGCTGTCACCGTCTCGACCTCCTCTTTTACAGCCTATATCAAAAGAAAATTAAAACAAAAAGAGGATAATCAATAAGAACCAAAAAAAAAGTTGTGGTTTTCTCAACGAGTTAAAGAAACCCGAAATTGACAAACAGACCACTTTCATAATGGCCACCACCTTCTAATATACGTTTATGTGCACCTAAATAGGCCTTTCTAGTCACGTTATTAAGCAAAGACTCTTTTGAATTGCAGACACACAAACAAACACACACACACACACACACACACACACACACACACACACACACACACACACACACACACACACACACACCACACAAAGACACACACACACACACACACACACACCACACAAAGACACACACACCACACAAAGACACACACACCACACAAAGACACACACACCACACAAAGACACACACACACACACCACACAAAGACACACACACACCACACAAAGACACACACACACCACACAAAGACACACACACACACACCACACAAAGACACACACACACCACACAAAGACACACACACACACACCACACAAAGACACAAACCACACAAAGACACAAACCACACAAACCACACAAACCACACACACACACACACACACACACACCACACAAAGACACACACACACACCACACAAAGACACACACACACACACCACACAAAGACACACACACACACACACACACCACACAAAGACACACACACCACACAAAGACACACACACCACACAAAGACACACACACCACACAAAGACACACACACACACCACACAAACACACACACACACACCACACAAAGACACACACACACACCACACAAAGACACACACACACACCACACAAAGACACACACACACACCACACAAAGACACACACAAACCACACACAAACACACACACACACACACACACACACACACACACACACACACACACACACAAACAAACAAACAAACAAACAAACACACAAACAAACAAACAAACACACACACACAAACAAACAAACAAACAAACAAACAAACAAACAAACAAACAAACAAACAAACAAACAAACAAACAAACAAACAAACAAACAAACAAACAAACAAACAAACAAACAAACAAACAAACAAACAAACAAACAAACAAACAAACAAACAAACAAACAAACAAACAAACAAACAAACAAACAAACAAACAAACAAACAAACAAAGGCTTAAGATGCACATACAAAAATATGCAAATTAATTGCTATTATGAAAGAGGTCTATGGTGTTTCCACATCCACAGTTTCGCGAGTTCTTCTATTTTCACAAGTGTTTCCAAGACTTACTTGAGCTGCCTGAAAGTCTTGTTTGACTTGGGGGAAACTATCGGAGAGAGTTCGTTCGTCGACCTTTTCTTCTATCTTCGTTAGACCGGAGTGAACATCGTCCAATGACGTCTGCGCGGAGTTCAACAGAAAGGAGTACAGACTAAAGCCGGAAAGAAGGAGGCTTTTCAGCTAAGGGGGACTTCAATATAACAAGCAAACTGTAACTGTACGTTTAGTTTGCAACATTGGAGTCAGGTGAAATGTTTTAGAACATGACAAGTCCAGGAATGCAATAGTTACATATGGACTTCTTACATAATCATGGCTAAGAGACAACGACGGCGACAACCACCACCACCATAACAAAAACTACAATAACCACCAACACACACATCACCATCTGCAAGCAACACCACCCACAGCACCACCACCACCATCACCACCACCCACCACCACCCACCACCACCACCCACACCACCCCCACACCATCATCACCACCCACACACCACTGCCACCACCACCCATAAACACCACCACCACCACCACCACCACCACCATCCACACCACCACCCACACCACCACCATCCACACCACCACCCACCACCACCACCCACAACCACCCACACCCACCCACACCCACCCCCACACCATCATCACCAACCACACACCACTGCCACCACCACCCATAAACGCCACCACCACCCATAAACACCACCACCACCACCACCACCACAACAACAACAACAACAACAACAGAAATGGCGATGACGACAACGACGGGCCATGAGAAAATAGAACCTGGATGGGTGACCGTCTGGGAATAGCCCTGTTCTCGGGGTGGGGACTCATGTGAGTAGAGTTTAGTTGATCTCTCCTGTGCTTCGAGGGTTTTTCGACGGGTTCTCTAGTTTTCCTCCCTCCGTAAAATCAACACCTATAGGTCTTAGCTGTAAATGGAGGACCCCACCAGCTCTGCTGAAAAACTTATCCTCCTTAAATAAAGAATAATAGTACAATGAATGGTCAAAATACAAGAGCTGTACAAGATAGTTCTTTTTAATAATTAAAACGTAACCCCTCACCCCCAAAAAAAAAACAAAAAGCAAAAAAACAACTAGATCGTTAGAAAATTTAGTATGTATGTGTATGTCCAGGAAGCATAGTAAACCGGTCATTTAAACGTCCTCCAACTAATATAAAAATAATTATTATAAAAATGGGAGTTGCTCCCTCTATCCCGCCTTAGATCTGCCCCAGTTTCAGAAGACTATTCGGTTAATGCCTAAAAGTCAATAGTTTTGGTCTTTCGAGTAGTGTTTGATGCCACTCGTATTTTACTATTGTGTTCACTCTCACTCCTTACATGTCAGCTTTATCGTCGATACGTTTTATCACAGCCTCGTATCTGTCCGTGAAAGTTTCAACTTCTTTTTCAGAGTTCGATGCTTTCCGACCTTCCAAGAGTTTCTCGGATATCAGTTGTTCATTAAACTTCAGAGTTTCCAGATAAGAAGACTTGCCATCGTCCAGTTCCTTTCTCAGTGTCTATATTTTAAAAACAATCAACAAATAAAAAATAAAAGCAAAAAAATTCTCACATAGAACTTCGGTGAACCGCCACAAAACAACCTACGAAACTAGAAAACCTACGTTGCATAATATCTACATCTTTATCAGAAACACTGGATATGCAAACGCTATAAGTACAGAGCTTTTTAATAATCAAGCCAACCACTAGAGCTATGCAATGAACTACAATCATGCATGCCAAATGTTGTAGGACACCTGCCTTAAATTTCTTAAAACTTTCGTGCCCTTCCCCTCCCCCGTTTTCAATGTTAAAAACGAACGAATTTCGATAAAAATATAAGGTTTTTACACATCACATTTTGTAGAAGTTTCATATATCATTTCAATATTGAAAAAGGGGGGGGGAGAAGAGAGGAGTCATAAGCAAAGACGGTAGGATGAAAAGATGACCAAGACAAAAGTTGCAAACCATGAGGTATCCTGTCTACTTTTGGTCATGATTGTAGAATCAAGCTCGGATCTGAACTACAAAACTTTTCGTTGGAAGAAAAAGCAACTTCTCATCATGTGAGAGCACATATATTGTCGAGTCATCTTAACTCTTTACGATCTGTATATGTACGTACCTATATTTAAGCCGAGAATTTATGTAAATCTATGTCACTCTGATGATGTTACTCGTGAAGTGACGAAGTTTTTATTAAAATATTTAACCTTCTCAATGTATTCGTGTCTGATATGGTCGTTTTAAAAGTTATCGACTGGGCAATAATATTTATCACCCGACTATGTGCTTAGTATTTTAATCTAGCTCAGGCCAGACGATTGTATTCACTTCTGAGAAAACCCGGACAAGAGCGAGTTAAGGCTAATCGTGTACCTTCAGTTTGCTGTATTCAGTTGCCGGAACAATGGCTGCAGCTGGTTCAACTTTTATAGCTTTTTCTTTCTTTTCACAAGCAGTAAGCCATCTGGCAAGAACTCGTTTTTTGTCAGTCAAGTGAGACAACAGATCACGATGGATGCTACAGAAAAAACCCAAAACAAACAAATTATTATAATCGGGGCAGCTGATTGTAAAAAAGACCCGATTCCTAAATCGGACACGTATTCCGTTGTCAGGCTACAGTTGTTAAGAAGGGTTGACTTTAATGGTTAATCTGTGTTGGAATGGATTACAGATGCACTATAAGAAAAACTATGATATTGCATGTATGGAGTGCTAGCAACGACTTCACGTAATATAGTGACGTCACACAAACTCAATCCTCATCCTAAACCACAACGAATGCCCTAATATAGTCAAATCGCTTTTGGGAGAGCTAGAACTGTGTAGATATGGATGGTTTCAGTTGTTACCGTGTTTGGGATTCCATTAATTTCTTTCCTACAGCACTGCGTCTCTTTGAAATGTTTTCACTCTTTTCCACCAGCGTTCCTTGGAAACCTTCTTTAGACAGGAATTCGGAGATCTTTTGATCCTTCAGCTCAAGGACAACATCGAGGAAATGTTCCTGATTGGTATCGTACTCCTTTCGTCCTTCCTATCAAAACAATTTCAAGCTCAAGTCAGGATCACTCAGACACGATACATGATACTGTACACACCACCTATTACAACACACCCAGTATACCACCCATTACACCACATCACCCATTACACAACACCACCCATTACACAACACCACCCATTACAACCCACACCCCTTCCCCCACGCCACACTACCCCTCACAGCCCAAACCCAACACGCCATATCATGTTTCTTTAGTACAGCAGTGCAAGATTCAGCAAAACCAGGCAAACGTTTACAGGCAATGCTCTTTCTCAAATCATTAATAATTCATGAACCAAAAACAAAAGAAATTAATGTTTAATTATTGCTTTGAAACCGGAGGAAGATCCATCTAGCTGATCACGTGATGACGTTTTGAAATATTTCAAAGTGCTAGGACTTTGAAAATATGTAAATTACTATGTTTGAGAAGTCAGTTCAAACACTCGACGTTGGACTTTACCGGGATTTCAAAGCCCTCGTGCATTTTCAATAGGCACACGGACTTTGAAATCCCGGTAAAGTCCTCCGTCTCGTATTTGAACTATTGCATAAATATCAAAGCCCAGCGAAAAACACAAAGTACAGTTCAAACTATTCAAAGCCTATTTATCAAAACATATTCAAACTTTAATTGCATTCCTACTGATTTTGAGGTATAGGGAGCCAGCAATCATGTTATTATATAAGTCAGCGGTGAACAGCAATAAGTTCATTAAATCATAACTCACCTTCACTAACACCATCTGTTCTTGGGTAGTCCCCAGGTCTGGTTTAGTTGTGGTTAACTTATTAACATTTTCTTCTTCACGTTCTAGTGTTATTTCACAGTTGTTGAGACGTTCATTGAAGTAGTCCAGAGCTAAGTCACGGACCCTAGATAATCAAAATCACAACAAATATTATACTGGAAATCAATCACGTTCCCCACCCAGGAAACGAGAGATTCTGGGAGACTCTGGGATAATCCGTTTCACGTCGATATTTCATTGGCTGATGAACACAGTGAACTCTATATAACTCGTCTTCCGGATAACAAGAATCCTGTGATGGCGTGAACGGATTATCCCAGAGCCTCTCTCGTTTCTCGCCCGCTGGGTAAGGGGAACGTGGGCTCTGGGAACGAGATTGACTGGGAATATAAATGAGATTTAAAAAAAAATTCAGCTCAGTGAACCACAAAGAAGACAGTTGCATATAGCTGGATTATTGCTGGATGCAATTCAGAAAGCCATTAGTTTATTTATGGTCACATGGCACGAGAGAAATGTTGCCTCGTCTGGACACAAAAACTCAGTAAAAATCTAGTTAAACAACGTAAACCTGGGAAGAACTATTTCAATCTTACTTCATTTTAAGCACGTATGCGTTGTGTTCCACATTTTCAATTCTTTGTGTTAAGGAGTTGGTGGTGTCTGTGATTTCAGTCTTCTGGTCAACATTATCTGGGTCGTTGTTGATAATGTTCTGTCCCCAAACCGTAACTACATTCAATCTGGGCTTGCAGTACGAATTCATGCTCTTTGTAGCCTCCTAAGATACAAAACAATCAAACTTTGAACACATGTTTTTATTACATGTTTGAGAAAGCTGCTCGTCTAGGTTGGAGTATTATTATATGGCTGAGCTTGTTTTCGGGTCATTACGCCAAACGGCGCACGCTGATTGGTCGCTGAGAGGTCCGGAAAAAGCCGTAATGCCCTCTCAGCACTGTGAGAGGGCATTACGTCATTTTTAATGGCCTGCAAGTTTTGGCGGGAAAATTACTGAGCTGATTTGAATGAAATAAAAGTGAATTGGATATATTCGTTGGAAAATTTTGAACAATAATACGTCCTGAAACATTAGTATTCCTTTTTATAAAAACTTCTTTAAAAGCGGGAAAAATAAAAGCCTAACAGGTGTAAACATGAAGCGAAACGAACAAGCTCAAAGCTAAGAACTAAGGTGAACAGCGACATCTGATCAAGACAAACGTAGAACTAAAAACAGATAAGAAAACAAACCAAAAGCCATATAATAAAAGGCTTATTAACCTCGTTTTCTCGATCTGTGCGGGAAAGTATTTGCCCTCGGTTTTATCGCACAAACCTCGCTCCTTCGTCGCTCGGTCTGTACGAAAACCTCTGGCGAATACTTTCCCGTACGGACTTCGAACTCGGTTAATAAGTCTTTAGTCTTGAGAAAGACTGTTAGCGGTGGTAGTAACGGACGCTTCGACGGTCTCAGCGGCGGCGGTGATCCTCAGTTCACTTGACTCTGAAGATGACCGCCGCTGCTGAGGCTTTCTCAAGACTACTCTATATAAGCTAGACGAGCAACGCTTTCTTAATCATGTTATAATACTCCTGGGTTCAAACTATTTACTTTAACATGTTGGTATTGTTGTGGTTTTCTATAAAAAAGGAGGCACTAGAAGGAAGAGACAAGCCTATAGCTAGTCTGACCAGTTAACTCCACTCTCTATTAAGCCGGTTTTCCACCTGGCGGAATTTTGCGCGCGGAGCGGAATTTTTCTTTGTCTTTTCTAATTAGTTCCACTCGAGAAATCACAAGACAAAGAAAATTTCCGCTACGCGCGCAAAATTCCACCTAGTGGAAAACAGGCGTAAGTGTCAAAAAGTAGAGTGCGGCGTGGGCAGTGTTTTAGATGAAGTAAAGTGAAAAGCTGGTAAACTGCCGAAAATAGTTTTGGTAACGAAATACTCACGTTTCAAGCGGAGCCGTTTCCTTGAGCTAGCATGAATGGGGTTTGCTGAATCTGACATGCTGCCCAGGCTAGTTCCTAGTCCTCGCGCCGCCGACAAAAAGGAATCATGAATACCTCCCCTGTCTGACCTAACTAAAATTTACCTTGGTGTTAGAAGCCAAGATTCTGATACTTGGATAGTCTCCTTTGACATCAGCTTTCAAACTCGACAAGCGTTCTAAATATTTCAAGAGAAGCTTCAGTTTCCTGACCTTTGAACGCCATTCATCCATAGTTACCACAGCTTTCAAGTCTGTTTCGTCTCCGTGCTCTTCGTCAAGATGCTCTGCCTTGATTTCAGCAATCTCCATTTCCTACAAAAGAGAAGATGACCAATAGTGAGAGGAATATCTTGAAATCAAGAACAACTAGGCACAGTACTAAAAGCCGGTACTCCGTCTGACGTCAAAAACGTTGCTTGCTGTTGTTTCCACACGAACGAACGAACGAACGAGCGAACGAACGAACGAACGAACGAACGAACGAACGAACGAACGAACGAACGAACGAACGAACGAACGAACGAACGAACGAACGAACGAACGAACGAACGAACGAACGAACGAACGAACGAACGAACGAACGAACGAACGAACGAACGAACGAACGAACGAACGAACGAACGAACGAACGAACGAACGAACGAACGAACGAACGAACGAACGAACGAACGAACGAACGAACGAACGAACGAACGAACGAACGAACGAACGAACGAACGAACGAACGAACGAACGAACGAACGAACGAACGAACGAACGAACGAACGAACGAACGAACGAACGAACAAAGCTACTTAAGCCTACTGCGCCAGTAACTGGTCAGGGCACCGCAATATCTCACGTGAGAGACATACCGTAAATTCCTGATAATCCTCGAGCTTGTATTTCTGATAATCCTCGAGCTTGTATTTCTGAAAACGTCTTCTTTTATAAAACGCAATATGGAGTTTTCCGCCCTTTTTGATTTACGAGCAGTGAGTTCACGCATGCGTGCAAAGTACGACAGCGATGTTGTCAAACGAGGTCGTGTCGAGTTCGATGAATCTACACCTTTACTCTAGGAGTACAAGTCTGTAACTCTCCCTAAACCCTCACCCTTGCTTACCGGGATATCGCGGTTGCAGAAAGAGTCCAGTCTTTTGGAGACAATGTTCCAGCGATCTGTTAGTTTGTTTACTTGTCCTTCAGCAGTCTCGGTAGCACTCTCGTCAAGTTCGCCGTCCAAACCACGTACGCATTTCACGACCTTGTCCAGAGTCTCTTGCTTCTCGGGAATCTCTTTGCGTTTGGCCTTAATCAAGAAAAACAGTTGGATTAGGAGAAGACGACAAATATGCCAAAGTCTCGACGAATAGACTCTGCATGCTAATATATAAACTAAGTAGATCCAATTAAGTAGGTGTTAGTATAGGCATATTAGACCCTTAAGTGGTTCTAAGTAGGTCAAAGTAGGTCAACGTAGGTCTGAGTAGGTCTGAGTAGGTCTGAGTAGGTCAGAGGTCTAAGCTAAGTAGGTCTATAAGTAGGTCAAAATAAGTCTAGTTAGGTCTAAGCAGGTCCAGGCAGGTCTATATGTAGACTTAAGTAGATCAACGTATAAGCCCATTAAGTACAGTAGACTTAACTGAGTTTATGTTGGGCTAAGTAAAGTTGTCCGATAATATATTAACTATTGCTAAACTACTGCGCATTTTGGACTATAACCTCTCACAGATTCACTTGTTTGCACCATCTTCTTGTTGGCCTGTATATTGCCTTCAAATTTTTTTTTCAAATGCCCTTGACTACAGGAGGTTGCCCACAACTCACCACCTATCATTAGATAGACTGAGAAAATAAAGTGCGATTTAAACTGCAGCTTACCAAAAGTTCTTCGACGACGTGCACCATTTCTTCTTTCACTTCGCCTCCATGTTTGTAGTCGGTATCTTTCACTGCGCCTTCATCAGCATCAGATCTTCCTTCATCCACCTCTCGCTCTCTATCTTCGTACATGTCAATGAGGTTATCAGCGACATCCAGCCATGCCATGACATAATCCATGTCGGTGTATAAATCTCTGGTTTTACGCTCACCAGACTCAATCTGAAGTAAACAAGATTAGTAACAATAAGCTTGGTTTCCGTTTGATTGCTTATTGTCGCAGTGTCAAAAATCGTCAAAGATTTCAATTCTCGTTACATCAATTTCAGATCTAAAAATACCATAATTTTACCTTCTCAAGTCGTTCGTCAATTTCTGTGATGAATCCTTGGCGACACGAGTCCACTTCTCCCATTTGTTTAGTAATTTCTGCAGCTGCAGCAGAGTCCTTACCAAGATGATTGATTAGTTCTTCACCTGCCTCATTCAGTTTGTTTTCATGTGGGCCTGCTTGTAGCTCAGCTTCCTGTTTGACAGTCTGAAGTACACAAAACAAACAGGAAGGTTATAATTCCAAGAATTTCCAACAATTAGGCAATTTAAGTGTATTGTATTTCCCCGAGACAGACAGACAGACAGACAGACAGACAGACAGACAGACAGACAGACAGACAGACAGACAGACAGACAGACACAGACAGACAGACAGACAGACAGACAGACAGACAGACAGACAGACAGACAGACAGACAGACAGACAGACAGACAGACAGACAGACAGACAGACAGACAGACAGACAGACAGACAGACAGACAGACAGACAGACAGACAGACAGACAGACAGACAGACAGACAGACAGACAGACAGACAGACAGACAGACAGACAGACAGACAGACAGACAGACAGACAGACAGACAGACAGACAGACAGACAGACAGACAGACAGACAGACAGACAGACAGACAGACAGACAGACAGACAGACAGACAGACAGATTCACGCACGCACGCACGCACGCACGCACAGACAGACAGACCCCAGCAGTCATAAACAGCGCTCTAACAGCTCGTGACACTCACATAACATGCACATGACACTCACATAACATGCACGTGACACTCATTCCTTCACCCCACACCATTCCCTTTCTGTCACGGTCAGAACACCCCGTACCTTCAGTAGCTGCATCTGCTCTGCGACATCGTTTTGATCAGCAAAGTCAACTTGGTTTTTGTCCACAGCAACTTGGCGGTTTTTCTCGTCCACCCAATTTAGAATTGTGAGTTGTTTCTCACGAAATAGTTGCCACGTTGTCATAATATTCTCGTAAATGGACCATTTTGCCTCGGAAGCTTCGTGGAGCTTGCCCCATCGTTTGCTCAAGTCGTTTAATTCATCTTTGATCTCTGGTTCGATTCCGTCAATCTTGTCTGCCTCTGCCAGCAAAACCTCTATGTTGTTGTTGTCAATATCGTCTTTCAACTCCTTGGGTTATGTGAAAAAATAAAAAAACGATTATCCAACGCATTAGAATACATATTAACTATAGCATAGTACTTGCCGTCTACCATAAACTCACGCAGTCAAACAAATAAACTTCAAATTTCTACACAATACTACGAGAGTTATTACCTTGTTTTGGTCGTATTTCGCCTTGAATTCGTCAAAATTCGTAAAGTCGGCATCCATAGGAGCAACACTATCCTCGTGATCCAGAAGCCAAGCTTTTCGTTTTTCTATTTCTTTTCTCAGAAGTAGGACGTAATTTTCTTGTATTCTAGAAAGTCAACAAGGTTTTAGTAGAAGAAATCATTAGATAACAAAGAAACAGAAATTAAACTCGTTATATACCAATTATCTCAAACGTTGAACGCACGCACGCACGCACAGACAGACCCCAGCAGTCATAGACAGCGCTCTTACTTCTGAGATTTCTCCTTGGCTGCTGATGGAATATCAGTGGTTATTTTTTGTTTTATATCACCAATACGACGTTGGGTAGCAGTCCTCTGCTTTTGTGGCAATACGTCACTGCTTACTAGTCTCTCCACAGGTTTCAGTTGAGTAAGAACAACCGGTTGTCGTTCCCTGATGACTGTCTCACGTTCCTGCAAAAACAAAAATTACATTTATAATATTTAAAAAGATACCCTTTCAAGATTTTAAAAGCTTTAGCCTTTAATCAAAACAAAATTTAGTCATTGTTTTTCCGTGGTAATAACCCAGACCTCAAATAAATGCCTACTCGGTTGCGCATATTTTTATATTCATCTTGTCATCTAAGTATTTTAACATTCTTAACATATAACATACCTTCATTAGATCTTGCTGTTCCTTTGCTTTGGTAAAGTCATCAGCAGGATCTTCTGGCTCTACCCATGTTTCACCTTCCTTGATTTTCTCTTCCACAGAGTTGAGGACTTCATCGACAGATTGTGTTAATGAAGACTGAAGCCTGGGGGGAAAATTACAAAAACAAAACCATTAGGTCTAACAACAACACAACTAAGCAGCAAAGCCAAATCTAATGTCAAATAACCTAATCTACCATTAACAACAAGCACCAGAACCACCAACTACTACCACCACCCACAACGACAACCCTACAGTTTCCTCTGCCGTGCACCCACTATCAATCACCACACCACAATAGTACCACTATCGAGCACCACAATCAATCACCAACAACAACCACCACAACCGTCAACCATCAACGACCAGTCCACCACAATCGCACCACCAACGACCATAACCTACCGACTACCACCACCACAATCACCGCCACCACAATCATCACCAATAAATCCACCAACTACCACAATAACCACTACTACTGTAATACCACTAATAACCAGCACAATCATCACAACTACCATCACATCACCACCACTATCACCACTACACAACCTAGTTATGCACAAAACAATTTCTTACGTCTCGTCTTTCTCATTCAAACGCTTTTGTAGTTCATCGTGTCTGCCAGTCAACGCCTCCAGCCGCTTGTCAGCTTCACTTGCTTTCTTGTCTGTCAAAATATCATCTTCTACCGCTTCTTTGTGAACTTCTATTAAAATGTTATACTTTGGTTCACCCTTCTCAAACTCTACTTTCACTTTCTAGAGAGATAAAACAAGAAACAACGTAAAGTGAACACCCGGGATGTTTGTTTAATTGCCACAATGTAAAAAAAAATATTACCAATCTTTAGGAACAAAACCATTAGTAATATGTGGCGAGGAAGCCCAAAAAGAAACCAAAGGCTTATAAACTTTGGGCTCCCTCGATATTTAGGAATTTGTCAATATAAGTGGTGAAAAGTACAGTGCAGTGAAGTGAGGCGCAGTGTGCAGAAAAGTGTTAATAATAAGCAAAACTATTTACAGAAATACAAAAGGTCATAACGAGACAAGAAATTAAACTAAAAGTGGGAATTAATCAAGTATGATTTCAGTTTACATTTATACATTTGAAAAGTTGTAGATTCCTGGATATCATTATTAAGACTATTAAAAAAATTGGGACCTTGATATTTAACAGAAAATTGTCTAAGTTTAGTTCTACAAAAAGGAATAGATAATAATGCAGCCCTTCTCCTGTGGCCCTTGTGGACAAAAGAAAAAAAATTATCAAAACATTGTGGTAACAGATTATTCATAGATGAGTACACAAAGCTGCTGAGTTGGAGCAAGTAGATTTGACTAACTTTGAGTAAATTAAGGGATTTGAAAATTGGATCAGTATGGGCATCAAATGCAGCCTTGTCAATAATTCTTACAGCTCGTTTTTGCAATGAAACTAAACGATTAAGATTGGTTGGATAGGTAGAGCCCCAGGCTATAATACTATCAAAGACAAGCAAGTATATATAACACTATATATACTTGCTTGTCTTTCTCATTCAAACGCTTTTGTAGTTCATCGTGTCTGCCATTCAACGCCTCCAGCCGCTTGTCAGCTTCACTTGCTTTCTTATCTGTCAAAATCTCATCTTCTACCGCTTCTTTGTGAACTTCTATTAAAATGTTATACTTTGGTTCACCCTTCTCGAACTCTACTTTCACTTGCTAGAGAGATAAAACAAGAAACAACGTAAGAGCCTGGGCCCAAAATAGTATCTTGGCAACCGTTCACGCATGCTCTAAAAGAAATATCGAGTTTGTTGGCAGAGCCCATTTCCCCCAGAAGCCTGCGGGTCGTAAGGGGCTCTGACCCACAGGGTACATCCATGCCGAAGATATCACTCAAAGAAGGATAACTTTAAACTTTGATTCAAAAACTCATTAATAATTCATGAGGAAAACACAAAAGAAAATCATGACCGTATCGTATCTTTATATGTGATAAAGATTTCTCCTGATTTACATAAACTTTAACTCTGATTTTCTCGGCTTAGACAAGGTTATTTTTCAAACTAACTCCGCCAATCAACTTACCAAGTGGTTCGTTTTTGAAGCCGTATAATAAACTCGCAGTTCGTGTTTCATCAGATATAAAAACACTCTGCTTCGCCTCGTGTCTTTATATCTGATAAAACACTCCTGCTCGTTTATTATACAGTACATAACAACCTCTATTTATGGGATAAAAACCGACAATTATGGGATAAAACTTTCTCTTCGCGCCTGCGTCAAAAAACACGTTAGTATATTAGAAAGTGGTTGCATGGTATTTTGGCAATCCCCTCATCGAGATGCTTTTCCACCCCATTCCATCCCCACCCCACCTCTTCAATATTTATAATAATTCATACAGCTACCTTTAGTTTCACTGCTTGTGGGTAACTTTGGTCTAAATCTTTTACGCTCCCAATACCGACATTTCTTTCTTTCTTTTCACATTGTTTCAACCATTTCGCAACATCCTTCTGCGTTCGACCAAACTGGATGACTAGGGCACGGTGCAACCTGTCAACAGAAGAAAACATTTTGAGTGTACGCATACAGATTTGACGTTCTACTGCACATTAAAAAGTGTAGATAAAATAGCGAGAAAATGCTTTAAAGTGCCTATGAAACGAAAATTAAGTTTGTCTTACTTAAAAGAACACTGAAAATGATAGAGTAACATCTTTTGAAATTTTTCGTTTCCTTGCTTCGTGCATTACAGTTTTGACGTTCTACTGCACATAAAAGTGCAGATAAAAATAGCGGAAAAGTGCTTTAAAAGTTATATCTTTGCTATTACCAAACCAAAATAATTCGAAGAAAGCACGTGCGGGTGTTTCGCCCAGAACTGATTGTATTTGACAATAGCAAAGATATAACGTTTTTCAATATAACTCATCCTGCACGTGTGACGTCGAAACAACACTTTTTATTCACAAAACAAAACAAAACAAAACAAAACAAAACAAAACAAAACAAAACAAAACAAAACAAAACAAAACAAAACAAAACAAAACAAAACAAAACAAAACAAAACAAAACAAAACAAAACAAAACAAAACAAAACAAAACAAAATAAAATAATATCTTACTTTGGTTTGGCTTGTTGTATAGATTTCTTTACATGCTCCTGTTCTTTTCGTACTTCTTCACATCTGTTATTCAATGTTCCCGCAAAACCATCTCGTGGCAGAACACTTGCATCTTCCATTGTGTTCACTTTTTCCTCGGTATCCCTAAGTGTCCCTTCATCGTTTTCTATTCGCTTCTCAAGAGACTAGTGAACATAAAGATAATTTGAGCAACTAGAACTGTTAACCAAAATCTTAGCTAATGCTAGCTATCATATTCACAGTTCATACAAACACTCCCCATCGTTTACTACCGATATTAGAGAGCTTAAGCAAGCTGGGACGACGAAGGCAATCTAAAGTTCAGTATCTAGCAGAAACAACAAATCATTTACGTAGTACTGAATACTTAAAGTATGTTTTTCGACATCCAAAAGCTTTAGAGTTCTAAAAAGATTTTGTCGCATAGTTTGAAGTCAAACTCAACTAACAGGTTCCGCCGTTTCACGAGTTAACGTCGTCCTGAAGGCGGTAAAAATGATCTGAATAAAACGGCGTTACGATTACTCTTGGGACTAAAAATTATTCATTTTCTTTGTTGTATGAGGAAAATTCTATTGTGTTAAAGGCGTTCTCCTTGACGTTCGCGTTGTATTTGCTTAAGCTCCCTATCGGTGTAAAATGAGACTACCTTGAGTGAAGCAAGCTGGATGCGTACACCAGGCAGATCATTCGCAGGTGGTCTTAAGGCCTTGGCTGTTTCTTGCATGTTAACCATATTTATCGAGCTGTCGTTGAGAACATCATTGAAATATTTTAAAGCAGCGTCGCGCACTCTAAAATAAAGATAAGTGGTGATGTAACTATGCATGTCGAACGATGGCAGCAACAGGTAGCAATAGCAACATACCACCACAAATCATCACAGACACCAACACCGTCACACACCACCAACACCAATAACCACCACCATCATTATCACCAACGTCATCACCAACGCCACCACCACCACCCACCACCACCACCATCACCCACCACCACCCACCACCACCATCAACCACCACCACCATCACCCACCACCACCCACCACCAACATCACCACCCACCACCACCATCACCTACTACCAACACCACCACCACCATCACCCATCATCTCACAACCCCCACCACCCACCAACGACAGCAACAACGACGACAGCAGCAAAATAGACCAGTATAGTGATAGCAACACTAAACACAACAACAATAAAGTTATAGCACCGTACCACACCGCACCGCACCGCACCGCACCGCACCGCACCACGGACAATAGACATGAAACAAGTCTCACGGCACTTACTTCATTCTAACCACAACGACCGCAGTATTTACACGGGAAGTTTTTTCATCCAAGACTGAAGTCCTTTCCTTTATCTCATCCTCTTCATCTGGACTAAGTTGTTTATTTCTGATAAGTAATTCTCCAGAGGAACGTATCTCGGCGAGCTTTGGTATACAGAAACCGTCTATTTTGAAACCAGAATCCTGAAAGAAAAAAACGATTAAAGCAAATTACAGCTTGAAATATGTTCAGCGCAAAGAAACATCAAGGAGTGTTTGGAGAGTTTTCAATTAATGTCAAGAGTAGCTAAAATTTCTTTTTTCAAGGTAGCTAAAAACATCAAGAAATAAAGTCAAGAATACAAAAAGATATTCGGAAAGTTAAGAATACGCGAATGCATTGATTACAAGAATGCTAAGAATCTTAGCAATGTGAAGAATGACATGAATGTACGGAATGTTAAATATGTAAAGAATGACAGGAATGCTCTACAAGTTCTACCCAATAACTAACTTCCTTTTACCTTCGTCTCTTGCGCCAGTCTCTCAAGGTTCGAGTATTCCTTTTCGATGTCACTCTTTGGATCGAACTTGCCGTCGTGTTCGTCAAGGACTTTTTCCAACTCATCAGCATTTGCTTTCCATTCTCCAAAATCTACGACAGTTGCTGGTGGAGCAGCCTGTGGAGCAGCCTGTTCAGCGAACAAGTCGTCGATATCCTACCAAAAACATTGACAAATACATTAATACAAAATTAACATTTTGCACGTCTAATGGAAATTAACCAGTCACTCAAAAAATGCAAAAAGCCGTTTGAGACAGGTACTTTTTTAAAGAAAAATTCCAGGAAGCAACGCGATTTCCAAAATAATCTGCTACACTAGAATTCTTTTGTACTGCAGATATTGTTATGTGGCCCAGTTTTCAAGGTTCCTTTAGTTGCAAGAACCTGGTTATAAAACACGGATGGATTCCAAACAAACCTGAAACGATGATTGAACTTGAATCTCTGTAGCTGTTGGAATTTCAATAACTTCGGAAACTTGTTCCTTGGGTTCAACAACGTAACTACAAACATACAACATGCAAAGCTTAAAACACAATCTATTAAAATTCATGCAGAGTTTCAAAGCATTCGCGCGCTGCTAGCTGCATTCGTAGCGTTTCATTGGGGACTGTTTTTCATCCCCAAGGTTGCAAGTTAAACCCCTAGAATGCCTGCGTCGCTTGCAATATTAATTTTATTATACCAAATACCTTGTAATTACTTGGTACAGCTTTTCTCCTCTCAGGAGTGTCGAACTCCACGAGTCCTTAATATCTTTAACATCTTTTTTCACGTGCCCTTGCTTGTCCTTGGGTACCTGGTTGTCTTTAAGCAGATCTTCGCCATTGCGAACCACTTCGTCCACGCGTTTCTGATTTTCTTCTTTGTCTTCCAGAAACAACTGCAGAAAATGAATAGTGATATGAAGTAGTCAACTTTCTACTTCTAGAACATTATTTTTAGACTTAAAAACTAAACACAAACTAGCAACAAAGAACAGAGACGAAATAAACATATTAACAACATTCTTCGTAGAGTCATAGTTGATAGGAGATGGTTAGGAAACTTCATAAAATCTATTGTTCTAGGTTTTTGTGTACCTTGTACACGGTCACGGTTGAAAATTCTATTATTTTACTATTGTTTTACCTTTGCGAACAAAGATAGCAGTGTAAACGAGATTGGGCACTACGTGTTTGTTTTGGCTTCTGGTTCGAGGTATTCCATTACTTATTACAAATAATTACATATTTCGAGCCGTGCTTTCAACAGAAAACGTTTCTGTTCAGTCGTTTGTCCATACCAAATGAGCTTTAAAAAGCTTTGTGCACGGTCAAACCCAGTTCAACTTCCAAGTGGGTTCTTTGTTCAATATATTTGAAGTTTGCCGGGTGTCCTAACCATATCCCTCTATCAACTATGGTAGTGTACAGCATAACATTGTTCACCATTGGCAGCACAACATTGGACAAGCGTGGGACAGATGTTTGGTGTAAACCTTAGTCGAGGTCAAATAATCAAAATATTTCTGAGGTCCAAACTGGGCTCGAATGAATCATTAGAAGGTTGCAGGTTCGACCCCTGTAGGGAACTCTAAATCTTTTCTGAGTAATTGAGCTTGACGAACGTCCACCAAACGTCTGTTTACATTCCACCAAGCTCGCAATGAGTAATGAGCATTGATTGAGTAATGATTTATTTAACATCGTAAGCACAGGATGTGGTCGCCCAATCATCCGAGCCAGAGGCTCATGTTAAAAGTGCACGACATAAACTAAGACCTAAGTGTTGATTTTACGGAGGGAGGAAAACCGCAGAACCCTGCGAAAAACCCTCGAAGCACAGGAGAGACCAACTAAACTCTACTCATGAAATTCAAGTTCGAGAACGGGGTTATTCCCAGACGATCACCCATCCAACTACTAACCCAATCCAACTGGGCTTAACTACAGCGGTGAGAGGCAGCGCCCTATATAACAGCACACGCCACTCGTTCTTCCCATTGTACCACAAGCAATACATGTATACGTACAACTTATCATATGAAGCAAGGACAAATTGTGCGCTCTTACGCGCGTTATTCTCGGCAATCCCCGTTGACAGTCTTAAAAATGTACGACAGTTTGTTTGATAAAGAGCCTACCTTGAGAGACTCAGCTTGTTCTTGTCTGATTTCAGAATCTTCGGTCGGTTTTTCAGCAGTTTCAACTGTTTCTTGTAGGCCATCTAACCATTTATTTGTATTAGTTACTTCAACTTGCCATTCGTTGAATTTGTGAAGTTTAGCGATATTAGCATCCATACTAAAAAGAAAAATAATTCAAATATTTGGTGATAGTAAAGAACCAGAAGGAGAAGAAAAAAGATAATGTAAAATAAGAAGTAGAAAAACAAAAAAAGAGAAATAGAAAAGATAGCAAGAGAAATTGGAGGTGAATTGGAGGTAAGCAAAGAGAATGAACAAAAATAAAAAATTTTCAGTAATTTTTACTACTAATCAATATACCCACCTTGTTCTTGTCGTTGCCTCATCATTCTTATAATTCTTCCAATTATTGTTTAAGGTAGCCATGTCATGTCGAACTTTTTCCTTATCTTTTGACTGGATCGACGATTTGTTAATCAAGTAATCGGCCTTTTGTGAAAGATCGTCAATCTTATTTGAATCCATATCTTTAGAAATTAACTAAAAACGATGAAAATATCGTAAATATCGACTGTTTTTAAGCCAAGTAATTAAAACAAACTTTCTAGAAAAGTGCAATGAAGAAACCTTACGTCAAATTGTTCCTGTTGTTGTTCAATCTTCGCTGAATCGCCTCCTTGTTTCCCCAAATTTCGTAATTTGTCCTTCGCGTTGTTTACAGATTTTGTGAGAACGACATAGTTCGCGCGCCATTCGTGAAGCAAGGTGATGTCTTGGGCTCCCGAAGACACACTGTAATTATTATAGTTGTTATTTTACCAACCCCATCAACGTAATTTTATCAAGCTACCACCATGATCACCACAACTACCAGTACCGTTACTATACTCATTATAATAACCGTTCTTATCGTTCACTAACACCACCCATCACTATCACCACATCTATCATCACCACATCTGTCACCACAACTATCGCCAGCAATCATCACCATTCACCACTATCAAAAAAATCACCATGATAACCATCACCATCGTTGTCATTTTCGCCACCAACATCGTGATGACCATTCTAGTTACCACTATCATCCTTACCACACCATTGTTCTCAATACACCATTACTATCACCATCGTTACACTATATTAACACCAACGCCACCATCTTTGCTATCACCTCCATTGACTTTAGTTACAAAATCATGACCATCACTACTAGGATCGTTATCATCACAATTACAGATCATTATCATCATCACCATAATTACCACCATCACCACCATGACCATCACCATAATCACCACCATCACCATAATCACCACCATGACCATCACTATAACCACAATCAGCACCATCACCATAATCACCACCATGATTAACACCATAATCACCACCATGACCATCACCATAATAACCACCATGACCATCACTATAATCACCACCATGATTAACACCATAATCACCACCATGACCATCACCACCATGACTAACACCATAATCACCACCATGACCATAACTAAAGTCACCACCATGAACATCACCATAATCACCACCATGACCATCACCACAATCACCACCATAACTAACACCATAATCACCACCATGACCATAACCATAACCACCACCATAACCACCACCATAACCACCACCATGACTATCACCATAATCACCACCATGACATCACTATAACCACCATCAGCACCATCACCATTAATCACCACCATGACTAACACCATAATCACCACCATGACCATCACCATTAATCACCACCATAACTAACACCATAATCACCACCATGACCATAACCATAACCACCACCATGATCCATCACCATAATCACCACCATGACCATCACCATAACCACCACCATGACCATCACCATAATCACCACCATGACATCACCATAATCACCACCATAACCATCACCATAACCACCACCATGACCATCACCACCATAACCATCACCATAACCACCACCATGACCATCACCATAATCACCACCATGACCTCACCATAATCACCACCATAACCACCACCATGACCATCACCATAATCACCACCATGACCATCACCATAATCACCACCATGACCATCACCATAACCACCACCATGACCATCACCATAATCATCACCATGACACCACCATAATCACCACCATGACACCACCATAACCACCACCATGACATCACCATAATCACCACCATAACCACCACCATGACCATCACCATAATCACCACCATGACCATCACCATAATCACCACCACCATGACTATCACCATAACCACCACCATGACTATCACCATAATCACCACCATGACATCACCACCATAACCACCACCATGACTATCACCATAATCACCACCATGACATCACCATAATCACCACCACCATGACTATCACCATAATCACCACCATGACATCACCATAATCACCACCATGACCATCACCACCATGACATCACCACCATGACCATCACCATAATCACCACCATAACCACCACCATGACTATCACCATAACCACCACCATGACTATCACCATAATCACCACCATGACATCACCATAATCACCACCATAACCACCACCATGACTATCACCATAATCACCACCATGACATCACCATAACCACCACCATAACCACCACCATGACTATCACCATAATCACCACCATGACCATCACCACCATGACATCACCATAATCACCACCATGACCATCACCATAATCACCACCATAACCACCACCATGACTATCACCATAACCACCACCATGACTATCACCATAATCACCACCATGACCATCACCATAATCACCACCATGACATCACCATAATCACCACCATAACCACCACCATGACTATCACCATAATCACCACCATGACCATCACCATAATCACCACCATGACTAACACCATAATCACCACCATGACCATTACTACGATCACCATTACTATAGTTACCATAATCATAATTACTATAATAATTAATATAATCACCACCATGACCATCACTATAATCACTATCAGAATCTGAATACGATCGTCATATCAGAACATAACTAACGTACCTTTTCTCTGCATCTTCCGCTCGTAATAAAATCGTTTTCCACGAATTATCAAAATGTTCAACTTCTTCGTTGATTTTTTCTGAATCCTGTTGTGCCACAGTGTTTTCCTGTGAAAGACGATTTCCTGCCTTAACGATGGAATCAACACGATCTTGATTTTCCTTTTTGTTTTCGATAAACACCTAAAAAACATGTTACAAAAACGTTGTGCTATTTTAGAAATTGAAAGACAAACATGTCTACCAGTTTCTTACAAATAAACAAGGTATTTTTGTACTGGTGTTCTGTTTAAAAAGAGATGGTGACAACAGTTAAGCTAGTTAAATAATTTAACTAAGAGGTCAGACGTTAGTGACAGTGTATTTTTCAAAACAAAAGATTAGTGTTCAACATTTTCTACGAGTTTTTACGCATGACCAAATTGCAAAGTTTAGCATTTTATACTTTGGTGGTTAAAAGTGTGGTTAACATTAGAACTCTTTCAAGAATCATACCTTAAGAAAGTTTTTCTGCTTCTCTCTTACGCTTGGGTCACTGGTTGGCTGTACACATGCATCTATTTCTGATTTAGTATTTTCAAGCCACGGTTTGAAGTCAGCAACATCGTCGCGCCAATCCTTGTATTCTTCAACGAGTCTTTTCTGTTCGTCATATCTACCAAACGAAAAAAAACACAGAAAACACCGCTCAAAAATGATTGGAATTCAAGCTGGAAAATACCCAAGATCAACTTTGAAATATATTCTTATCTAAGAAGAGCAGGAAGACTAAAAAGAAACCCAAAAAATGTACATAACTAAAATGATAATCGTACTTCTTATTCTTCTCTTCTTCGTCTTTCTTCAACTTATCCCATCTTTCCTGCAACGACTTCGTGTCAGATTCAGTCTGTGTTCGGTCGCTTTCTTCAATTGAAGATTCTTTCGACAACTGATCGCCTTTTTCCAACAGAAGGACAACTCTGGTCTCGTACGTTGTAAGAACGTTTACCATTTCCTAGAAGTTAGATAAAACAATTCAGAAACTCATTAATAATTCATGAGGAAAAGACAAAGAAAATCAGTACAATATCCGTGGTTTTCTGATAAAGAATCCTCCTGATTTACATAAACTTTAGCTCTGATTTTTTCGGCTTAGACAATGTTGTTTTTTCTAAATTACTACGCCAATGAACTTACCAAATGGGCGTTTTTGAGACTATTTAAAACATTCTGTACTAGCATGTAAATTCCAAAAGCAGTATATTCCACTTACCTGAAGAATAGTACACTTGGTCACTAAATCTTTATAGTCGGTTCCAGGTTCTCCTTGGGCAACTAGTTTCTTTTCGGTGGTTTCAATCCATTTTATAACCGTGATGTATTCTTTACGCCATTCGCCCAACTCGGTTATGTTTTGAATACCCGACGTTACACTGTAAAAATACAGAACTGTAGTTACCACATAGCGAAATACGGGTTATTTATACACTTCTGTAAAGGGTAAGATGTGAGGTTCCTTCAGCGAGTGTTGGCTTGCCTTTCAAACTTCGTCTTTTCCGTTACTCATACTTTTTAACCTTTATACACTGGCATTGTTGTTGTAGGACAACTTTATCTTTTTACTCCGTCTGATGCCAGACAAGTTCACTCGCCAAAGGAAAGCGTATCGGAAAACTACGCATGCACGAAAGGGTTAAAAACACAATTAACCCTTTCACGCGCAATGCTATTGTGGGGACACCGTTATCTTTTCACTCTAACGCCAGAAAAATGTGTTACAGCATAAGATTAACCGATTCTTACATTTTTTGTAGCTCTTCGACTTTTATCACCAATATTCTCCAAGTGTCTTCAATTCTCTTGGTCTCTTCTTTCATTTCTTCGCTCTTATCCTCGGGTGCAGATGGCGCGTCTGCCAGTCGGTTTCCAAGCTGGACGGCGTTTTCTACGCGTTTGTCATGTTGTGGTTTGTCTTTGGTAAATTTCTGTCAACAAAACGTAAGTTTTAAATAAAAAAACGTAGTGTGCATGGAAAATACAATTCTCAAACTCATTAATAATTCATGAACCAAAAACAAAAGAAATTAATGTTTAATCAGTGCTTTGAAATCGGAGGAAAAGTACCAGCACTTTGAAATAATGCAAAATACGTTTTCTTGGGATTTTGAAATAAGGCAAATTATATTGCGTTTCAGAGGTTTCTTCGGAGTTTTGAGTTTGAGAAGTCAGTTCAAATACTCGACGTCAGACTTTACCGGAATTACAAAGCCCTCGTGCATTAAAAAAGCACTCGAACTTTGAAATCCGGTAAAGTCCTCCGTCTCGTATTTGAACGACACAGTGGAAAAACGTTTGCGCATGCGTGCCTCTTCGATAAAAACAAAGATGGCGGAAATGGCGGAACATTAAAGAAACGTGGAGGAAAACTCGTGAATTTTGTTTAACGTTGGTTGCAATGCAATCAGGATCACAAATACGTTGTTTTTGGCGTATGTTCAACATTTCAACAAGTACTGAATAAAATAAAGGTAAGCATAACAATATGTTAAATTTAATAGGCAATAATTTGAAATTATGCGACACGATAGCTTGATTTGGTATTATCGTGCTCTGTAGATCATTATTGAAGCCAGCTTGAGTTAGAATAGAAATCATTAAGGGACTACTTACATGAACTGGGCTATCCAAGCTAATCGGCTAACCAGCCAAATGGTCGAATCGGTCGAAATTCGAATCAACTTAGGATGCTTTTGTATTGGTATTAAGTTTAAACTAAACCATGCAATTCCTCATTTCAAATTTATTTCAAGTAAATTTTAACGCAACAGTAAGATCTTAATCAAACGAGTTAACTTTGTTAGCTTGACTGGCCAGGCTCATGTAAATAGCCCAAGAGTCAAAATTCATACTTAGTAATTGCATTAGCATTTAATATATACTGAACATATTATATACATTATTTATTACCGATATACTAAGTTATGTATATACATTATTTACTGTAGAAATTATTTATTATAGACATTATTCATTAATTATGTGTATTTGTTATTTACAGTATATTCTACATAAATTATGCTTTGATGAAATATATAGGGTTATTGTAGTGCCATGGCTTTCTTATTTTGAAATTTTGGATTTTCAATTTTTATCGCAGATGCTCTTTCCTTGATTGAACTGGCGAATGCTGGGCACTGATAATAGTCAGCCCCTTGGCCATGCTGTGGAAGTGCATCGTCATCCTGGTTGTTGTCCTGAGTTACTTCTCCCATTGGGCTGATGTGATCCTCTTCTTCCTCACTGTGCCCTTTGGAAACAAGGCCAATATTCCAAGAACATGCCAATTTTTTTACATCTGCTTTTAGCAATGGGCAACAAACAGGGCAACCAGTTTGCACTTGGTTTTTTATGCTACAGGCCTTGTGGAAAGCATGGCTACATGCCATTCTCATGACTACTGTAGCATCTTCATTAGGAGTTACCTGGCAGTCTTGAGAATCACAGGCCACCTGAGGATCTGGTTCCTTTCCTGGCCACTTAAAACCAAGTGGCATTGACTTAATTACATAAGGCGATTGCCTTACTTAACAGCCTGACCAGGCCAGTTTGTCTCATGCAATCAGGGCCTAAGTGACCAAGGTTAGCATGGATTTGTCATTAAATTGTAATTTAATTACCTAATTGAGCAACAGTACTCTCAAGAACTTGGCATTTTCTTTTTAACTCTGAAAGTTGTTCCCTCAGATCTTCTATCTCTTGTAACTGTTCTTTCTCTTCATCCTCACTTCGTGAAGATGTCTGAATAAAGTTTTTTAAATTATTGTATTATTTTTTTACTTGGGATAAAAAAGAACCGATAATTTAATTAAAGGAAGTACGAAGGGCGTTGTCAGGCAGGCAGTAGCTTTTTGTCTACATATAAATGATTAATTAATTAATATAATTTTCAGCATATAGTTTTCCTCATTTCCTCAAAGATATTTGTACATTGCATTAGTTATTACAATGTTTATGTTAAAGTGTAAAACTTTTTAAATTCTGCAAGTTGCAACCGAAGGCAAATAAGGCAATTCAGTAAAAATATTAAACATAAAGACTTTTGCTTACCCCCCTGCTTTTAATAAATTCATTGACTGAACTAATAAACGTACCTTTCTTTTTTTTTGGTGGCAAATAATTCTCGTGTTTTGTAATGGACTCATTATTATCAGCTTCCGTCAAATGTTTACAACAAATCCTTGTTCCGATGCATTCGTTGTTGAGAAAATAAAAGACACTGAAAAGCCTCTGGGGACAAGGAATGAGGGTACCTTTACAACTATTTTCACTGCTTTTGCAAGGATAAATACAAGTCGCTTCGGTAAGGCGTTTCAGCTCGTTGAAGTGAGATAAACAAACTGTAATTTCAACCCGATAACCACATTTTCTTGCTTCTTAAGTCGACAACTTCATCACATTACCTCCACATTTGGATTCAGACGGTTGGAATGTTCGAAGCCGAGACAGTTTTATACAACCTGCTTCCATTTTGAAGACAAAACTACCAACAGCTAGCGCGTTTAAAATTTTAGGGGGAAAAACTGTAAACAACTTTTACACCAAACAGACCAGTATGACAAAAAACATGAAGGCGCGAAAAATTGAGGCCAGAGTCAAGGGTTTGAAGAAAACGATTTTTATTTTAAAATCTGAATCGAACGTGACAAGACAATCATGCCACTTACAAAAAACATCTTTTCTTACCTTACGGAAGGAAAAACTAAACATTTACACTAAAAATGCTTCCATATTTATACCATCCAGTCAGATCCAGATCGGCCATGAAATACATTTTACACAGGTTGTCTGCAAATATGTGTTTGAAATGTCCTCATGCAATAGTTCCGAGTAAAACTGTTGATTTAATGAGACGTATGGTACTATTAAAGTTTAGATTAACAGTAAAAAAATACGTCGAAACCGATTTCCAGTCGTAAAACATATATCACGAGAATAGTGTTGAAGATTGCTCCTCGGGAGTCTCAACATTATATGTCCAGTGAATTCCTTATAAAACACGTTTCAAGACAGCGCCTTCCATCATTTCTAGTGCAATTTCTTTCTCGTACCACGATCACGTTAACGTCCTTTCAATGATCTTGCTGACACTCGATTGCCTTGATTAAAGAACCTTTGGTTTCGGTACACATCTATCGTTGTTTGCACAAAAGATCATTCGAACACTACTTATTGGCATGGCAACAATTCGTGTTTTGTAATCTCTTAAAATAGCCGTCAACGTGCCGCCATTTTGCCGCCATTTTGCCGCCATATTATTCGTTTTTGAACCCAGGCTCTCGGGCATGCGCAAACGTTTTTCCACTGTGTCTATTTGAACTATTACATAAAGATAATGTACTGCCCAAATAAATATAATGATAAAGGAACTCCAACCTTACGTTGTGAGCAATAACCGATTGCGTATTTTTTGTCATATATTGTACCATGTTACTTACATTGAGGAAAGCGGCTTGTCTGTCTCGTTCAGCCTTGTTGCTTGTTGGCTTTTCGCAAGATTCCAACTTGTTTTGACAATCATCTAACATCACATTCAAGGAATCAATTTCTGTTCGATATCCTTTGTATGCCGTCAGCCATTGTATTCGGTCATCCAAGCTACGAAAACAGAAATATTTGCGAAAGTGAGCTCAGAAAATTAGATCAATCGCAGACCAGACCTAGTCCTATATAGAGTGGTGCCGTCGCTATTGATTCGCCACGAACGAACGAACGAACGAACGAACGAACGAACGAACGAACGAACGAACGAACGAACGAACGAACGAACGAACGAACGAACGAACGAACGAACGAACGAACGAACGAACGAACGAACGAACGAACGAACGAACGAACGAACGAACGAACGAACGAACGAACGAACGAACGAACGAACGAACGAACGAACGAACGAACGAACGAACGAACGAACGAACGAACGAACGAACGAACGAACGAACGAACGAACGAACGAACGAACGAACGAACGAACGAACGAACGAACGAACGAACGAACGAACGAACGAACGAACGAACGAACAAGAAAAATATATAGCGCTGCTAACGGCATCGCAATCTTGTAAATCGACGGAAACGTTTACTATAAGTTCAAAAACAACGCATACCTCTGTTTCTGATTAGTTTCATCAGTTTTCAATTTTTCAAAGCGTTCTTTTAAAGCGTTGGTATCATCTTCAACACCCTTGACGTCATCACCAGGAAGGAACTTGCTTTGTGAGACAACTTCTCCTCTGCCTAATAATGGCGTGACTTTTGATTCAAACTTCGTTATCTCTTTCAAGTCACCCTGAAAGACAAAAGATATAATAAATAATTATACAAGACTTCTAATTATATATAGTCTGCATTTTAATATCTAATGACAGCTTGTACAGCAAGAATTAACAAAACAGTACAAGTTCCCGTGCATTGCAAAAAAACTTTCTAAGTATTTGAGCATCTTATTATAAAAAGAAGTAATATATTTAAACATATAGTTAGTGGAGGGGGATGGTTTGGAAGCTACATTGTCTTTCAAGATTATGCAATGGTCATGTTGATGAACACAATAGTTCATGTTGGAGGAAGGCAATTGGTTGAAGAAAGGAAATTGGTCGTCACGTGTCCATAGAATTTCCTTTCTTCAACGAAGGACTACACAACGAACAAAGGACTCACAACACATGACGACGAAGGACTACACTAATTAAACCCAACGTTGGTATTGGATGACTGCTTCATTATACAGAAAACACAATACGTTCAGTGACCGTGAAATTAGACAAATTGGACAAAAGCATGGAACGATGACTTTTGCCGAGTTTCCAAACCATCCCTCTCCACTAACTATGATTTAAAGAACAATAAAAGATACGGCACTTGAGCAGTAATTTACTGGAGACCCTAGCAATGACATTCCTACCTCTAGCTCCTTTCGCTGTTTCTTTAGTTTATCAAGATCATCTCCGACGTCCTCACGTTGCCCTGGTTTCTCTTCAGCTTTCTCCACCCAGAGTAAAACAACCTTGTAGTCATCACGCCATTTGTTCAATAAAATGACATCTTGCAAACTTGAGTCGGCGCTGGTAGCAAAAAGAATTAAGAAGAACAACGTTTAACATCGCATAACAACCATTAAAAAATAGTTAAACTGATGAGACGGAGACAATGTTAACAAAAAGTAACAAAGCATAGGGGACTGAATCGGACGTGATATACGAAAATCCTGACTTCACTTTTGAAGTGTGATAATGACTGAAGTTAGCGTGGAGAAAATGGAGTTCACTGTAACGGCAAACATGATGCGAACTTACTCTCCCGAGGGAACCGCTGAGGGGTTATACGTGAGTGGGTAAATACCATACGACAAATTAAAACATACGTTTTTCGACTTTCAGCGGCTTTGCTGACCAAATTGTTCCATGTGTCGGGCAAGGTCTGAAGATCCAACTCCACTTTTTCACGTTTTTCTTCGGGGACGATATTTTCGTCAACCAGTTGCCTCCCCTCGTGAACGATTGCGTCGACAGTTTTCTCCTGAGCAGGTTTCTTTTTGTTGAAGTCCTACACAGAAACAAATAGTGGTTGGATATACACAGAAAACCAAACCCAGTCCTAAAGAGCGGTGCCGTGTTTCTTGATTTCGCAGACAGACAGACAGACAGACAGACAGACAGACAGACAGACAGACAGACAGACAGACAGACAGACAGACAGACAGACAGACAGACAGACAGACAGACAGACAGACAGACAGACAGACAGACAGACAGACAGACAGACAGACAGACAGACAGACAGACAGACAGACAGACAAACAAACACACAAACGGACAAATGAACAACAGACGAACGAACAGACAAACGAATAGACAAACAGGCGAACGAACAGACAAACAGGCGAACGAACCAGAATATAAATGGCTGCTAACTCTTAGCAATAAAATTAAAGAAACTCACGTTCAAGAACTTCTTCTGTTCCTCTCGTTCGTGAATATCATTTGTAGGTACATCGCACTTGTCAACAATCTCTTTGGTCTCGACAAACCACTTGTCAAGATCATCAGCTTTCTTCTGCCACGTCTCGTATTTTTCCACATTCCGAATTTGCTGATCCAAACTGAAAATAAAATAGAAAGTTTATCAAGACACGTACATCGCAAAACTTACATTTTACGTCCAATATTTACTACCAGACAGCTTTCTTGGTAAGAAAGCTAGTAAATGTTTAACCGCGTAACTAATGATAGCGTTTATCCCAAAGACGTCGCAATTCTAACGGGGAGAAAGCGTCTATTGGGCTATATATATATATATATATATATATATATATATATATATATATATATATATATATATATATATATATATATGGAGTGATTATCTTTGTGGCGGGCAACGTGCGGGCACGTAGGTCTGAAGTACGTATAGCTCCAGTCTTCTACGTGGTCTGGTCAAGTAGGCATTTGGTCAAAAGACCGCGTAGGAGACTGGAACTATACGTATTTCAGGCCTACATGACCGCCATGTTTGGCCTCAATCTTTGCCTGGTGAATGACCAGCAGATATCACCCCAGTTATATATAGAGCTCACTATAGGCGAATTCCAGGGTATTGCGCGCGCATCAGTTTGCAAAGAAATTGGCGGGCTCTTGGCGGGCTCCCCACAAAGTAACCAATGGCAAACAGACTTTGGTAGCGAGCCAACAACAGCAGCAGAATAACAGTGTTAACAGTTAAACATCCAGAAACTGTATCTATAATTTGTTGATTTTAAACAGTGTGTTTACTTTGAGTGGAGCTTGCAAGTTTTTTTGAAAAACGATGCGCGCGCAACACCCTGAAACTCGCCTATTGGGCTGTTGTGGGTGATCACGTCAAAGTCGCGCCATGTTGGGTGGCAACTTCAAAGTATCGATATTTAGTGGACCAAATAATTAATGGTAATCCTTTTGTTTATATGGGTTTGCCACCCAGCTTGGGATTAATACGCGCAAGAGCTCAATATAAGGAGTTGTAGCATTTTCCAAGTATAAAACAGGGACGTAGCCAGGGGGCTACGATATAAAACAACAGACATGTAACTACAAAATTGATGCAATATGAATTGTGTCAGGAAATAAACTGTAAACAGTGTATTCAATCTACTGAGTGTATGCATTTTGAGTATCTATGTGACGTTTGCGTGTTTTGAGTATTTTATATGACGTTTTTTAACCTTTACAGTCTGCAAAATCTTCCTCCAAAAGCCAGGAAATGGCATTTCAGCGACTCTCGATTTCAAAAATTGATTTGGATTTCGGCTCCCCCCCTTTCAAAATCCTGGCTACGTCCCTGGTATAAAATACTCACCGTTCGTCTTCATCTTTGCCAGACTTTTTAATTTCTTCCAGATCGAGATTAAAAGCATCAAGTTCATCCTGAGTTTGTTCTCTATCGTGTGGAGCCACATTTGAACTTTGGGAAACGAGTTTAGCTTTGTCTAGCTGAGGAACGACACTTAGTTCATACGAAGTGACTTCTTTTAAGTCTTCTTGAACTTCTTCTCGTCGTTTCTTGAAGGATTCCAGATCTTGGCCTTCTGGTTCATCAGGAGTAAAGGCTTTTTTCATTTTTGTTATCCATATGGTTATCACTTCGTAGTCTTTTCGCCACTCGCTCAGTTTCACAGCGTCGTCCATGCCGGTCTCCGAACTAAATGTGAGAACAGACATTTTTTAGCCCGAGTTAACACAAAGAAATAACCCTTGTAAATATGATAAAGGAATAAAAAAAATCAAAAGGAATAAAAAAAACTTGTAACCAGTACCTTTTCTTGACATCATCAATTTGGTCGCCAACTTCTTTCCAATTATCTTCGAGTTCTTTTGTTTCTCTCGTTACACGTTCGTTCTGTTCTGGCGTTAAGTAACCTCCGTCTTCGAGATTTCTCCTCAAGAAAACAACCTTAGCAACACGTTCGTCGTTCTGCGGTTTCTCAGAAATGATTTGCTATATAAATAGCAAGTATAGTATTAAACATAATAACGTAATGCTTGCATACCCACCAGAATTACTTAAGAGAAGATACTTACACCAATACTGACTTACATTAATACACAATATGTGTCTTTGTCTTTCTTCAACATCGCTAGTTGGCTTCGAACATTCTTGCAACTCTTCTCGAGTCTTTTTCACTATTTCACCCACAGCATCGGATTCTTGACTCCATTTCTCATAATCTTTCACACTATTGGATGCTTTTTCCAAACTACACAGAAAAACAGATAAAAAGACTAGAAATGGACGAACATTCGACTGAAATTAAAATAGATCAAAGTGAAAAGGTGGTGAATTGCCGAGAATAGTTTTGATAACGAAATACTGAAGTTTCAAGCAGAGCCCTTCATTATTAGGCTTCCAAAAAACAAAAGGATTCTTTATTCCTTTCAAGATTTCGATTCATGAACAAAAAATCTTTAGTAACGTACTTCTTGTCTTCCTCTCGTGCGTCGTTGTCCAGCTTGTCAAGTTTTAGCTCCAGAGTTTTAGAACCTTGGCGAACATTTTCTTTGTCCTCAGCAGGTATGGTGGGAGTGCTTGATAAACGTTGGCCTTTGAGAATCAGTTTACCAAGTCTGGTCCTGTATAAAGTTATCTCCTCAATGATTTCCTGTAAGAAAATAGATTGAAAGACAAAGAAAGTAAGTTTATATATCATATCGCGTTATATTCCATCATATTACATCACCATTATATACCTGACATTGCTATCACCATCGTTATCATGATAGCACCATCGCCAACACCATCACAGCTAGACTAGTCCGCCTCCAGTCTAGCGCTAGTTTTTGCGGGAGAGCGGAAAAGTGGGAGGAAAGAGGCGGACTTGTTTCGCTTGCAGGTTTTTGAATCTAATTAAATATTCTGGCGGGAAATCGCTGAAATGTACATCGCCCTGTTTTGACGTGTTTCTGGTTGTCGAACATGCAATGGGAAGTGGTTCTACCCCTACTAAAACCTTTTCAAGAGTTTGTTTAACTCCAACTTCCAAAGACAGCACTTGCATAGCAATTTAGCTTGAATATAATTACTTCCCGAATTACGTCACCGGCCGAAAAATTCACCGGTGAATTTTGGCGCGCTGCAGGTGGGAAAAGTCCTTTTCAACGAGGAAGCGAAAGGTCAAAAATGTTTGAAAAGGACTTTGAGAAAGTCTACATCACAGCACCATCACGTCGCGAGCACCATCGCCATTACAGCACCACGCCCCATCGCCATCATCACCACGCACCATCTCCCACATCTTATTCTATTATTGAGTTAATTATATTATTAAGTTATTATTAATATTAGTTAAATAGTTATTCTATTATTAATAAGCTGTCGAGCTGACAGAGTATGTCTCTGCATAGTTGGAGTCCGTTTAGCAAAACCAGTCAGAAAATATGGCAGATTTTTCACTCTGTGCTTTATACTGACTTCAGGCAAAAAATAATTCCCCCCAAAAAATTATTGTTCTATAAATACCCGAATGATCACTCGTCGTTTTTGTAAAGCTTCTTCGTCTCCACTTTTGTCATCTTTAAGCTCCTGTAGACGTTTCTCGTTTGTGATGATCCACGTGGTAATGACGTCATACTCCACGCGATACTCCACGAGTTCCTCCGAGTCCTTCTCACCAGACTCAACACTAAGCAACGACGAAACACACAACAGAAACACTTTAATACGCGGAAAAACTTAATACACTTACACCTAAACTTAACCGTGCAGTTTGGGAGCAAAGAATGTGACGTTTTAGTTGCATCATCGATCACTTAAGAGGTTACGGGTTCGAGAATCAATTGGGGGGAAATGTAAATGTACGGTAATATTAATTAATAATTGTCAGTTGTTTGCTGTACAAGCTGTGTTAGTTGGTAATACTCAGAAAAACTCTGAGCTCTAAGCGGGACTCGAACCCGCAACCTTCTGAATGCTAGCCAGACGCTCTAACCATTGGGCCACTAGAAATCAGATAGTAGGGCAAGGTTATCTACAGCAAACAACTGACAATTATTACTAACATCAAGCTGCAATTTCTGAAATTAAACTACGGTAATATTATTCAACGTGAGCTCCCAATGGTTATTCCCATAGAAAAGTGGTAACGAATTATGATGACGGCACATGCGTAGGACTACACTCAATCTCGTACCCTTGCGATACCCTGGCCATCCCGCAATTAACCTAGATAATCAAGTATTACATACAGGAATGTACTAAGTAAAATGAATTTCTATGAAGTGGTCATGGCCATGGTCACGTACGCAAACTCTGCATTTCTACAATATCTCACCTGGTTTTAACGTCATGTAATTGGTCAAAAATTCCTTTCCAGTTCTCGTCAACTTCCCTCGTTTCTCGTACCACCCGTTCCTTTTGTTCAGGAGTTAAGTAACCTTCATCCTCGAGATGTTTTCCTAACAACACAACCTTATTGACACGTTCTTCGGTCTTCGGCTTCTCGGAAATAATACCCTGAAGAGGTGAATGAATACATAATAAGAGCTGTGTTCGCTTAAGAGCTGTGTCCGCTCAAGAGAGGTCCGTTGAAACGGGTTCTAGTACTTCGACTGTACTTACATTAATGACGATAATCTGCTTTCTTCGTTCCTCTGCATCACTGGTTGGCTTAGAACATGCTTCCACTTGCTGTTGTGTCTCCTTCACAATCTGGTTCACATCTTCCGATTCCTTGCGCCATTCATCGTATTCATCAGCGCTCTTTGACGCCTTGTCCAAGCTGGAATAGAAGAGAATCATACAAGACTTTAGTTATTAATTGGCTCGGTTTCCTCGGCTGTTCTTCTTAAAAAAGCACGATAATGATTGTTGCATTGCTTAGTATACATTCAATGATTTGTATCTGTAAAAAAACACGAGCTTTGTACAAATACACCCAGTGAATTTGTAATTCCTAAGTTCGTATGGCGCCTGCTAGCCTAGTTTCTAGGCCTTTCGTTTCCGCCATGAGCTTGGCTGCGTATTCGGTTTGAGGTGCCTGCCAGAACCATCGTGAGTAAAGTGCACCATAGAGCCAAAATAGACACAGGATGATGATATGCAAACATTTGTTGATTGACTATAGTACGAGACTCAAAAAATGATTTTTTCCTTATTGTGTACTTACTTTTGGTGGGAATCCTCGGCTTTTTGCACAATATTGTCCCATTCTATCGAGAATCGATCAATATCAGACTGGACTTTGTCTTTCTTATCATCAGGTATAAAACCTTGTTGTAGAAGTAAGCGTCCACTGTTTACAATTTCATTGACGCGGTTCCCATCATCTTCCTTTTGTTTTTCAAAATCCTAAAACAAATAATTAGACAGTTAAGTATTATGAAAATGGAATGAGGATGAGGAAGAGAATGAGAATGAGAATGGGGAGTGAGAATGAAAATAAAAATGAGAATGTGAATGAAAATAAAGAGAATGAGAATGATAATAAAAAGAGAATGAGAATAAAAATAAGAATGAAAAATAGAAATAAGAATGAGAATGAAAAATAAAAGAATAAGAATGTAAACGGTTTGAATTAGTATACTTACGTCCAAAACTTTCCTTTGCTTTTCACGTTCTTCGACGTTATTTGAAGGTACTTCAACCGATTTTAGTTCTGTTTGTCTAGTTACCAATAACGTATCAACGTCGTCAGCTTTGCCTTGCCATTCTCCATACTTCTTATCACACTCAGCTAGACCCAAGTGCATTACACAACGCTTTCCTTCATTCGTTGCACCGTCGTCCAACTTATCCAATCGTAGTTGAAGCGTTTTAGAGTCTTGTTCAATACGTTCCTTGTCTTCAGAAGGAATCGTTGGACTATTGGCCAAGTGCTCTCCTTTATCAATGAGTGTCTGCATTCTGGTCTTGTAAATACTCATTTCGTCCGTGATTAGCTACAAATTAACCCAGTAAGACAGGTTAGTTGTCTGCCTCGTGTACTTTTTTAAATAGAGAGTTAAGTTAGGCTTTTTTTGTTGGGATAAGTGTTTGTAAAATTAACCTAATATAAGAACATGAACTCCGTCCTATTAAAATCAAGCTCTGTGAGCTGACTGAGTGACTGGTTTCACATCAAGCACAAAACGTACAGATTTCGAATCTAAAAAGACTTTCTCAACTTGTCAGGTTAACAAGCCTGCTATAAGCAACATCGCTGCCAAACGTTTTACGCATGTGTGACGTCCGAGCTCGTCGTCGGAAAAAGAGCGGGAAAACAGTGAAATATTTGGACTGGTCCGAGAGTCCAACACAAAAGTTAAAATTATAAGCATACTACCAAAAAGATAAGGTAGGTAATTTGTGCATGACTTCTTTGTCAATATTGTAACATATTCTGAATTTACCCCCTTCGTAATTTTCTGAATAGTCGAGTCTTACTTAAGCTGGATTTCCATTCAGTGCATTTTGTCGCGCGATCGACTTTTCTCGATCGCTTTCTTTTGAAATGTGTGTATTCAACCAAAGCTAATGAAATGCGTTCCGCTTGACAACCCATAATTCAAAAGAAAGCGATCGCAAAAAGTCGATCGCGCGATAAAATGCACTGAATGGAAATCCACCTTAAGTCTTCACTGTCTGGTTGTGGTCGCCACGGTTAGTTCCCACTTCTCTTGCAATGTTTACTCAGCGAATTCACGCATGCGCAAACGTTTGGCAGCGGTGTTGCTACTTTTATGATTTAATGTCAATAAGCTGTGTTATAAATAATAACATTAAATACTAAGTTATTTGTTATATTATGAAATAAGTTTTAACTCGACTGACAACTTCTCAGATTCGCGCGCAGTCAAGATGCCCAACTCACGTAATTCAACCATGTTCCCAGGGTCTTTTCTCGGTCATTAAAAACAAAGAGAAGGCCTGGAACGAGGTTTTATCTTTTCCTGAAATATTTGTAACGCCAACCTGAATGTTGTTCTGTTGTTCTTTCAGTTGATCGTAATCTTTGTTTCTATAATCTTTAAGCTCATTCAAACGTTTCTCGTTGGTAATGATCCACGTGATAATGACGTCATACTCCTCGCGATAACCCACCAGCTCCTGGGAATCTTTTTCACCAGAATCAACACTAAAGAGAACAAAAATAACCATGGTCATTGTTTAATGAAAAATGTTTGGATAAGTACGCTGACTATCGTTCAAAAGGTTCTGATTGGCTACCGTGCGTGCTCCATTTAACAATTAGACGAGTCCGAGTTGTCTATGAGCGAATAGTCAACGAAGGCGAAGCCTCAGTTGACTATTCGCGCATAGACAACGAGGACGAGTTGTCTAATTGTTTTAGTATACAACCTGTACCTATACTCTAAAAAAATACAGTTTTTCTAGTGCAAACTGACGAAAATGTTGTGTTATTTAACCACTCGTGAGCGGCAAGTAAAAGCAGATTTAATTAATAAAATACGGTTTAATTGTATTTCGTTCCTTACCATTAAAAATCTTCATGCCATATTTTGTGGCGTTTTTAGTTTTCTCAGGGATAGAATTTTCTATCAAACTCTCAAAAAATTCCTCCGAAACGTCTGCAAAACGAGAGTTTACTGCCATATTTTTTCAGGTTTGTTTTCATTTTTCTCAAACGTTGTCCATCACGAATAGACAACGGTTGAGTAGCCAATCAGAATGCAGGATTTGTAATAGACGAAGGTTGGGTGTATACTAAAACTCGATGGAGCACAGCAATTTCAAACGTAATGAGAAACTCATTTTTAATCAGCGAAATAAATATGGTTTTCTGTAGTTTTGTGTCTGATTCTCTGATATAAAATAAATGGTTCATGGTTTGGCGTGCTCCATGGAGTTATGGATGCACTTGGGAAGTTGGAGAGCACTCAAAAATCTAGAGTTGTTCTCGCGGCTGTAGCCTCGACCAACTCTTACGCTTTTTTCGTGCTCCCCCAACTTCCCGCGTGCAGAACCACTTCTTAAAATAAGTGTCAATGACGTACGTTTTCCGAGATTCTTCTGCCGTCTCCACTACGCTATCCCAAGATCCTGGAAAACTTTCAAGATCAAACTCAACCTTCTCGCGTTTCTCTGCAGGTACAACGCCTTCTGCTACGAGCTGGCGACCGCTGGTTACAACATCGTTCACTCGATCAGCATCAGATTGTTTCTGTTCTGTAAAATCCTAAAAATATCCAACGTAAAGAATGTATATAGGACAAGGTTCACACGTAAAAACGCTTGGGTTGCTCAATATTTGAAAGCAAGTTGTTACAAGACTGTTCCAACAAGCTGTCACTTGGATGCATTTGCACAGATTGTTCCCCAGTTTGTTAACATACAAGTCTGTATGTTACCCGGCTCTGTACAACGTTGACAACAAGAAGCTTGTGTTCGCTTGATAAAATCCAAACTTGTTAACAGGCTTGCTGCAAGCTTGTTGCGAACACATCCTGTTAAAAATGTGTGAGGTTTTCACGCGTGTAGATATAATAGAAATGTTTAAGGAAACTCAGAGAGACAGATGGAGTCAGCTGAAGTCAACTTATAATGAGAGATTCGCTTGCATGCCCCAAAAGGGAACTTTGTTATAGTCAGCAATGTCAATTCAAGAGAAACTTCGATCGCTTTCCTACACTTACATCTAGATATTTCCTCTGTTTTTCTCGCTCAGCAGGATCACTTGTTGGTACTTCAAATGATTTGAATTCTGTTTTTATTCCAACCAACCACTTGTCGAGATCATCAGCTTTGTTCTGCCATTCTTCATACTTTGCTGTGTTGCTTTGAAGTTGGCCGTCCAGTCTGATAATCAGAATTAATAACAATAATTAGTTCACGATTCAGTTGGTTTTCATTGTTATTCATGAGGTTTTATCTCGCATACATCCTTTAATCCTTTTAGGACTTAGGAACTAGAATGACGTCCTTAGTTAGTGACGTCATTGATCAGTGACGTCATCAGTTAGTGACATCATAAGTTAGTGACGTCATCAGTTAGTGACATCATCAGTTAGTGACATCATCAGTTCGTGACGTCATAAGTTAGTGATGTCATCAGTTAGTGACATCATAAGTTAGTGACGTCATCAGTTAGTGACGTCATCAGTTAGTGATGTCATTAGTTAGTGACGTCATTGCTCAGTGACATCATCAGTTAGTGACATCATCAGTTAGTGACATCATAAGTTAGTGACATCATCATTAACTGATGACGTCACTTGCTCATTGCTCAGTGGTGGCATCGGTCGGTGAAGACAACGATCAGTTCCCTCATTTCCCAGGACTGGCAAAGCCACTGAATTGCAATAGTAAAATAGTGTAATTTCGTGGTATTTCATACTTTCTTTCTTGTTCTTTGCCTTGCTCGTCTATTCCGTCCAATTTCATCTCCAAAGCTTTCGTCTCGTTGACCAACTTCTCTCTTTCATCAGATGGAATGGTGTCTTTGTCTAAAAGCTCTTTGTTCTTGTCGATAAGTTTTCGAAGTCGAACTCGATAAATGGTAATTTCTTCAATGATTTCCTAAATTGAAACAACCCAATATTTATATTTAATACTTTATTAATTATCCCAAGCACATAATTATAAAGGGTGACTTAACTAACTAAGGCTATGTGCACACGGTAACGTTTCCGAGCGTTTTCGTATTGTTTACTGTTCTCAAGGGAATCGAGAACAATCAGCTCATTCCTTTTAGCTACAAACAATATTTCGTACCATGTTGATTATGCGCCTCTTTCTCAAAGCTTCATCATCTCCACTTTGATCATTTTTGAGCTCTTGAAGACGTTTTTCAATAGAAAAAATCCAAGTAATAATGACTTCATACTCTTCTCGGTTTTCTGTGAATTTCTGAACATCCACTTTCCCAGAATCGATTCTAAAACAACAGACAAACACCACCAAAATACATCACAGAAATGTTGATTACTGTCATTAGACAAAAGCCTGCCCCGTATTGAGACAAGGGTCAGTTAAATAGAAGAGTTCTCTTTTCTTCAGTAATATAGCCATACAAAAAGAGGGACACATAGTCCGGTTATTACTGGACGCTAGTTAATTTAAAAAGTTAATTTAAACGTAGCTCTAACCATGAAGCATTTCTTATAAAATAAGTGTCAATGACGTACGTTTTCCGAGATTCTTCTGCTGTTTCCACTACGCTATCCCAAGATCCTGGAAAACTTTCAAGATCAAACTCGACCTTCTCGCGTTTCTCTGCAGGCACAACGCCTTCTGCTACGAGCTGGCGACCGCTGGTTACAACATCGTTGACTCGATCAGCACCAGATTGTTTCTGTTCTGTAAAATCCTAAAAATATCCAACGTAAAGAATGTATATAGGACAAGGTTCACACGTAAAAACGCCTGGGTTGCTCAATACTTGCAAGCAAATTGTTACAAGACTGTTCCAACAAGCCGTCACTAGGGTGCATTTGCACAGATTGTTCCCGGTTTGTTAACATACAAGTCTGTATGTTACCCGGCTCTGTACAACGTTGACAACAAGAAGCTTGTGTTCGCTTGATAAAATCCAAACTTGTTAACAGGCTTGCTGCAAGCTTGTTGCGAACACATCCTGTTAAAAATCTGTGAGGTTTTCACGCGTGTAGATATAATAGAAATGTTTAAGGAAACTCAGAGAGACAGATGAAGTCAACTGAAGTTAATTTATAATGAGAGATCCGCTTGCATGCCCCAAAAGGGAACTTTGTTATAGTCAGCAATGTCAATTCAAGAGAAACTCCGATCACTTTCTTACACTTACATCTAGATATTTCCTCTGTTTTTCTCGCTCAGCAGGATCACTTGTTGGTACTTCAAATGATTTGAATTCTGTTTTTATTCCAACCAACCACTTGTCGAGATCATCAGCTTTGTTCTGCCATTCTTCATACTTTGCTGTGTTGCTTTGAAGTTGGCCGTCCAGTCTGATAATCAGAATTAATAACAATAATTAGTTCACGATTCAGTTGGTTTTCATTGTTATTCATGAGGTTTTATCTCGCATACATCCTTTAATCCTTTTAGGACTTAGGAACTAGAATGACGTCCTTAGTTAGTGACGTCATTGATCAGTGACGTCATCAGTTAGTGACGTCATTAGTTAGTGACGTCATCAGTTAGTGACATCATAAGTTAGTGACATCATCAGTTCGTGACATCATAAGTTAGTGATGTCATCAGTTAGTAACATCATAAGTTAGTGACGTCATCATTTTTTGACATCATAAGTTAGTGACGTCATCAGTTAGTGACGTCATCAGTTAGTGATGTCATTAGTTAGTGACGTCATTGCTCAGTGACATCATCAGTTAGTGACATCATCAGTTAGTGACATCATCAGTTAGTGACATCATAAGTTAGTGACATCATCATTAACTGATGACGTCACTAACTTATGATGTCACTAACTGATGACGTCACTTGCTCATTGCTCAGTGGTGGCATCGGTCGGTGAAGACAACGATCAGTTCCCTCATTTCCCAGGACTGGCAAAGCCACTGAATTGCAATAGTAAAATAGTGTAATTTCGTGGTATTTCATACTTTCTTTCTTGTTCTTTGCCTTGCTCGTCTATTCCGTCCAATTTGATCTCCAAAGCTTTCGTCTCGTTGACCAACTTCTCTCTTTCATCAGATGGAATGGTGTCTTTGTCTAAAAGCTCTTTGTTCTTGTCGATAAGTTTTCGAAGTCGCACTCGATAAATGGTAATTTCTTCAATGATTTCCTAAATTGAAACAACCCAATATTTATATTTAATATTTTATTAATATCAAGCACTTAATAATAAAGGGTGACTTAACTAACTAAGGCTATGTCGACACAATAACGTTTCCGAGCGTTTTCGTATTGTTTACTGTTCTCAAGGGAATCAAGAACAATCAGCTCATAATTTCTTTTAGCTACAAACAATATTTCGTACCATGATGATTATGCGCCTCTTTCTCAAAGCTTCATCATCTCCATTTTGATCATTTTTGAGCTCTTGAAGACGTTTTTCAATAGAAAAAATCCAAGTAATAATGACTTCATACTCTTCTCGGTTTTCTGTGAATTTCTGAACATCCACTTTTCCAGAATCGATTCTAAAACAACAGACAAACACCACAAAAATACATCACAGAAATGTTGATTACTGTCATTAGACAAAAGCCTGCCCCGTATTGAGACAAGGGTCAGTTAAATAGAAGAGTCATCTCTTTTCTTCAGTAATACAGCCATACAAAAAGAGGGACACAAAGTCCGGTTATTACTGGACGTTAGTTAATTTAAAAAGTTTATTTAAACGTAGCTCTAACCATGAAGCATTTCTTAAAATAAGTGTCAATGACGTACGTTTTCCGAGAGTCTTCTGCTGTCTCCACTACGCTATCCCAAGATCCTGGAAAACTTTCAAGATCAAACTCGACCTTCTCGCGTTTCTCTGCGGGTATAACGCCTTCTGCTACGAGCTGGCGACCACTGGTTACAACATCGTTGACTCGATCAGCACCAGATTGTTTCTGTTCTGTAAAATCCTAAAAATATCCAACGTAAAGAATGTATATAGGACAAGGTTCACACGTAAAAACGCCTGGGTTGCTCAATACTTGCAACAAGCCGTCACTAGGGTGCATTTGCACAGGTTGTTCCCCGGTTTGTTAACATACAAGTCTGTATGTTACCCGGCTCTGTACAACGTTGACAACAAGAAGCTTGTGTTCGCTTGATAAAATCCAAACTTGTTAATTAACAGGCTTGCTGCAAGCTTGTTGCGAACACATCCTGTTAAAAATCTACGAGGTTTTCACGCGTGTAGATATGATAGAAATGTTTAAGGAAACTCAGAGAGACAGATGAAGTCAACTGAAGTTAATTTATAATGTGAGATCCGCTTGCATGCCCCAAAAGGGAACTTTGTTATAGTCAGCAATGTCAATTCAAGAGAAACGCCGATCACTTTCTTACACTTACATCTAGATATTTCCTCTGTTTTTCTCGCTCAGCAGGATCACTTGTTGGTACTTCAAATGATTTGAATTCTGTTTTTATTCCAACCAACCACTTGTCGAGATCGTCAGCTTTGTTCTGCCATTCTTCATACTTTGCTGTGTTGCTTTGAAGTTGGCCGTCCAGTCTGATAATCAGAATTAATAACAATAATTAGTTCACGATTCAGTTGGTTTCCATTTTTATTCATGAGGTTTTATCTCGCATACATCCTTTAATCCTTTTAGGACCTAGGAACTAGAATGACGTCATTAGTTAGTGACGTCATTGATCAGTGACGTCATCAGTTAGTGACATCATAAGTTAGTGACGTCATCAGTTAGTGACATCATCAGTTAGTGACATCATCAGTTCGTGACGTCATAAGTTAGTGATGTCATCAGTTAGTGACATCATAAGTTAGTGACGTCATCAGTTAGTAACATCATAAGTTAGTGACGTCATCATTTTTTGACATCATAAGTTAGTGACGTCATCAGTTAGTGACGTCATCAGTTAGTGACGTCATCAGTTAGTGACGTCATCAGTTAGTGATGTCATTAGTTAGTGACGTCATTGCTCAGTGACATCATCAGTTAGTGACATCATCAGTTAGTGACATCATAAGTTAGTGACATCATCATTAACTAATGACGTCACTAACTTATGATGTCACTAACTGATGACGTCACTTGCTCATTGCTCAGTGGTGGCATCGGTCGGTGAAGACAACGATCAGTTCACTGGCAAAGCCACTGAATTGCAATAGTAAAATAGTGTAATTTCGTGGTACTTCATACTTTCTTTCTTGTTCTTTGCCTTGCTCGTCTATTCCGTCCAATTTGATCTCCAAAGCTTTCGTCTCGTTGACCAACTTCTCTCTTTCATCAGATGGAATGGTGTCTTTGTCTAAAAGCTCTTTGTTCTTGTCGATAAGTTTTCGAAGTCGAACTCGATAAATGGTAATTTCTTCAATGATTTCCTAAATTGAAACAACCCAATATTTATATTTAATACTTTATTAATTATCCCAAGCACATAATTATAAAGGGTGACTTAACTAACTAAGGCTATGTGCACACGGTAACGTTTCCGAGCGTTTTCGTATTGTTTACTGTTCTCAAGGGAATCGAGAACAATCAGCTCATTCCTTTTAGCTACAAACAATATTTCGTACCATGTTGATTATGCGCCTCTTTCTCAAAGCTTCATCATCTCCACTTTGATCATTTTTGAGCTCTTGAAGACGTTTTTCAATAGAAAAAATCCAAGTAATAATGACTTCATACTCTTCTCGGTTTTCTGTGAATTTCTGAACATCCACTTTTCCAGAATCGATTCTAAAACAACAGACAAACACCACAAAAAATACATCACAGAAATGTTGATTACTGTCAGACAAAAGCCTGCCCCGTATTGAGACAAGGGTCAGTTAAATAGAAGAGTTATCTCTTTTCTTCAGTAATATAGCCATACAAAAAGAGGGACACATAGTCCGGTTATTACTGGACGTTAGTTAATTTAAAAAGTTAATTTAAACGTAGTTCTAATACCTTTTCTGAAGTAGTTCAGCCTTGTTAATCAGTAAGTTCCATTTTTCCTGGTACGTACGACGATCGTCCTTGATTTGTTGATGACGATGGTCTGGCACTAAATTTTTTTCAACAATTAGATTTCCATAGCTAAGAACATCATCGACACTTTCCTGATTCTGGGCACGTTCCTGTACGAATTTCTAACCCGAAGAGAATAAATGAAATTAGTATAAACCAACCAGTAGACTATTACAAATCCTGTATTCTGATTGTCTTAGCTATTCGCTGTCTATTAATGGTAGACCACTATAGAGTCAATTCGTTGACGTTGACCACTCCAGTTGTACGAAGCCTGGACAGCTTACGCGGCGGATACGTCCTAGTTATAGGGAACCGCACTAGTCACGCTTGCTTTGAACAACTTAATTTCAATTTTAACCACTGAATATAGCAACTTATATGTACCTGATAGTGTTATTCATCAGATCAAATTTAAGTTTGGTTTTTCAAAGCATTGATAGCACTGGTTAGTCACTAGGACTTATCCACCGAATAAGCTATCCAGGCTTCGTACAATTTGGCCTCTGGACTTCCCCGTGATACTACCATCTGGAATAGCCCTGAAGCTAATACCATGCAGATATGCAAACCAAAGAAGATATGTTCAGACGGGAGGGGGGATGTATCATTGAAAGCTCCCCATTCCTACAAGGACAGCCATGGAGGTTTGGAATTGGGTTATAAGTCTCCTAGACGCACGAATTCCTGGGTTAGATGAAGTACCTGGAATGGACAAGAACGCAAATCTAACAGGATAGACACAAAACATGTCAACTATACCTCGAGAAACAGCGATTGTCTTTCCTTCTCTTTGGGATCAATAGTTGGAGTCTCACACGAGTTCAGACTTCGTTCAGTATCCTCTAACCAGTCCTTCAGCGCACTTGATTTTCTTCTCCACTCCTCGTATTCCTGAAGTTTGTTTATCTGTTCGTAATGACTAAATATGGACGCACAAATGTTGAGATGTTGAATACAAACAGACTTTTCTCTTTAGTGTCTTTTATGTTGTGTTGCTTTGATTTAATACTTTAACTAAAGCCGCTGTTACACGATGCAACGATTTGTGAAACCTGTACATGTGTCGCAATGCTATTGCCAGTGAGACAGCTTTCAAGACAGATTGCAACGTGTAACACCTGCTTGTCTATGAACCTGTGTCGCTTTGCACTGCGAGGCATGTTTCACCAAAGTAAGATGCACTTCATCTTTGCGCAATGGTTTGTGAATCTTGTCTCGTAATGGAAACCGACACTAATTCATGGGGGGTTGTTACACGTTGCAATCTGTCTTGAATCCTGTCGCGCAATAGCGTTGCGACACGGGTTTCACAAATCGTTGCATCGCGCAACAGCGACTTAATAAAATTAAATAATGCAGGATTTCTAGGTTAGGATTTTTGTTGAAATCAGGACTACATAAAGTACTTCGGTTATGTTGGACGTGAATTTATAGCCAAGTACTTTACTGGATCTGAAATAGTCTCCACCCTATATCATAACATTGATCAGCTGCAATGCTGCCTGCTGCATACATAGATCCAACTAGGTTTACAAAACAACACTTACCTTCTTTCAGCATTGAACGCGTTCACTTTAAGATGATCCCATTTCTCTTTCAACGACTTCGTTTCATCTTCAATACTTTGGCGATCTTGCGGATCAGTAATGGAGTCATTTACAATATCTTGGCCTTTCTTCAACACCAGTGTCACATTCGTGTCGTACGTACTGATTTCCTGATTAAGCATCTCGATATTCCTGTGTTGTTCTTTTGTTGCCTTCAAGTCAGACTTCATTGGTTTATTGGTTATCTGTTGTACTTGGGACTCAGTATTTCTTATCCACTCTTGTACCTTCCTGTCCCCTTCCCACCATTCTCTCACTTCTTCGGTATTGTCAGGCATGTCTGGTTCTGGGAGAGCACTAAAAAAGCAAGGAGACCCATCAAATTACGCTTCACATAGTTGTTCACACAGTAACTCATTCTGAGAGCCATCCGACTCTTCAAGTCTTTGCTTCTTATGCTGTCTATCGATTACCGATGATGACTAGATGAAGTGTTTGAGTCTCCGATGTAGTAATAAGCCCCTTGCACTATGAAACGAATGGCTGCACAGGTCACAGGAATGATCTGGATTTCCTGGATTGTTTTTGATGAAGTGCCTTCGTGCTGCGTCATCAGCTCTTCTTTTTTCGATGTTTAACATGCAACATCAAGGCCAGCCGGCTAGGAATTGAACCCGCGACCCTGCGATGCTAGTGCAGTGCTCTGAACACTGAGCTATGGAATGTGGTAATTACCACATTATATATACAGAACTCGTGGCCAAGCTCTTGGCAATGGCTTCCGTAGCTCATTGGTCAAAGCATTGCACCAACATAGCAGAGTCGCGGGTTCAATTCCTAGCCGGAAGGCCTTGATGATGCATTTCTCGCAACTGGTACCGGTTTGGTCTTTACGAGTATGATACGGCTCACAGTTTAGGATGTCAGACCAGGGAGAACATGCAATAGCATCCTCAACAAGTAATCTTGAGGAGGGGCAATACTTACGAAAAACTAGAAAGCTTGGTCACCTTTATTAAGCAGTGACTAATATGAAGGAGTTTCTGATTGGCCAGAAGTAACCAATCACATTGTCGATTACCAATTCGTTCCCAACTTTCCATGTTCATTGAGCCTGGTTCTCATATGTCGCCGATGTTTGCCGATTTGTGATTTAGATGCATGTTAAAACGGGAAGTGCAGCAGCATGTTAAGTAATAAAGAACAATGCAGAAAAAAGCAGTGCTTTTATTCTTTTACTTAACATGCATCTAAATCATGGGTCGGCGACGATCGGCGACATATGAGAACCAGGCTTAACTGATTAAGGTTTTTGTTAGGTTAGGTTATTTAAACTAACCCAATGTAACTCATTAAATTTATTTCTCATTCCAATCTCATGTTGTAATCAACGACTGACCTTTCTTCAACAGTTGCCATTTCTCTTGAGATAATCTCTACGGGAACTTCTTTTTTCTGTTCTGTTACGACATAATTCTCGGTCACAACCACATTTGGTTTAGATGAAAGATACTTCTGTGTCCTAAAAAGTCCATGGTAAATATAAAAAAAATATAAAAGTTGAATAAACAACTGACTTATATTGACCTTTAGTACTATCCAAAATTGAAAAATTATTTTTATCACAGAATTGGCTTACGACTAGACTTTCTCAAAGTCCTTTTCAAACATTTTTGACCTTTCGACATTTTTGACCTACCTGCAGCGCGCCAGAATTCACCGGTGAATTTTTCGACCGGTGACGTAATTTGGGAGGTAATTATATTCAGGCTAAACTGCTATGCAAGTGCTATCTTTGGAAGTTGGAGTTAAACAGACTTTTGAAAACGTTTTAGTAGGGGTAGAACCACTTTCCATTGCATGTACGACAACCCGAAACACGTCAAAACAGGGCGATGTACATTTCAGCGATTTCCCGCCAGAATATTTAATTAGATTCAAAAACCTGCAAGCGAAACAAGTCCGCCTCTTTCCTCCCGCTTTTCCGCTCTCCCACCTTTCCGCTCGCCCGCAAAAACTAGCGCTAAAAAGCGGACTTGGAGCAAGTCTAGCTTACGACTTCAGGGTCATGCGACACACTTCAGCTACTATTGCAACAATCCTAAACATTTTTGATGTACAGATCAAACACGAGTTTGAGTGTTTCATCAGGGGTTCCAAACACGAGTAAACAAATGAAAACCGAGGGCATAGCCCCGAGTGACCCAGTTCACTAGGAAAGTTTCCTACAGGTTTCATTGGCTACGATAATTCATGAATTATTAATGAGTTTGAGAACTACAGATAATGACCCGCTTTATGCGGAATGACGTAACTTTCCTGTGTTTACCACCCCAAGCCTCGCTTTGGTGTTAGTTTTTGACTTCACGTCAAAGCGAGGTTTGGTGGTCAAAACTAGACATAATATGACGTCATCCCAAATGACCGCCATTAATAGCATTGATGCGATCAAAGTAATATTTAGACCACTTTCATAATGGCCACCATTTTAAATATTCTTTTATGTGCATCTAAATTAGCCTTCCTAGCCTCGTTATGAAGCAAAGATTCTTTTGAATCGCAGACACACGAACGAGGCCAGAAAGGCTTATTAAGATGCACATAAAAGAATATTCAAATTAGTCGCTATTATGAAAATGGTCTATTGAACTACCTTTCTTCCTGCGCCAAGACCAGTTTACGTAGAGCCTGGTAACGAGTGGTGTGCGAGTCAAGATCATTTTGGATTTTGTCGCGATCTTCTTGTTCCAGTTTTGGATCATCCATTAAGATTTGAGCAAATCGTGGCAGATCATTGTACTCTTTTTCTACGCTGTTTAAACCCACCAGAATAACCTTTAAATAAAAGAATAGAAAGTAGTTTGAATTATATATTATAAGTAATATTGGGCATTTCACTCGATTACATAGCAGGTTCTAAGGATTTTGAGTGAAGGAAAATGCGAGTGTACAATGTATACATTTTAAGACCAAACCGGGACCAGTTGCGAAAAATGCAACTACACAGGCCTTCCGGCAGGAATTGAACCACGACCTTGCGATTCTAGTGCAATGCTCTGACCACTGAGCCACGGAGGGCGTTGCCGAGAGCTTGATCGCGATAGCAAATCTTAAATACTTTGCACGCGGTATACCCACGGGATAATTTTATAATAATAATAATTTTAATAACTTATATTGCGCATTCTACATGACGAGATGATCGAGGGATGGGTATGACGCAACTATTGTATTGCTCCACTGACTTCCATATAGACTGTGTGCATTTCGTAACGCTACAAAGTAATTTATAATTTTAGACAATGTAGGTTCTAAAAGTGTACTCGCCACTTTCGCAATGCGTAATGTCGTTCGAAACTTGAGCAACTGGGTGGAATAAGGGTATGAATAAAATTCTATACATGTACCTTCAGTTTTGCTTTTTGCATCGCTGCTTTGGAAGGATCGTTTGCTATTTCCTCGAGTTCCTCGCTTTCCCGCTCGAGCTCTAGCAGTCCTTCGTCAACCTCGCGACATTCGCGCCTCCATCTCGTCATCAAACGATCGCGATAAATTACGATCTCACTCGCACCTTCGTCGCCCCTAGGTGAAAAATGAAAAAAATTAGCAATATGCGAGAATTATTGATCTGGCTTGGTCCGAGAGATTGGAGTATTGAGTATTCCTTTTTTCAAACAAACAAACCGAACACAGAACGAACAAACGGAGAGTAGTACATACACTGATCTCAAATAATAGACTCATTATACTGGATAGAGCATCTGGTGCTCGTTGTGAAGTCGGAATAAATTAGCGGCGGCCATTTCAGGTGGGACCCACTTGGTTTTCATACAGCCACTTTTAAGTTCTCCCATAGCGACAGATACATGTCACAATAATTTAGCTGGTTTTCGTTAAAAATCCGATCATTTAAAGCGAAAACCAGAGGCGAAAACTAAGATTCAGCAATATTGTGGGTCCCACCGGATACGGCCGCCGTGAAATTTTTAGCCTCACTTCCGACTTCAATTTTTGCCACGCGCGAAACAATAGATGCTCTATCCAGTATAATGAGTCTATTATTTGAGATCAGTGTACATACTCCGGTACTGCGAACAAATCCGTATGTGATGCCCAGTCGATGCTGTACTGATGACGAAGATTTTCGACGATAATAAGCTCCTCCAGACTACCTCCTTGCGGTAGTTTGGCGATAAGTCCTTTGGCACTAAAACAAACAAACCAAAAAAAAATGCGAGACTTCATACTTAAGAGGTTACCTGATTATTCATATCTAAAGTGGAGTGCTTCGTAGGCAATATTTTCTATAGAGCAAAATGAAAAAGTGATAAACTACCAAGATGTTTAGCAACGTAATACCAAGGACTTATTAACCGAGTGCGAGGTCTGTACGGGAAAGTATTTGCCTGAGGTTTTCGTACAGATCGAGCGACGAAGGAGCGAGGTTTGTGCAATAAAACCGAGGACAAATACTTTCCAGTACAGACCGAGCAAACGAGGTTATTAAGGAATTTATTATATGGCTAAGTTTCTAGCGTTGTTTTCGTCTTCGGAGTATGCTGTTTACCTTATTACATGTTCACTTTTTCGTGTCACTTCTTGGCCTTCTTATTTACACCAGTTCGGCTTTTATTTGTCGTGTTTTTAGATAAACAGCTTTAAAGAAAACCAGCAGTAATGTTCTAACACATTTTATTGTTCAGAATATTTGAATAAAGATACCTATTTCTCTTTTATTTGTATTCAAATCAACTCAGAAATCTTCCCGCGAAAACTTACAGGGCCGAGAAAAAAGCGTATTGACCGGTCGGTCAACATCGTAAAATCCCGACCTCTCAGGAACCAATCAGCGTGCGTCGTTTTGCGTACGGACCGGAAATCAAACCCAGCCATATAATAAAGTTTTATACTGACGCCTTGATGTTGCATTTCCGTAACTGATCCCGGTGTCATGGTCTCAGTGATCCCCCAGTCTGACTTATCCCCTAAGACCAACTGCGCAGTTATCCCCTGCTTTTCTGCATCGATATTGTCGTTATTCTAACTCAAAAAATACGTATAATCATGGAAACCATACTTTTATCACGTTCTTTTAAACATTTGGTCGCAAGGTAATCAAAATCATAAGTATAAATATAAAACGTGTGTGATCATTACGAATGGCAATACCATGTAACACATGTAAATAATAGTTCGCTAAGCTAATTTCGTCTCGCTAAACTCGATACTTCATCAGAGCATCGAAGACTACCTATGTCTTATTAAATTAACATATTCTTAGAATCTTAAGCTGGATTTCCATTCAGTGCATTTTGTCGCGCGATCGACTTTTCTCGATCGCTTTCTTTTGAAATGTGTGTATTCAACCACAGCTAATGAAATGCGTTCCGCTTGACAACACACAATTCAAAAGAAAGCGATCGCAAAGTCGATCGCGCGATAAAATTCACTGAATGGAAATCCACCTTTAGATGCTCTGATGAAGTATTGAGTTTAGTTTAAGTATCGGTATTGCCATTCGTAATAATCACAGACGTTTTATATTTATACTTATGATTTTGATTACCTTGCAACCAAATGTTTAAAAGAACGTGATAAAAGTCTGGTTTCCATGATTATACGTATTTTTTGAGTTAGAACAACGACAATATCAATGCAGAAAAGCAGGAGATAACTGCGCAGTTGGTCTTAGGGGATAACTCAGACTGGCGGATCGCTGAGATCGTGACACCTGTTTAATTTGGTCAGATTTCGTCTTAAAATGTTTACACATAGAGGAGGCATGTGTGGCACAAACCGTTTGTGCGCTGCCTCTCACCACTGAAGTGAAGTTAAGATCAGTCGAATGAGGTTAGCACTCGGATGGGTGACTTCATTCGAGTAGAATTGTTGATTCTCTCTTGTGCTTCGACGGTTTTTCACCGAGTTCTCTAGTTCCCCTCCCTCCGCAAAATCAACAGCATCAGAGATAGGAGTGGCGCCCACCCCTGCCTTAGGGTAGTAGCCATCGAAGTATAGCCCACGTTTCTCTCTGACGAAGGGCCTTCGCTCGAAACGTTAGACTCCTAGTTCTCTGTTTTGGCAGTATATCTAACCTTACTATATTTCGTTCTACACTGCCAACGCAACACGCTACTTTTATTACACCATCGAAAGAGAAGCCTTCTGGCTACCTCCGACTGCGGTCGACCAACTCCAACACTCGAACTGCAGTTATTAAAGTAATACTTATTTCACGTTTCTCTCTGACGAAGGGCCTTCGCTCGAAACGTTAGACTCCTACGTTCTCTGTTTTGGCAGTATATCTAACCTTACTATATTTCGTTCTACACTGCCGACGCAACACGCTACTTTTATTACACCATCGAAAGAGGAGCCTTCTGGCTACCTCGACTGTGGTCGACCAACTCCAACACTCGAACTGCAGTTATTAAAGTAATACTTATTTCACGTTTCTCTCTGACGAAGGACCTTCGCTCGAAACGTTAGACTCCTAGTTCTCTGTTTTGGCAGTATATCTAACCTTACTATATTTCGTTCTACGCTGCCGACGCAACACGCTACTTTTATTACACCATCGAAAGAGGAGCCTTCTGGCTACCTCGACTGTGGTCGACCAACTCCAACACTCGAACTGCAGTTATTAAAGTAATACTTATTTCACGTTTCTCTCTGACGAAGGACCTTCGCTCGAAACGTTAGACTCCTAGTTCTCTGTTTTGGCAGTATATCTAACCTTACTATATTTCGTTCTACGCTGCCGACGCAACACGCTACTTTTATTACACCATCGAAAGAGGAGCCTTCTGGCTACCTCGACTGTGGTCGACCAACTCCAACACTCGCACTGCAGTTATTAAAGTAATACTTATTTCACGTTTCTCTGTGACGAATGGCCTTCGCTCGAAACGTTAGACTCCTACGTTCTCTGTTTTGGCAGTATATCTAACCTTACTATATTTCGTTCTACACTGCCGACGCAACACGCTACTTTTATTACACTATCGAAAGAGGAGCCTTCTGGCTACCTCCGACTGTGGTCGACCAACTCCAACACTCGAACTGCAGTTATTAAAGTAATACTTATTTCACGTTTCTCTCTGACGAAACTACGTTCAATAATTTTGGCAGTACCGTATTTACTCGTTTAACCGCCGCCCCCGATTAAGCGCCCCCCCCCGATTAAGCGCCCCCCCGATTAAGCGCCCCCCCCCCCGATTAAGCGCCCCCCCCCCGATTAAGCGCCCCCCCCCGATTAAGCGCCCCCCCCCCGATTAAGCGCCGCCCCCGATTAAGCGCCGCATATGAGAGCAAAAATATTAAAGAGCGCCGCCCTCGAATAAGCGCCGCACTTATTCACAACAATGCGGTGCTTAATCGAAGCACCGTCAGACAGAATTGTTCGAGAAGCCAAACTAAAAAGCAACTACAGCCTCGGAAATCTATTGTCCTGTATTACAGTGTTTATATGTTCAAAGTGAGTATATTTCAATGTGAATGACAAGATAACATCCGAAACATGTTTATTTTGTTGATAACATTTCTTGTTATCGTTTACAAATAAAATAATTTTTAAAGAGCGCCGCCCTCAAATAAGCGCCGCATCCGAAACACTAAAAATTTAAAGAGCGCCGCGGCGCTTAAACGAGTAAATACGGTACTCAAACCTACTATATTTCGATTTGTAATACTTATAAACATAGTCAATCGAGATATGGTCTGGAAACTCGGCAAACTTCAAAGCGCCTATAATGAGAGCTTCCTTCGAATATCTAAATAGAATATCTGTAATCGAGTGAAATGCCCAATATTACTTCTAATATACCCAATTCTCTCCTGGCATTACCACCTTAATATATACAGAACTCACGATCAGGCTCTCGGCAACGGCCTCCGTGGCTCAGTGGTCAGAGCATTGCACTAGAATCGCAAGGTCGTGGGTTCAATTCCTGCCGGAAGGCCCGTGTAGTTGCATTTTTCGCAACTGGTCCCGGTTTGGTCTTAAAATGTATGTATTCTGCACTCGAATTTTCCTTCACCAAAAATCCCTAGAATAATGAGAGCTGTTATTTTATGTTGAACCGTACCTTACACCGTGCACATCCTTTGTTTTAGGTTTATTAATATTTAAATAGCACGGTTGAGTGATTGAACTGAAACGTTGCTATTGGACAATTCGTTCATTATACTAAAATACAATGTGTTCAGTGACCGTCCACAAAAATGCATAAAAGAGAACAAAAAGATAGACCAAAGACTTTAGTTGAGTTTCCAGACCATATCTCAATTGACTGTTACAAAGTTACGTTTTCTAAACTTACGCTTCACTTCTTGAATAAACAGAACGGATAAGAGCACCCCAACGTTCTTCCAAGGAAGTTACTTCTTTTTGTAGATTCTCTTTTTCATCGTAATCTATGGTAGGGTCTTCCATGGTCTCCCAAGCCACTTGGCGGAAGTTATCAAAATGAGGCTGGAATACTTGAATATCGGATACCAACAACTGTGTGAAAAATGAGAAAAAATTTGCTAAGCAAATGACAAAAATAACACAAGTACTTATGAAATATTTTCTCTAGACCATAACTCCTAAGAATTTGACAAACTCTTTCGAATATATAGTCTAATTTTTAGCCCGGCTACAGTCAAAATGGAAATACCTTCCCACTTCTTCTTCTTCTGTAGTCCGTTGTGTATTATAACATAGCTTTGATATAGCAACGTTTTTGAGTGGCTGTCGTGCGTGCTCCATAACTCGATGGAGCACGGTAAAAAAGCGCGGGAAAAAATTTCAAAACAAAACTGAGTTTTAAATTGACTTTTTATGGCCTTATATTATCAAAATACCAAGTCATTTAATTTTATTGAGTAATAAAGAACAACGACCCAGAAGACATAAACTGGGTCTGGGTAACCGAGTTTAAACTGTCCTTTTGGTTGGATTTTAGTGAACAAAAAAGACTTGGCTACGAAAGTAGAACTAGAACCCAAGGGTAGTGCAAAGTTTCGTAGATTTTGATAAGTATTTGATAGATTTTGATAGAGTTCACAATTGCTCACCGTTGTGATAGACCCGTGAACTTTTGGGTCTGTGTCGGTGCACGTTGACACTTCGTCACCTTTCGCATTAGCCTCCTTGAGCAGACCTTGTGAGGCGCTTCCGTAATGGAGTGACGGAAGCGCCTCACAAGGTCTGCTCAAGGAGGCTACTTTCGCATCTGAAATGCTATGGCGACTGAACGTTGTGGCAATGTTCGTTGACATCTGATCGCCTTTTGCACCAGAAGTGCTAACGTGGCAACTGAACGTTGTGTCGATAAAACATTGGCCATCTACTCGCATTTCGCTACCAACTGAAGCTTCCTGGCGAGTCGCAGGATTGTAAAGAGTCGCAGGATTGTAAAGAGTCGCAGGATTGTAAAAAGTCGCAGAGAACACAGACACAACTTCACTTCTCGAATACCTCGTCGAAAGAAAGAAAACGTGCAAAACAACAGCATATCATGTGACCAAAAAACTCATTTCCGTATTTAGACAGCCAATCACATCAAAGAACGTTCCCGTTGCTAGGCGTCATATGCCTCACATGATTTCATCTCTCATATCCGGTCGTATCAATGACACGTAAACAACTCATTTGACCTTCGACTATTCTGTTATTATATTAAAAATTATCTGTTTTTGTTTAAATCTATTGCGCGAATTGATAAAGGATTCAAAGTCTGGTACTCGGCTGGCGGCTGCTTTACTAGAGCTGACTTTCACTGAGCCCGAGGTATCTTGACATAAAAACAAAAGAAGGCGAGTCGGCTATATGTTAAACTCGACTGCGAATTGAAATTTCATAAAAAAATACGCCGTCTGTAACCAGCCATTAAATGTCGTATGATATTTATACTATAAAAGTACAGCGATGATGCAATTATGCAAACAGCCGACTTCTCAAGCGGTGATTTAATACACATTACTTTTATATGTCGGCAAAGAAAAACTAACTACGGCAGTCTTGAGAATCGACACAAAATAAACTGGACTACGAATCTATGATACAGCGTATCTGCGTTATGGGAAACACGTCGTTTGTGACTTGTAATTTTGTCTGAGGCAATTGTCGTAGGCCTTAATAGTATGAAAATATAGTTGTGTATATAAAGTATTTGGAAATCACCAAACCGTGAAGAGGCGAAAAAAAGATGAATTGTGTTAAACACGGCAGCACAAGCGACCAAAACAAAAGACGATGATTGTACTGAGTTTATCGTCCAAGAAAGTTTATGCACTCAGCGCCCTTCGTTCATCATACCTGAGCGGCTAATATCATACCACCCTTAGGAAAATCTCTAGTTTGACTCTATAAATTTCAAAATTAGCAGTTGGGCGGCTGGGCGCGATTCGTCAACAGTGAAATATAAACTAATAAAAACTATTGAACATACGCTTACCTCGAAATACATGTGACAATATAATCCTTTCGCTCAGACCATATTTAATTAGACCACATAGTCCTTATTTTGACAAGAAAATTCATCGCCTCCTCTCTATTAATCGCTTGTCGGTCGCACCTTCTTTTGTCCCCGCCATTATATGGTATTCACTTTTGCTGTAAAATTTAGTTTCGCGCGTGCGCAGTAAGATTTCTACATAAACCGGGGGGAAAACACCCAGAGGAAAACATTATATTCTGATTTTAGACTCGACATACTTCAAGATTAAAATGTAATATTTGACTTAAGTCTTTCAAGAGATATCCACAGATGCTTTACTAAATTGTCTTAGTTATCAGTGAAACTCTTTAAAGTACCTATTGACAACGATATTATTCATCCAAGCACGACAACTTATATGTCGCTAAACTTGGCACACCCCCCGGAAAAGTTTACACTATGTATGTATGTATGTATGTATGTATGTATGCATGCATGTATGTATCGTGTGAATTTTCGCCACCATCACAATACTGCAAAGTTTCTGCGAAACTTTGCACTAAAAATACAACAACCAAAACGATTCGCTGGCTTGTGATTAACAAATAAAACATAAAGCTCCGTGCATATGTACTCTTATAAAGGTTCGTTTGACGTCATTTGAACACGAAAGGAGTTCATACTCTTATAAATGCACGGAGCCCAGCCAATCAGAGCGTGCGCAGAGGACACCTTATTTTATAAAAGGATTTAATGCTATGTTATATACGCCTCGACCAACTCTTACGATTTTTTCGTGCTCTCCCAATTTCCCGCGTGCATCCATAACTCGATGGAGCACGCTAAACCATGAGCCATTTCTTAATTACTGCATTTCTGTAGCCGCTATCGAAGCCTGGGAATATTTTTGTTGAAAACTGTACATAAATAGTATAATTTAGATGGATGTTTATCCTAAGTCGATACCAACGGACGAACGTACATCAAGAATTGGCGACTTTTATCGCTAGACTTTCCTCACACTTCAGTAGCGGCTATAGAAATACATGCAGTAATACACAACCAACTACAGAAGCAGAAGTGGAAAGGTATTTCCAATTTGACTGTAAATATTTGCGTGTTCAAGCGAAAAACGTTTACAAAGCATTAAACCAAAGAGTCAAACTAGAGTCGACTATTTACTCCAGGTTATGCCAGAGAGGTTATGCCAAACGGACTACACGCGTAAAAACGCACAACTTGTTCACGGTTGTCAACAGGCGTCAACAATGTTGTGCTGCCCGCCGTGAACAATGTTGTGCTGCTCGCCGTGAACAAGTTGTCAACAAGTTGTTCACTTATGGTTCGAACAACTTGTTCACGGATAAATCAACAGTCATGAACAAGTTGTTCCAACAGCACATTTTTATAGCCAACAACGTTGTTCGCACATGATACAACATGTTGTAACAGCATGACGAAATAACAACGATGAACAACAATGTTACAACAATGGTGAACATGGTTGATGTATCAACACGTTCTTCGGTTGTTACAACATATGTGAACAACGGTTGTTGTTTCATGAAGCTGTAACAACTTGTTGAAACAATGATGAACAATGTTGTTCACATATCAATGTTGTTCACATATGTCAACAAGTTGTTACAGCATTGTTGCAAGTTGTTACAGCATTGTTGCAAGTTGTTACAGCATTGTTCAGGCAACAATGCTGTAACAACTTGCGAAATTTTTACGCGTGTAGGAGGAGAACTTGGCCAGAACCGAGGCTACTCAGCCACCGCACCAATTAAGTTATAACCACTGATCTCAAATAATAGACTCATTATACTGGATAGAGCATCTATTGTTTCGCGCGTGGCAAAAATTGAAATCGGAAGTGAGGCTAAAAATCTCGCGGCGGCCATATCTGGTGGGACCCACAATATTGCTGAATCATAGTTTTCGCCTCTAGTTTTCGCTTTAAATGATCGGATTTTTACCGAAAACCAGCTAAATTTTTGTGACATGTATCTGTCGTTATGGGAGAACTTAAAAGTGGCTGTATGAAAACCAAGTGGGTCCCACTTGAAATGGCCGCCGCTAATTTATTCCGACTTCACAGCGAGCACCGGATGCTCTATCCAGTATAATGAGTCTATTATTTGAGATCAGTGGTTATAATAGGTAAGTTCAGAGAGCGTGAGCCGAAAACCGTACATGTGTTTGCTTTTTCTCACATTCCTTATTAATGCATTTGAAAAAAACATCGGTTTCATAAAAAATTGTTTGCCCGACCTCAACTCTCATGCATTATTAAGTAAGTCCAAAAAAACAAACTCGTCAGAACTTCTCAAAAAAAGCAGAAAAGCCGCTTATACGCCACGAATGCGTGAAAGCAATTTCACTCGAGAGTTGCGACTGGAGCCTGGGGATATCACTAACGGCATCACGTGACACTACTCCGTGTCCCTTGTTGTCCCCATTTACCATGTATTTACCTCTATGTAAGTTTCCTTTGATCGTACTGTGGCTGCATCACCTTCCACTTTTCCAATTTTATCATCCTTCTCTTTAAGCACATTGATTTGTCTGTTTAAGTCTCCATAGGTTGTCTGTAAGTGACTTAATCTCTGCCTCCTTTCGGTTTCTAGTTTATCAATCGCACGCTTGTACCTATATAGAGATAGGCATCAAATAAGTTTATCAGTTTACTGTTAACAAACCGAGTTGAAGACTGGTGACGAAAACAGATCGCTAGTATTCTTGGGATCATTTGAAAGGACAGCCTCAATGAACGAAATATAGTAATATACTGCCGAAACAGAACGTAGGAGTCTAACGTTTCAAGCGAAGGCCCTTCGTCAGATTTCGTCACGTTTCTCTCTGATGAAGGGCCTTCGCTCGAAACGTTAGACTCCTTACGTTCTGTTTCGGCAGTATATCAAACCTTACTATATATATTTCGATTGTTGTTTCAACACTGCCTACGCAGCACGCTACTTTTATTTCAGCCTCAGTGATGCTGTTTATGCAGGAGAAAATAAGGCACGGTTTAAATAAGTTGTGAACAGCTCGTATAAACGGTCAATTCTTCAACAAGCCGTGACTTATTTTGAACTAGCTTCAACCAGGGTTTATTGTAGTCGTGGCTCATTGAAGGATTGATATTTTATAGAATTGTTTGCGCGCTGGTTAATTTCTGACGTGTAAACGGTCCTAATGTATTTGTTCTTTCACGCTGGACATTTGTTTCCACTTTCCACCAAACGTTCCCAAGTTACTTTGCCCTGCTACCTCGCCCCAGTCTTCAACACGTTTTTAGTTTGTTATTCTGTTGCTAAGAGCATGACGTATATTGCAAGACGTAGTCTAAGATAATAAAACAATTACCGATGTTTTGCTCCACCTGCCCTGTCAGACAGTTTTTGTATTTCTTTTTTCATCTCCGTTACTTGTTTCCTGATTCTAGATTTCTTATCCGGGTTTAAGTTTGCTCCGTCTGCAGTGATTTCTTCGCCGAATGAAAATGTTGAATTTGGCACTTCGTCTGAAGCAATCTGTTCTTGTAGTCTCTGATGAAAACAAAAAGAAAAGAGATGATATAAAAAAAACCACAGAAAAAACGATCGTATGCTTGGCTCGCTACTGCTATACGAAATAACCGCTACTGATTTTCAAGAATTTTTCATGGTTGAAATTCAACGACTTTTCAGGATTTTCAAGGACCGTACTAACCGTAACGATTTGAAACCGTAATGCTAACCCTGATTACTTAGTGTTGCGTCATCTCTTTGTACTCCCTTTTGCAGAGAAGGCAAAGCTCCTGTTCTGGGGGCATCATTTGTGTTCTGACTCGGCATGATAGGGCTCGTAAAAATAGAACACGACTTATAATTTTTCTGCTGTAGTACTGTTTATACACTAAACTGTCTACGCGTTTTCAAGGCTACGGAAAGAATCATATTTCAAGCAGATAGATTTCCACGTTCGTGCGTCTACCGAAGTTATAGTACTCTCTATTAAATCTAGAATACTAGCAAAGGCATTCTGGTAGGTGTAATCATATGATGACGCCGTCGTCAGATTGCCTATAAGCCAGTACGCGTTCTGCGTCGGGATAAAACTTATTTTATTGCATAACATCAGACTGAGGATTCCAGTGTAACGAGTTCGGAAGTGTAGATGAAAATGCAAATGAATGCTGCAGTATTAGCCTGATGTTATGGATTTAAAATGAGTTTTATCGCGACGCAGAACGCTCATTTTGATCCGCAGTCCAGATTTTGAACTGCTGGCTTATTGTAGCCTGTGCACAGCCTGAAATACCCCTGTATTACAGTCTGTGAAAACTCACGCGATAGCTTGTCGAACCCCCGCAAAGCTACCCAGATCTGAGTGGTAGATTCTGTTTGGCCAAAGCAACATCAGCTTCACTTCCTCTCAAGAAATGTTAAATTCAACATGGCCGAAAGTCAAAACTGTGAAACTGCATTCGAGAAAGCGACCAGAGAAGCGTGTACATAACGTTTTTGAAATTACAGCATTATTCGACAAACAAAAAGAGGCTTTACAGAGCTTCTTTTCAAAGCGCGACACTCGTCATACTCCCAAAACTGTTATGGGAAATCACTGATATTTTCAGTCTATACCGATCATGGCAGATATTATTTACAAGAGAGCAAGAGGCAGCAGCATAATACTTGTTATATCTCCCCTAAAATCTCTTATGGAAGATCAAGTACGTGGATTAAAGAAGCTTAACATTTCAGCAGTGTGTGTAAAAGAATGATCAATGGCGAGTTTACCCATGTTTATGGATTGGCTCGCTCGAGTGCTTGCTGACAAATTATACATCAACATCAACATCAACATGGAGAGGTATTCTCTCAAGTAAGACATTTAAAGACTTCGTGGAGTGTGTAATACAGGGGTATTTCAGGCTGTGCACAGGCTAGCTTATTGTACCAAACATTTTTCTCACGCATTGCGCCAAAGAAATATACTTCACTTACATCACACTCCTCCATTTGTTGTTTCACTCTCGTCGGATCACTGGACGGCTTTCTAGTTTCCAGTACCTCCACACTATCTTCAATTGAATCCATCCAGTCTCCAATGATCTCGCATTTCTTTCGCCATTCCTCAAGAGCCGTCTTTTCTTTGCTCTCGGAGTCCAATGCACTAGTTATCCTATACAAAAAAAACATAAAATCATAAAATATAGTCTTTTACGCTGACTCTTGAAAGTGAGGCAAACGCCAGAGGAAGAAAAAATGCCATAAAGCAAACACGTCGTTCGGAAGATTGGAGCGAACAGCTCGTTTAATTGTTTGTTAAATCTGAAACTATTGTACTTGTCTCATAATGTTGTGTTCTTACAGCACGGGTGACGTGTGTGATGTTAGCGCGCTGCCTCTCACCAAAACGTTAAGCCCGGTTAGAAGACGTTAGTACTTAGATAGGTGACCGCTTTGGAATGACCCCGTTGTCGAGCTTGGAACTCATTTGAGTAGAGTTGTAGTTGATCTCTCCTGTGCTTCGAAGGTTTTTCGCCGGGTACTCCGGTTTTCCCCCCTAATGAGTAAATGAGTAATGATTCATTTAACGTCGTTAAACACAGGATGTGGTCGCCCAATCATCCGAGCCAGAGGCTCATGATTAAAGTGCACGACATAAGCCAAGACCTAAGTGTTGATTTTACGGGGGGGAGGAAGAGCGCAGAACCCTGCGAAAAACCCTCAAAGCACAGGAGAGACCAACTAAACTCTACTCACGTGAAATTCAAGTTCGAGAACGGGGTTATTCCCAGACGGTCACCCATCCAAGTACTAACCCCATCTAACTGGGCTTAACTACAGCGGTGAGAGGCAACGCCCTAACAGCACACGCCACTCCGTAAAATCAACACCTACATCTTAGCTGTGATCCGTGGTTTGAACTGTATCGTATGGCGGCTGCCTGGAGCGCCTTTGATATGCCCCGACATGGCCACGTTGATCTGCGTCCTTCGCAATTCAACCACTGGTGGCAAGTAAGGATGTTTAGCCCCCAGTCCTTTATCCAGTAAACTCGTCCACAGGGCCACTGTATAACACACGCCTTTAAACGCCTGTAGACGCATGTACGCTGTGCGTACCTATGTTTATAATTATGGTGTAGAAAATCAAATTCTCCTTATTACCTTTGTTCTTCAGATTCAATAGCTGTTGTTACAGTTGTCCAACGAGAATCAAGTTGCTGTATTTCAGATTGAATATCCGAGAACTCTTGTGGGTCAACTCCATCGGCACCTTTCATTCTGTCATTCATTTCTTGAAGTTGTTTAATCTTTATCTGAATTTCTTCAACCTGCCGTTGATTTTCCTGCAATGAAAAAGTCGAAACCAATAACAAGCGACGTTTTCGTCGCAAAATGTTCGATGCGACATTTTTGACGTGACATTTTTTACTCGACATTTTTGACGCGTCTTTTTTAACACGACATTTTTAGGGTGCATCGACCGATCGTAAACGCGAAAAATAGTGTACAAAAATAATTCGGTATACTGCATATCCAAGTTCAAACTGCCTTACTCGTCTTACCTTTACCATCACAGCTGTGGTGTTACTGGGTGGAGCAGCCTTGATTTGCGCCATGTTGACCTCCATATTCATGATCATTGTTATAATTTCATAATACAATATCTTGTATTCGAGAACAATCTCATTGGTGGAAACTGTCGAGATTTCAATGACGTCATCGCCGTAAGTCACTGTAGCTGTTGGTGCGGACTAAAAGAACAAAAAAACATAACATTGAAAAAGACCATAGATCTTATTCCCAAAATGTGCATTTTGTAAGGTTTTTTTTAACCTACATGAACCACAGTTGTGGTGGTCTTGTAAACAGTTTCTCCCAAGATCGATGGTTGCCTGCAGGAAAAAAAAGATCGTATGTTCTCTACTTTTAAAAATAGAAAATACAAATATCCATTGACAGTCCAATGACTACAGGATAATATGACCGACGTCGTGAATTCCAAGATGGTAAAATAGAAGCGAAGCATTCTAAGAATAAACATTCCTTTGCCCAAACTGACAAAAAAAAACCTTACCTTTCCTCTTCGTCGTCTATCTGTTCTGACACTGTCGACCACCGCGAATCAAAGTCAACCAATTCTGACTGAAGTTCTGCGAATTCGTTCGGATCAACACCTTCGGCTCCTTTCATTTGTAAGCTTAGTTCCTTTAGTTGGTCAATCTTTGGCTGCAGTTGAGCCATTCTCTGTTTGTTTTCCTAAAGAAACAACAACATAGTCACAAAGGGACAGGACAGACAGACAGACAGACAGAGAGACAGACAGACAGACAGACAGACAGACAGACAGACAGACAGACAGACAGACAGACAGACAGACAGACAGACAGACAGACAGACAGACAGACAGACAGACGGACAGACGGACGGACGGACGGACGGACGGACGGACGGACGGACGGACGGACGGACGGACGGACGGACGGACGGACGGACGGACGGACGGACGGACGGACGGACGGACAGTGTCACATACGTCAAGAAGGATTGCAGTTCTGCGACTTGGTTCTTCAGTTTTGATTGTCATCATGTTAGCTTCAATACGCTTTATTATGGTAATTATTTCATAATACAAGATCTTGTACTGCAGTACAATCTCATTAGTAGAAACTGTTGTAATTTCTATCACTTCATCCCCATAACGTAGTCTGGCAGTAGGTGCACTCTGCATGAACAAACAAAGAAACGTCGTTAGTAAAACAGCAAAGAATGCCAAATTAACTATTAAAGATCAGTCAGGTAACTAGCCGAAACCTCAAGCAACAAAATTTAATACCTGAACAACGGTAGTTGTAGTTTTGTAAACAGTTTCTTCACCTAGTTCGGGTTGTCTGTAATAGAAAAGAAAAACAATACATATTTAATAAATGAATAGTAAAATACAAAAACGTTTATCCTAAAAACAAAATATGTCGCGCTTGTCATGATTGTTAAATGATTTGTTAATGCCTTCTGCATTTCTATTTGTTCAATTTTGCTTATAGCAAACCAAAAGTTCTCTGACCTTTCCTCTTCGTCGTCAATCTGTTCTGACACTGTCGACCATCGTGAATCAAAGTCGACCAATTCTGATTGAAGTTCTGCCAACTCGGTTGCATCAACACCTTCGGCTCCTTCCATTTGTGAACTTAGTTCTTTTAGTTGGTCAATTTTTGGCTGCAGTTGAGCCATTCTCTGTTTGTTTTCCTAAATAAGTAACAGCATAGTCACAAACAAAGAGACAGACAGACGGACGGACGGACGGACGGACGGACGGACGGACGGACGGACGGACGGACGGACGGACGGACAGACAGACAGACAGACAGACAGACAGACAGACAGACAGACAGACAGACAGACAGACAGACAGACAGACAGACAGACAGACAGACAGACAGACAGACAGACGGACAGACAAACGGACAGACAGACAGTGTCACATACGTCAAGAAGGATTGCAGTTCTGCGACTTGGTTTTTCAGTTTTGATTGTCACCATGTTAGCTTCAATACGCTTTATTATGGTAATTATTTCATAGTACAAGATCTTGTACTGCAATACAATCTCATTAGTAGAAACTGTTGTAATTTCTATCACTTCATCCCCATAACGTAGTCTGGCAGTAGGTGCACTCTGCATGAACAAAGAGAAAGAGATCGTTAGGCAAACGAAAAATTACGCCAGACTAAGACACTTCAGACAAAATTTCAAACGTTTAATATTAATTCACCTGAGCAACGGTAGTTGTAGTTCTATAAACAGTTTCTTCGGCAAGATCAGGTTCTCTAGGGTACGAAAAAATGTTTAATAAATGAACAAAAGGAAAACGTTGTCTTCGTGATTGTTAGACAATAGTCTTCGATCATTTTGTATTTCCTTCATCTTAATTATTCAAATATTGTTCCCCCATTCCCTCTCTGACCTTTTCTCTTCGTCGTCTATCTGTTGTGACACTGTCGACCATCGTGAATTGGAGTCGACCAAGTCTGATTGAAGTTCTGCGAATTCGTTCGGATCAACACCTTCGGCTCCTTTCATTTGTGAACTTAGTTCTTTTAGTTGGTCAATCTTTGGCTGCAGTTGAGCCATTCTCTGTTTGTTTTCCTAAATACATAACAATATGATCACAAACAAAGAGACAGACAGACGGACAAACAGACAGACGGACAAACAGACAGACGGACAAACGGACAAACGGACAAACGGACAAACGGACAAACGGACAAACGGACAAACGGACAAACGGACAAACGGACAAACGGACAAACGGACAAACGGACAAACGGACAAACGGACGGACGGACGGACGGACGGACGGACGGACGGACGGACGGACGGACGGACGGACGGACGGACGGACGGACGGGACGGACGGACGGACGGACGGACGGACGGACGGACGGACGGACGGACGGACGGACGGACGGACGGACGGACGGACGGACGGACGGACGGACGGACGGACGGACAGACAGACAGACAGACAGACAGACAGACAGACAGACAGACAGACAGACAGAGACACTGTCACATACGTCAAGAAGGATTGCAGTTCTGCGACTTGGTTCTTCAGTTTTGATTATCACCATGTTAGCCTCAATACGCTTTATTATGGTAATTATTTCATAGTACAAGATCTTGTACTGCAATACAATCTCATTAGTAGAAACTGTTGTAATTTCTATCACTTCATCCCCATAACGTAGTCTGGCAGTAGGTGCACTCTGCATCAACAAAGAAACAAACGTCGTTAGTAAAACAGCAAAGAATGCCAAATTAACTATTAAAGATCAGTCAGGTAATTAGCCGAAACCTCAAGCAACAAAATTTAATACCTGAACAACGGTAGTTGTAGTTTTGTAAACAGTTTCTTCACCTAGTTCGGGTTGTCTGTGATAGAAAAGAAAGAAAGATATTACATATTTAATAAATGAATAGTAAAATCCAAAAACGTTTATCCTAAAAACAAAATATATCACACTTGTCATGATTGTTAAATGATTTGTCAATGCCTTCTGCATTTCTATTTGTTTAATTTTGCTTATAGCAAACCAAAGTTCTCTGACCTTTCCTCTTCGTCGTCAATCTGTTCTGACACTGTCGACCATCGTGAATCAAAGTCGACCAATTCTGACTGAAGTTCTGCCAACTCAGTTGCATCAACACCTTCGGCTCCTTCCATTTGTGAACTTAGTTCTTTCAGTTGGTCAATCTTTGGCTGCAGTTGAGCCATTCTCTGTTTGTTTTCCTAAATAAGTAACAGCATAGTCACAAACAAAAAGACGGACGGACGGACGGACGGACGGACGGACGGACGGACGGACGGACAGACAGACAGACAGACAGACAGACAGACAGACAGACAGACAGACAGACAGACAGACAGACAGACAGACAGACAGACAGACAGACAGACAGACAGACAGACAGACAGACAGACAGACGGACAGACAAACGGACAGACAGACAGTGTCACATACGTCAAGAAGGATTGCAGTTCTGCGACTTGGTTTTTCAGTTTTGATTGTCACCATGTTAGCTTCAAGACGCTTTATTATGGTAATTATTTCATAGTACAAGATCTTGTACTGCAATACAATCTCATTAGTAGAAACTGTTGTAATTTCTATCACTTCATCCCCATAACGTAGTCTGGCAGTAGGTGCACTCTGCATGAACAAACAAATAAATGATCGATAAATTGAAGAACAAAAGTGCCAAAATATTTTGATCAGAATTCCCGAACTTAAGATTTGGCACGTACCTGAACGACAGTGGTTGCTGTCTTATAAACAATCCTTTCCCGTGAGAGCTCTGGTTGTCTGTAAAAGCAGTTTGGAAAAATACATATCAAAATTAGAATTTCTTGATATTTCAAGAGAAAATTCCATGTTTTTATATTTTCAGTATTTACAGCGGCGTATTTTCCCAATTCGAATACGTCCGGGCGGTCTAAACGTCACCGACCGGTCTAAACGTCACCGACCGGTCTATACGTCATTGAGGAGTCTATACGTCACCGAGTGGTCTATAAGTCATCAAGGGGTCTATTCGTCACGGACCGGTCTATATGTCATACATCACCAAGCGGTCGATACGTCACCGACCGTTCTATACGTCACCGAGCGGTCTATACGTCATTTACGAGTCTACACGTCACCGAGTGGTCTATAAGTCATCAAGGGGTCTATTCGTCACGGACCGGTCTATACATTATACGTCACCAAGCGGTCTATACGTCACCGAGCGCGAGCAGTGTATACGTCATCGAGCGGTCTAAACGTCACCGAACGGTCCATACGTCACCGCGGTCAATATTGCTCACCTTTTGTCTTCGTCTCTGGTCTGTTGGATCAAAGTCGACCAGCGGTTACTGAGCTTGCCCAGTTCAGACTGGATCTCAGAGAATTCTTTGCGGTCTACATCTTCTGCTTCTGCCATCTGTTTGTTCGTCTCGTTCAGTTTAGTAATCTTGGACTGAAGCTTCATCATTTCTTGTTTAACATTCTAAGCAAACAAAATCAGTAAAAAGAGAAGTTAGCTAGACTATTAGGAAATCCTTCAATGGATTGATCGAGACAGGTAAAATGACGTAATGTTAATAAGGTAAAGGTAAAGGTAAAGGTAAAGGTAAAGGTAAAGGTAAAGGTAAAGGTAAAGGTAAAGGTAAAGGTAAAGGTAAAGGTAAAGGTAAAGGTAAAGGTAAAGGTAAAGGTAAAGGTAAAGGTAAAGGTAAGGGTTGAGGTAATGGTGGAGGTAATGGTAAGAGGTGGAGGTAAGGGTGGAGGTAAAGGTGGAGGTGGAGGTAAAGGTGGAGGTAAAGGTGGAGGTGGAGGTAAAGGTAAAGGTAAAGGTGGAGGTGGAGGTGGAGGTGGAGGTGGAGGTGGAGGTGAAGGTGGAGGTGGAGGTGAAGGTGGAGGTGGAAGTGAAGGTGGAGGTGGAGGTGAAGGTGAAGGTGGAGGTGAAGGTGGAGGTGAAGGTGAAGGTGGAAGGTGAAGGTGGAGGTGAAGGTGGAGGTGAAGGTGAAGGTGGAGGTGAAGGTGGAGGTGGAGGAGGGGGTGGAGGTGGAGGTGAAGGTGGAGGTGGAGGTGAAGGTGGAGGTGGAGGTGAAGGTGAAGGTGAAGTGAAAGGTGAAGGTGAAGGTGAAGGTGGAGGTGGAGGTGAAGGTGGAGGTGAAGGTGGAGGTGAAGGTGAAGGTGAAGGTGGAGGTGAAGGTGAAGTGGAAGGTGAAGTGGAAGGTGAAGGTGGAGGTGAAGGTGGAGGTGAAGGTGAAGGTGGAGGTGAAGGTGGAGGTGGAGGTGGAGGTGGAGGTGGAGGTGAAGGTGGAGGTGGAGGTGAAGGTGGAGGTGGAGGTGAAGGTGGAGGTGGAGGTGGAGGTGGAGGTGAAGGTGAAGGTGGAGGTGAAGGTGGAGGTGAAGGTGGAGGTGAAGGTGAAGGTGGAGGTGAAGGTGGAGGTGGAGGTGGAGGTGGAGGTGAAGGTGGAGGTGGAGGTGGAGGAGGGGGTGGAGGTGGAGGAGGGGGTGGAGGTGTAGGTGTAGGTGGAGGAGGGGGTGGAGGTGGAGGTGGAGGAGGGGGTGGAGGTGGAGGTGGAGGTGGAGGTGAAGGTGGAGGTGAAGGTGGAGGTGAAGGTGAAGGTGGAGGTGAAGGTGGAGGTGGAGGAGGTGGAGGTGGAGGTGAAGGTGGAGGTGAAGGTGGAGGTGGAGGTGGAGGTGAAGGTGAAGGTGGAGGTGAAGGTGGAGGTGAAGGTGGAGGTGAAGGTGGAGGTGGAGGTGGAGGTGGAGGTGGAGGTGAAGGTGGAGGTGGAGGAGGGGGTGGAGGTGGAGGAGGGGGTGGAGGTGGAGGAGGAGGTGGAGGTGGAGGAGGGGGTGGAGGAGGGGGTGGAGGTGGAGGTGGAGGTGGAGGTGGAGGTGGAGGTGGAGGTGGAGGTGGAGGTGGAGGTGAAGGCGGAGGTGAAGGCGAAGGCGAAGGTGGAGGTGGAGGTGGAGGTGAAGGTGGAGGTGGAGGTGGAGGTGGAGGTGGAGGTGAAGGTGAAGGTGGAGGTGGAGGTGAAGGTGGAGGTGAAGGTGGAGGTGGAGGTGAAGGTGAAGGTGGAGGTGGAGGTGGAGGTGGAGGTGGAGGTGGAGGTGGAGGTGGAGGTGGAGGTGGAGGTGGAGGAGGAGGTGGAGGTGGAGGTGGAGGTGGAGGTGGAGGTGGAGGTGGTGGAGGTGGAGGTGGAGGAGGAGGTGGAGGTGGAGGTGGAGGTGGAGGTGAAGGTGAAGGTGGAGGTGGAGGTGGAGGTGAAGGTGGAGGTGGAGGTGGAGGTGGAGGTGGAGGAGGTGGAGGTGGAGGTGGAGGTGGAGGTGGAGGTGGAGGTGGAGGTGGAGGTGGAGGTGGAGGTGGAGGAGGAGGTGGAGGAGGAGGAGGAGGTGGAGGTGGAGGTGGAGGTGGAGGTGGAGGTGGAGGTGAAGGTGAAGGTGGAGGTGGAGGTGGAGGTGGAGGTGGAGGTGGAGGTGGAGGTGGAGGTGGAGGAGGAGGAGGTGGAGGTGGAGGTGGAGGTGGAGGTGGAGGTGGAGGTGGAGGTGGAGGAGGAGGAGGAGGTGGAGGTGGAGGTGGAGGTGGAGGTGGAGGTGGAGGTGGAGGTGGAGGTGGAGGTGGAGGTGGAGGTGGAGGTGGAGGTGGAGGTGGAGGTGGAGGTGGAGGTGGAGGTGGAGGTGGAGGTGGAGGTGGAGGTGGAGGTGGAGGTGGAGGTGGAGGTGGAGGTGGAGGTGGAGGTGGAGGTGGAGGTGGAGGTGGAGGTGGAGGTGGAGGTGGAGGTGGAGGTGGAGGTGGAGGTGGAGGTGGAGGTGGAGGTGGAGGTGGAGGTGGAGGTGGAGGTGGAGGTGGAGGTGGAGGTGGAGGTGGAGGTGGAGGTGGAGGTGGAGGTGGAGGTGGAGGTGAAGGTGGAGGTGGAGGTGGAGGTGGAGGTGGAGGTGAAGGTGGAGGTGGAGGTGGAGGTGAAGGTGAAGGTGAAAGTAAAAGTGAGAAAAGAGAGAGAAAAAGAAAATTATTTTACCTGTAACGCCACAGCGTTTTCTTGACTAGGTTCTTCTGCTTGTATTCTGACCATGGTGATTTCAAGTTGTTTAATAATGTAGATGATTTCATAATAGATAATCTTGTACTCTAGTACAATCTCGTTCTTTGAAACGGTAGTAACTTCAATAACTTCGTCACCGAAACGAAGTGTAGCCCCAGGAGCACTCTGAAACGAATGATAAAGTAACTTTTTAACACCCAGTTGTGTCCGATATATCGGACATTAAGAACAAAGGAATAAACGGGAGAATAAAGCAAAAAGAATGGGAGGACAAGGGACATTGCGTATGTTATTAAAATCCTCCTTGAATCCTGTACTTACATATACGATTATTATGTCGCTATAATAATACACCAAATCGTAGTTTCATTTAGGCCCACATGCAAATTAGTTTCCTATTCAATTTGGGCCCCTATGCAAATTACATCGTGTCTATTAAAGCATAACGAGAAGATAACATAGACTGGGACTGTTTTTCATGTTTTGAGTTGATTATTTTTAGACACTACGTCTAGGATTATTGGCAAGGATAATCGATAAGCGAATTTTATACTTATAGAATACCTAAACATTGAAAAGTTTCTGAAATCAGAAATGTTATGTTTACTACGGCTGCTTCAGCCTTATGTTATAAATGAACTACGTTTTATCCCGACTCAGATTGTATGCGCAGTCGAAACTCGAAAAGACGAAAACGATTTCGTCTACGCAGATGTGATTCCCATAAATAAGAAAGCTGCTCACAGGTATATACAATAAGAATGTAATACTGTATTGATAATAAACATCAGAACACACGTTTTCTGATCGACCTCACCTCTACCACTGTAGTTGTCGTCTGCACAACTGCTTCTTCGGCCTCGCCCCCTTCCTTTTCAACAACCTGCGACGTTGTGCGGACTACAGCTGGCTCCAGATCATGCAAAGCTTGGTACAACGAAGACAGGTACATTAACATGCCCTTCTTGTCCACAGAGGACTGCTGAAAATCTTAATATAAAATACATAAAGTTTAATCAAATAAAATCTAAAGCTTCGTTGATATAGAGAGGATTTCCACTATAGGCATGCAATATCGCGCGCTCAAAACGTTTCTATTGTAAAAATTGAATAGTATAGGTAAGTTTTGTGGGAACACCACGTAAAATATTTATTTGCTAAGCTTTCGGCCTGTTGACTCAGGCCTTCATCAGAGCAATAACAAGCTGTTGGCTCACGTCATTTATAAATTATTACGTGATGTTTCCACAAAACAAATCTATGTTACATTATAGCCATGAAAACTTTCAAAGAATTAAATTGAATAGTTTTCTAACTTCGTTCCACATGGGAACTCACAAGACAAAAGTTAAAAGATCGAGTTCGCAATATTTTAAGCCTACAGTTGGGAAATCCAGCTTTAAGCCGGTTTTCCACTAGGCAACTTTTTTCACGCGAAGCGACTTTTTCTTTTGTCTCATGAGCTCTAAGCCGGAACTAATCAGAAATATATTGAATTCGAACAAAAGAAAGTCACTTTGCGCGAAAAAAATCGCCTAGTGGAAAACCAGCTTTATAAAAGGTGTTGGGTGCGCAGGGGTGGTGCCAGAAAGAGGCCACCCCTCCTATTATCTCGGAGCCCTACCTGATGGCTCCAACAAGCGTTGGACTTCAAACTCGTCATCTGCTACATTGAAAGCGTAATCCAGCCTTTCGAGGACTGGCATGTTTTGAGCTTTGTTGATATCAACTGCATCAGGTCTGACAAACAAAGACAATTCATATATGTATAAAATATTGGATTTAAAAACAAATCATTAACATTGCAACAATAGAATCCAACCCTAGTCAGACTAGAACCATAACACTTTCACTCTAACTAAATCTAAACTAAACTAAACTAAACTATAAACTAAACTCCAACTTATTTTGTCAGGTCAGGTGGGCCTTCAGTAATCAACTTTTACCTGAAGATATAAAGAATGTAAATGAAAGCTAAACCGTCTTGCCAGCTTTTTGTGATGTCCACAACAGTCACCACATCTGAAAATCCTTTCAATACGTCCTGAGCCCACTCTATCAAACGCCGTTCCACCTCTACTTGACTTGCGGCCTTTTTTGGTGATGGAGATAGAGACTTCTTTTCATCACTTGTCACGTCAAATACAACTCCCTGAACCTATCAGAAAACCATCAACAAAAATGTTAAATTTTAAAATGGTTAACTGAATTTCAGCTGGTGGTGGTAGTGGTAGTGATGGTGGTGGTGGTGGTAGTGATGGTAGTAGTATAAGTTGTGTAGTGCAGGTTGCAGTAGTAGTGGTTATGGTAGAGTTGGTGGTAGTTGAGGTGGTAGTCATAGCGATGGTGTTGGTCAAGGTGATGAAGGTGGCCATGGTGGTGGAGGTACTCATAGTGATAGTGGTGGTTAAGGTGATGGTCATGGTCATAGTAGTGGTGGTAGTCATGGTGGTGGTGGTGGTGGTGGTGGTGGGGGTGGTAGTCATGGTGGTGGTGGTTGGTGCTCATGGTGGTGGTGGTGGTGGTCATGGTGGTTGTGGTTGGTGGTCATGGTGTAGTAGTGGTAGGTGGTCATGGTGCTTGTGGTGGTGGTCATGGTGCTTGTGGTGGTGATCATGGTGGTTATGATGGTGGTCATGGTGGTGGTGATCATGGTGGCTGTGGTGATGGTCATGGTAGTAGTGGTCATGGTGGTTGTGGTGGTGACCATGGTGGTTGTGGTGGTGGTGGTCATGGTGGTGGTCATGGTGGTGGTCATGGTGGTGGTCATGGTGGTGGTGGTGGTGGTGGTCATGGTGGTGGTGGTGGTGGTGGTGGTGGTGGTCATGGTGGTGGTGGTGGTGGTGGTGGTGGTGGTGGTGGTCATGGTGGTGGTGGTGGTGATGGTCATGGTAGTAGTGGTCATGGTGGTTGTGGTGGTGACCATGGTGGTTGTGGTGGTGGTGGTCATGGTGGTGGTCGTGGTGGTGGTGGTCATGGTGGTGGTGGTGGTCATGGTGGTGGTGGTGGTCCTGGTGGTCATGGTGGTGGTGGTGGTGGTGGTGGTGGTCATGGTGGTGGTGGTGGTAGTGGTGGTCATGGTGGTGGTGGTTGTGGTGGTGGTGGTCATGGTGGTGGTCATGGTGGTGGTGGTCATGGTGGTGGTCATGGTGGTGGTGGTGGTGGTGGTGGTGGTCATGGTGGTGGTGGTGGTGGTCATGGTGGTGGTGGTGGTGGTGGTCATGGTGGTGGTGGTGGTGGTGGTCATGGTGGTGGTGGTGGTGGTGGTCATGGTGGTGGTGGTGGTCATGGTGGTGGTGGTGGTGGTGGTCATGGTGGTGGTGGTGGTCCTGGTGGTCATGGTGGTGGTGGTGGTGGTGGTGGTGGTCATGGTGGTGGTGGTGGTAGTGGTGGTCATGGTGGTGGTAGTGGTGGTCGTGGTCATGGTGGTGGTCATGGTGGTGGTGGTGGTGGTCATGGTGGTGGTGGTGGTCATGGTGGTGGTGGTGGTGGTCATGGTGGTGGTGGTGGTCATGGTAGTAGTGGTCATGGTGGTGAGTAGTAGTGGTGGGTAGTAGTGGTGGTCATGGTGGTGAGTAGTAGTGGTGGTGAGTAGTAGTGGTGGATGTTTTCACCAGATGTCATGTCAGTCTTAAAAGCACATAAAAATATCTAAAAGTACATACTTGGAAGTGTAAAATAATAATCCACACAAGACCCAAGATGGATATCTTGTTACCACTCACAATTCCTTCACTACTAATACCATGCAGTTTAAGCTATAAGTGAAAACAATATACACTAATTTAGTAAATTATGATAATACATAAATGTATATGTTTAACATAAAGTAAAATAAAAAAGGAATCATTTATACTGTAATTCGACTTCGAATTACAAAACTATTTTCTCATTGACTTACCCCTTCATTCTCGAGTGTCTTCAAAACAATATCAACATTGTTTATTTTATGCAATTTCAACTTGCCTTTTTCACGTCGCTACAAGAAAAACCCAGGCTGTGTTAGTACAGAAGCCCTTAAGACTAGAATAGTTGAATATTTCAAATGCCCTATCCAAAAATCCAAGTCCCAAAGGGGAGACTATCCGGAAAACCAGGCCTATTCTGGCTCTCAATAGTCCTCATGGGCACACATGTTATGTTGAAAAAAATTCAACTACTGTACTTACCAATTTAATCTTCAAGAGTACCTCCAACAAGGACAATAAAACACGTCCATCACACAGATCTCGCATAAGATTGTCCACTACGACCCTGGGATGTGTCTACATAATACAAGAATAATATTTTTATAAACAAGCAGAAGTAGATCATGGTCCATGAACTGACCAGTATTACTCAACTGTGAGTCCTATAAAAATGACCTAACAAAAATAGTGGAAATATGGGTTCATTAATTTATGGTAGCTATATATATATATATATATATATATATATATATATATATATATATATATATATATATATATATATAAATATATATATATAAATATATATATATATATATATATATATATATATATATATATATACTGTACATGGTAAAAGTGATTAATTTAAAACAGAAATAAAGCAGTCTAACCCCAGTAAGTTTTGAATTTATCCACTTTGTGAATGTCCGAGTATTCATCTCTTCTCTCATTACTACAAATAAAGAATGTTGCAAATAAATAATAATCCCTCTAAAAGCCCCCTTGGTCCCTCCATTAGGCTCCCTCCCTCAACTAAGCACCCCCCCCCCCCCCCCCACTTGACTAAGCCCCTCCTCTTGATGGCCTAAATGAAAATAAACAAAAATATTGTAATTTTCATTTATATTTTATGAGTATCATAAAGTTGTTGCATTTATTAACTCAGACAAATTTAATTAAACCATTCCTGCTTGAGCCCAGCCAAAACAACGGCCCTTATTTTATTATGCCTTAGTAAAATTAGTTTTCGTTAAAAAATCATGAGACCTACCAAGCGACGCACCGTCACCAGACCACTGGCGTTGCGCCAAAATCTTCGCTCGGCTCGTTTTATATTATACACAATGCAGTGAATCAGATGAGAAGCCAAATTTCCAACCTGGAAATTATTACAATTGCCAAAATTGTCCCCCAAATTACAAAAGATGGCGGTGACACACAGAGCAGGCTTTAATATTTACAAAGATGAAATAAATGTGATAGGAGCTCATATCAATGGTATTCATATCATAAACAAACAAAGCGTGACCTGAGTCGGGAAATAATTTTTAAAATTCGCGAGAAATACCAGAGTGTGTGTCTTTTCCAGAAACGAACATTGGACGAAGTCGAGATTGGTCCGTAAATAAAGTTAATTAATACAAAAAATGCACCGTCGGCATTTTCGAATATGTTTACAATATGAGGAAACAGTTCAATTCTAAATCTAGTTCAAAGGCATTATAAAATACGCAGATTTTTCTTAAATATACAAGTTTTATCAACCAGACATTGGTTTATACAGAACAGAACTGCAATAACGCGACACGTAGAGTGGTTAATTATTTTTACAGGCTCTTCGGCACGGAAATCAGTTCGAGTTAATAATACGGCGATCGCTAGAGGCGAAATATAAATGACAGAAATATTTGATCTAAATTGAACTCCATTATCTGAATGCCAAGAATCGTATTCATTGTTAAATGGGCAGCACTCTTTTCGATCAATTCGTGTGCAAAACCGAGAATTTACCTCTACACAAGAAAAAGAACATTTAGACGTCACACAAATTGTGACATTCTTCTGTGTTTACTCTGAATACGTGTCGCAATTATCAACAAGATTAAATTCGCAAGTTAGATCACGGCACACTAAAAATTGTGTTGCTATTAAAACCAGGACTGTGGTTAGGAGAAGTTAATTAATAATTTGTAGGGCCTGTGGTATATACCAGTATAAACTGTAGGCCTTTTTAGGTGTAACGACGTCTGCCCCCTCCTAATCGTTGTATAGCTAGCGAAGGCGTAAACATGTTGATATCGTTACCTAAATATACAACGTTAGAGCAATTTGCTGCATATTCGCCATCTGGTCGCTAAACTTGCATACAGACTAGTCTAGACTCGAATCATTTTAACTTGCTAAATTGCAATATCATGTTCAAACATATTACATATAGTTATTTAATTTAAGATTAAAATCTAAATATAGTCAACACAAGTAAAGACCCAAACCCTGAATAGTTTCCAACAATACTGTGCCACGCAACATCGTTAGCCACACAGGCAACTTAACATAGTCTCTTATTACCCATGAACTATAAAATTTGTGCGACACACTGCAATGTTTTGAACAATTTCCATGATCTGTCTGGATTGTGTAACACGTTCGACGACAAACGTCGCCAGCAGTCTGGCACCACATGGACACAATATTTTCTATTTTATTCGATGCTTTTTGAACGGAAATACTGAATATCATAAACAGGCAAGGACTGGAGTTTCACACTCACAGTGAGATCTTCGGAAATACCAGCGAACTCTACAAGTTATAATCACAAACGCTTTCAAAGCCTATTAAAATGTACGCGTACAGCCTACACACCCATTTAAAGTACAAGCCAAGCTAAAGCTATAAACAAGCCAGAACTCACCCACACTGGCCTTGATGGCCGAGTCGAAATCCGAGTTACTCATCTTCAGAGATCTTCTCGCAAGCCTGCTGTTGTAGAAGTTATTTCATCTCGAACTTTAGTACATTGAGCGATCAAACCTGCTATTAAGTCTTCTAGATATATCCATTTGGACGACATGCACGGATGCACTAACCACTTATTTGAATATTAAGCTTCATAAGGAAAACTTATTCTCCTGGAACAAATTACCATAAGAAATCAAAAGATTCTTTCAAATAATGTTGATGTGTACAGTGTACTTGACAAATGATATTTCCCTGCTGGGTTCACGTTCGGGCCAGTTCCACTGTTTGGAAGTACCGTGTTTCCCTTGGTATTAGCAGTTTGATAAACAAACAGACTGTTCTTTTGTACTGCAAAGTTAAAAAAAAGTTCCCTAAATCAAACAGCTGCTCCATCGTTTACCCCTAAACCCCCCTGTTACAGTATAATAGAGTCACTGAAATAGAACAGCTATTGGAATCCTTGGAATTTCCGTACTACAATCCCAAGGGTCCTGTGGCAGGGGGGCTTTTTGAGAAGGCACTGGAATTCCAGAGGGAGCTTTGAAGGACTGGAATTGTATGGATGAGTTTTGTGAAGTAGTTAGAGTTAGTCTGCAAAGCCATAGTCCCTAGAAATAAATTGTCTGGAAACGCGGCCAAAGTCTTTGTTCTAGGTTTTTGTTCACGTTTGTGCACCTTATTTCACCTTAACGCTTGCTGAAAACATTGTATTTTTGGTATAATGAAGCAATCAACCAATAGCAGCGTTGTTTTATAAATATTAATGAACGTAAAACAAAAGATTGTGCACCTTATTTGCCACCCTCAACCTAAATTGTAGCTCATTGTTAACCGCTTTGATGTTCGCCACGTCTCCAGACAATATAATTCTAGGGACTATGGCAAAGCAGACTGCTGCTCGACCGCTCCCCCCCGGAAGTGCCAGAACAACTGGCGCTTCCGGGGGGAGCGGTCGAGCATCAAAGAGGATGAAAGAACTCGATTCAATTGTGTGCGTGTCGGAGGGGTGTGTGTGCGCAGCCCGACTCACCACAGGAGAGGATCTTTTCCGGTTTATTCTTGAGTCACATGCGAAGAAGTCTATATACTATATAGGTTTTAGCATGCGGTTTTAACGCTTTTCTCGTCGGTGGATTTGCCTGGTGACAAGTAAAATTGTCTAACCTTGGCCAGAGAAAAATACATTTGACTTGAAAGTCTGATCCCGCCTAGAGTTAATGTAATTAACGACGAGTTTGGTATCATATCATGCCACCCCATTTTCAGACATTAGAATATATATATACATAGATATATACAGCAGGCGACTGTTTACTAACTCCACTCAGACAATTTCCGCTTCAGCTTAAACTTTCTCTTTTATATAATATAGTCGGTTTAACAACTCTCTTTATTTCTTCTTTCTGTTCTCTTCACACATGATGCTCTTTACATTGGAAACAATTCCCTATAGTGCGTCATTTACTTAAGTATGGGAAGTTTTCTGCCCTAGTCACTTATGATTAGGGACAGACTTTAAGAAAACACGACTACCACTACGACAACGTGTTTGAACAATAGATTTTTACGTCATATACAAAGAACTTTTGCAAATGACGGTCCCCAGAGTACTTTTCATGCAAAAAGTCAGCGCATGCAGTAACTGATCAATGTTTTGCCCAACACTGCCAATGAGCACAGTCTTGCGTTCGAGCATATTAGCGTATAGGTATCACTTATATATCTAAAATATGTAAGCGAAATTGTACAGCGAAGTTGTTTCTGGTAAAGGAAACTGTAGCTCAAGCGAAATCGAAGAAACTTCGAAAACTTTTGCCTGTTGGTAAACTGGCTGGAAGGCCCTGGAAAAAGGCGATAAATCTTAGCAAGATAATATTTGGAACCTCTTGTAATGTTGAGTATTATGTTTAGAAATCAAACTAAGCTAGTTTCAGTTATTAGCGCCTCACTATTGCCGTACCAACCGCTATTGAACGTTTATAAAAGCTTAATAAACCAGCGCTGCACGACGTCCTCCAAAAACAAAGACGAAATAGTTGTTTCTCAATGCGGCATGAAATTACAAGCGCTCATCAAGATCCACTGCGTTCAATTAAACGATCAATATGCAGTCAGACTTTAATAAGTCTTTTAACGTACGCGACCAAGTAACGTTTCACATTTCATATCTACCACTACAACTTTGATAAGAAAGTTTAGTTGTATCATATCATATCATATCCGTCATACTATAAGTAGTTTTATTTAGCTTGTTATTGTGAAAAGTAATCTGAAAAATGTCGCTCATTTCCTGCATGTCAAGCATTACCAGAAACAACTTCGCTGTACAATTTCGCTGACATATTTTACATTTACGCAGTTGAGAGATATATCACGAACGGTGATTGTTATAAAACATTTATTTTTCATCCCCCCCCCCCCCCCCCCATATTTTTCTGACCCTCGACTTTTAGCCCCCGACCCTCGCCTTGCGACCTTCTACCCTCGCCTTGCGATCTTCTACCCTCGCCTTGCGATCTTCTACCCTCGCCTTACGATCTTCTACCCTCGCCTTGCGATCTTCTACCCTCGCCTTGCGATCCTCTACCCTCGCCTTGCGATCCTCTACCCTCGCCTTGCGATCTTCTACCCTCACCTTGCGATCTTCTACCCTCGCCTTGCGATCTTCTACCCTCGCCTTGCGATCTTCTACCCTCGCCTTGCGATCTTCTACCCTCGCCTTGCGACCTTCTACCCTCACCTTGCGACCCTCTACCCTCACCTTGCGACCCTCTACCCTCACCTTGCGATCTTCTACCCTCGCCTTGCGATCTTCTAACCCTCGCCTTGCGATCTTCTACCCTCACCTTGCGATCTTCTGATCTTCTACCCTCACCTTGCGATCTTCTACCCTCGCCTTGCGATCTTCTACCCTCGCCTTGCGATCTTCTACCCTCGCCTTGCGACCCTCTACCCTCGCCTTGCGATCTTCTAACCCTCGCCTTGCGATCTTCTACCCTCGCCTTGCGATCTTCTAACCCTCGCCTTGCGATCTTCTAACCCTCGCCTTGCGATCTTCTACCCTCGCCTTGCGATCTTCTAACCCTCGCCTTGCGATCTTCTAACCCTCGCCTTGCGACCTTCTACCCTCGCCTTGCGATCTTCTACCCTCGCCTTGCGACCTTCTAACCCTCGCCTTGCGATCTTCTACCCTCGCCTTGCGATCTTCTAACCCTCGCCTTGCGATCTTCTACCCTCGCCTTGCGACCCTCTACCCTCGCCTTGCGATCTTCTACCCTCGCCTTGCGACCTTCTACCCTCGCCTTGCGACCTTCTACCCTCGCCTTGCGACCTTCTACCCTCGCCTTGCGATCTTCTACCCTCGCCTTGCGATCTTCTACCCTCGCCTTGCGATCTTCTACCCTCGCCTTGCGATCTTCTACCCTCGCCTTGCGACCTTCTACCCTCGCCTTGCGACCTTCTACCCTCGCCTTGCGATCTTCTACCCTCGCCTTGCGATCTTCTACCCTCGCCTTGCGATCTTCTACCCTCGCCTTGCGATCTTCTACCCTCGCCTTGCGACCTTCTACCCTCGCCTTGCGATCTTCTACCCTCGCCTTGCGATCTTCTACCCTCGCCTTGCGATCTTCTACCCTCGCCTTGCGATCTTCTACCCTCGCCTTGCGATCTTCTACCCTCGCCTTGCGATCTTCTACCCTCGCCTTGCGATCTTCTACCCTCGCCTTGCGATCTTCTACCCTCGCCTTGCGACCTTCTACCCTCGCCTTGCGATCTTCTACCCTCGCCTTGCGATCTTCTACCCTCGCCTTGCGATCTTCTACCCTCGCCTTGCGATCTTCTACCCTCGCCTTGCGATCTTCTACCCTCGCCTTGCGATCTTCTACCCTCGCCTTGCGATCTTCTACCCTCGCCTTGCGATCTTCTACCCTCGCCTTGCGATCTTCTACCCTCGCCTTGCGATCTTCTACCCTCGCCTTGCGATCTTCTACCCTCGCCTTGCGATCTTCTACCCTCGCCTTGCGATCTTCTACCCTCGCCTTGCGATCTTCTACCCTCGCCTTGCGATCTTCTACCCTCGCCTTGCGATCTTCTACCCTCGCCTTGCGATCTTCTACCCTCGCCTTGCGATCTTCTACCCTCGCCTTGCGATCTTCTACCCTCGCCTTGCGATCTTCTACCCTCGCCTTGCGATCTTCTACCCTCGCCTTGCGATCTTCTACCCTCGCCTTGCGATCTTCTACCCTCGCCTTGCGACCTTCTACCCTCGCCTTGCGATCTTCTACCCTCGCCTTGCGATCTTCTACCCTCGCCTTGCGATCTTCTACCCTCGCCTTGCGACCTTCTACCCTCGCCTTGCGACCTTCTACCCTCGCCTTGCGATCTTCTACCCTCGCCTTGCGATCTTCTACCCTCGCCTTGCGATCTTCTACCCTCGCCTTGCGATCTTCTACCCTCGCCTTGCGATCTTCTACCCTCGCCTTGCGATCTTCTACCCTCGCCTTGCGATCTTCTACCCTCGCCTTGCGATCTTCTACCCTCGCCTTGCGATCTTCTACCCTCGCCTTGCGATCTTCTACCCTCGCCTTGCGATCTTCTACCCTCGCCTTGCGATCTTCTAACCCTCGCCTTGCGATCTTCTACCCTCGCCTTGCGATCTTCTAACCCTCGCCTTGCGATCTTCTACCCTCGCCTTGCGATCTTCTACCCTCGCCTTGCGATCTTCTACCCTCGCCTTGCGATCTTCTACCCTCGCCTTGCGATCTTCTACCCTCGCCTTGCGATCTTCTACCCTCGCCTTGCGATCTTCTACCCTCGCCTTGCGATCTTCTACCCTCGCCTTGCGATCTTCTACCCTCGCCTTGCGATCTTCTACCCTCGCCTTGCGATCTTCTAACCCTCGCCTTGCGATCTTCTACCCTCGCCTTGCGATCTTCTACCCTCGCCTTGCGATCTTCTACCCTCGCCTTGCGATCTTCTACCCTCGCCTTGCGACCCTCGCCTTGCGATCTTCTACCCTCGCCTTGCGATCTTCTACCCTCGCCTTGCGATCTTCTACCCTCGCCTTGCGATCTTCTAACCCTCGCCTTGCGATCTTCTACCCTCGCCTTGCGACCTTCTACCCTCGCCTTGCGATCTTCTACCCTCGCCTTGCGACCTTCTACCCTCGCCTTGCGATCTTCTAACCCTCGCCTTGCGATCTTCTACGCTCGCCTTGCGACCCTCTACCCTCGACCCTCGACCAAAAGTTAGAGACATTTTGATACGGTTAAGCCTTTCGTCCACACTAATCCGGCGTCTTCGGTGACCGAAAACGGAGCGTTTCGAAAACGCTCTCCAGAGTGGAGACATTCGAAGACGCCGTTTTTCTGCACCAGTGTGGACGGCAAAAACGACGCTTTTCGAAACGATGTCACTCTCCTCCGCAGAGGCTTTTTTTTAATATTCCGTAATGTCCGTAACGAGAGTTCTTGAGAGTTATTTTGATTAGTAATATGAGCATTTTCACTCATTCGTACATGAAGTTTTAGGCTAGGGGTTAGGGAGCATGTGGTACACATGGGGACACTACGGGATAAAAATGCAAGGCCGCGCGGCCTTCACTCTTTGCGCGCTCCCTAACCCCTAACCTAAAACTTCATGTAAGAATGAGTGAAAATGTTCATATTACTAATATTAAATAAGAATGAGTGAAAATGCTCATATTACTAATCAAAATAACTCTCAAGAACTCTCGTTACGGACATTACGGAATATTAAAAAAAAGCCTCTGCGGAGGAGAGTGAAACGATGTCACGATTATGTTATCTTGGTTTCAGTCACCTAGAACTATTCATTCACACCCCTGTAGATCTTTTTAGTGTTTTTAATACAAAACGGCGAAAACAATTCGAAAACGATAGTGTGGACGAAAACTTTTGATACGTTTCCGATACGGGCAATCTTAGCAGATTGTCACTAGATTTTAGATGTTTTTAGATTTTGTCGAGGCAACGAAGATATTTTAAAGCTGGGTAAGGTTGGATATATACCCATACCTCTCGGTATATGACAAGCGTGTCAGCTGTTATTTCCTTATTAATTTTCCACTTAGTAGTAAAAGTAATACCACCCGTGGTAATACGCAGCTGAGAGATCAGTGTCACGAACGGTGATTGTGTAAAATATTTACTTTTCATTTTCATTTTCCCCCCATATTTTTTTGACCGTCGACTTTTAGCCCTCGACCCTCGCCTTGCAACCCTCAACCCTCGACTTGCATGCAAACCCTCAACCCTCGACCAAAAGTTAGACTCAAAACGGATTAGTGTTAGAAATTAGAAATTCATGTCCTAATCCTACAAAGCATTTTCTAGGGATTAATAATAATTTATGAACGCACGTTCCACCCTACTGTTCCTAGTCTTGTGCGAGCGCCTTCCGTCTTTCCTTCAGCCCTGCAGCCTTCCAACCTTAACATTCAATCCTGTCGCCCACTAGGTGACCTTAAATCATGTTAATTTGTTAAAGATTACCATATAGTAATAAGATAAATAAGACGGGAAAAAATTCATGCTCACCCTGAGTTTTGATAATTGGGTTATTTCATAGCCCATGGAGAAACCACTTCCACTTTCCGGCTGTGAATTGTTAAAACTATAACGCTATTACTTCATTCTCAGCATGTAAAACATAAGCTTAGTAAATAAGATGTTTTTTCGCAGGGTTCTGCGGTTTTCCTCCCTCGGTAAAATCAACACTTATGTCTTTATAGCTTATTAGCCTCTGGCTCGGATGATTGGGCAACCACATCCTGTGTTTAAGGACGTTAAACAAATCATTACTCATTACTCAATTACTCAAGATGAAGACTGAAGTAAATGTTTATTATTAAATTCAGTAATTCGAAATGCCACTGTATAAATCTTCATTATAAAGGTGAGGTAATACGCAACATTTTCCTTCAAATTTCAACGCAACATTGTTGCCTGGGTACGAGGTTGCATTGTTGCGTTGCAAGTTGAAAAGCGATGTTGCACGTATTACCACTCACCTTAAACATTGTCACGCAACAATGATTTTGCTGCAAGTTGAAAAAAAAATTGTTGAAAAAAGTAGACTCCAGTTCTACTTGCTGCAACATGCTGATTCAACTTGCGACAAAATCTGACAGTGTTTAAGGTGGGTGGTAATACGTGCAACAACGCTTTTCAACTTGCAACGCAACAATGTTACAGCAATTTGTTGCCCGTATTACTTCACCTTAAGACTGATCACTCTTTTCCTTTTGAGAGAAAGCATAAACCTTACAGTAGAAACTAGAAACAACGCCTCTTTCAGCTCGATTAAATAAGACCGGAGGTTCAGATAATAATATGATCTTTTTAGCTCAGCCATCCAAGGTCAAATATAATCCGCGGCAAACTAATTTCTCATGTATTAAATATATCATGCAAGTTAAACCACTGGTGGGCCCAGGCTCAATATTTGTGTAGTAATTATAACAAATATAATATAAACACATTGAGTTATTGAACTTTATCTAGATTTGCGCAATAAAATTTTGTCTGAAGCGCACAATACAACTACATATTTATCTCACTAGTATTACAGAAAATATAAACAAATTGAGTTATTGAACTTTATCTAGATTTGCGCAATAAAATCTCGTAAAAGCGCACAATACAAGTACATATTTATCTCACTGTTGTATATAGTGAGGGGTATACTACCATACTGAACGCCTTTAGCGTCCAGAAAAAGAGAATTTGGGGGGATTTTTTTGCTTAGCTTGTTCTAGACAGCATCAGACTCTCATCCATGAACGTGTTCGAAAATCACATGCGCCCACATGTGCGACCACATGTGATTTTGAAACATGTTCATGTGGAATTTTTGTAAGTATCCACCAATGGAAAATGGTTGAGAGTAGCATGCAAGTCCTACATCTCGACTGAACATAAATCTTCAATTCACACACAACATAACTTATTACACATAACACAGCTCATATATTTACATAACTTAATTCACAGTAATATAAAGCTTCCTTGGAAATCGAATAAGCTATAAACAAACATTTTAATCAACATTAATACCACTACTGGTACATATGATACATACAAATTACAATTAAATACAAAAAATTTAACATATTAAACTAGTAACAATAAGGATAAACAAACTTTGATCAACTGCAATGGACCCCAGTTGGAGTCTTAGTACCTTAATACATTATAATTGATAAAAATTCGTTAATATATCAAAACAGAACTTAGCTACTAGTGCCATTATAGATTTGTCTTTCATTGAAACCATATACATAAACAGGTCCTGATTATTGAAAGAGCAAAACGAATAGTTTATTTGATATAGCTTATGGATAAAATTAGCTCTGAGATCAGTAAACTTTGGATTGTTGCATTGCATTAAATAATGTTGTTCATTCCCAACTTCATTTAAGTTGCTATATGTCAACAGTTACTACAGTTGCTTCGGCCTGATGTTTTATATGAAATAACTGACACAGTACGTGCAGACCTTTAATATGCGTATTCTCAAGTGCATGCTGAGCTGGTCAGTTGACTATTGGCAATGCAGTCAGATGTAACTCACTGTGACATGGCGTCCCTTTGACCACACCTTATAAGTTTAGTTGTTTTTAGGGTGCGTCCAGAGCCTATTCGATGAAATGTAGAGTTTGTAGACTGTACTCAGGTCAAGTTGTTTTATGCCTTGTGGGAGATATTTAGATAAATGAGATCTCTCCCTATTCCTGTGGTGCACTGTTTAATCTTATCACTTGCAGCTTAGAGCTCTTACGGATTTATCTTTTCCCCGCTGACCGACAATTAACTTTCATGCTGTTATGCAAATATATATAAATATGTAATATCAATGTTTGTGTGTGGCACTACCACACCTGGTCTGGCAGAAGACGCGATCGCGAGCAGTCACTCCGGCTTTTCAAAACACTGACAACGAGAAAATAATAGCCGTCTTAATTGTTTCAAAACAGGATTGCTTGTTTGGTCAGTTCAAGGCAAAGCAGGTGCAAATTGTATATTGTTATATTAATCGGAAACAATTTTCAGTCCTGAAGCTAAATGGATGCGTTTGAATCGAAGATATTATTCCATGTATATATCAATGACGGTGAACTGTAACTATCGGTTTATTGTTAGTATCTGTAGTTAACATACCGCAAATGCCACAATAGAGGTAGAATGTCAGTGGATTGGTTGTTTCTTTCTTTCTTTTTTTTGCAGAGAAAGAATTGTAGCCAGCACAAAGTCAAAGACTAGCTGTCGGTAGCTTCATTTGACAGGGTCAAGAAGAGAAAAAACGCCGAGACAGAGGTTAGTGGGTTACGACGTTATCTCGGTAAAGTATATGAGGTTAAAGTACAAGTAATCTCAGTATTCTAGGAGTTTACAAAGTAATAATATAAACGTTGCAAGATTCAGTCAATTTGATTGCCTCTATATATAATGGACAGCGGCACGCTAACGTAAAAAAAATCTAAGACTCCGTTTACACGATGCCGGTACAATTTGAAAACGGAACAAAATCATGCCGGTATGCAAATACAGCATATAACATTTCATGTTATTTTTGTGCCGGTATTGTGTAAACGCAAGGCCTAAACGGCATGATTTTGTTCCTTTTCAAATTGTACTGGCATCGTGTAAACTGGGTCTAAATGAGTAATGAATAATGCCTATAACATTTTGGAAATCCGCCTCCGTCCATGGTTTGTAATTGTTCACGTTTGTTTTTATCAGATTTTAAATATAAAAATATCACTGGGAAATAAAGTCATTCGCGATTTTTTACTACTAGTAGTACCAAAGTTAACGAATTTCCATCGATACAAATTTAACGGAAAATTATGTTAGGCATGGACGAGGGGCAAAGCACTCCAAAAAAAGTGTACGAGACTTTCGGACTTTCAAAAGTCCTTGGATTTTCTCATCGGACTTTCGGACTTTTGTGAATTTTTTGCGGACTTTTCCAGACTTTTTGTGAAACTTATTAACGATATTTTCTCTTTATTTTTCATGTTCTGGCCAAGCTTTAAGTGAAACTGGGAAATAATAAAGGCGTAGGAGCCAAATGGGAGAATAGTAGGGAAATATATTCATAAAAGCAGTCAAATATGAAAATACAAAATAAAAATAATAAAAAATTACATACATAAAGTACTGCAGTAATACGTAGGAGAAAGTGCACATTTCTTCGGATTTTGATCAATTGAGTCGCATTTTATGGATTTTCAAACGATTTCAATGGATTTTCAAGAATTTGGGGGGATTTTTGGATTTTTAAAATTCCGCTGGAGTTTTCGTCGAAGTGTACGGGATTTTTGGAGTGCTTTGCCTCTCGGGCATGGATATCATAAATAGAGGTATCCGTTACTAATCGCAGTAATCAACTAGCGTGCTGGAGTGTGACCTCTCTACATGGAGAAATCAATGAACTCAATTTTCATAAGAAGTCAGCTGCATTGCGTTGTTTTCAGTACCCCTACAAACCGTTCCCTACGCGATCAAAGGTAACATATAGCGCTCTGTAAGGGACTGAATCCGACGCGATATACTGACGAAAATCCTGACTTTATTTGAAGCGTGTAATGACTGAAGTTAGCGACAGCGTTCCAGATATGGAGAACTGAAGTTCAATGGGAAAAACTTGGATCATAACCTAATAATTACATGTTGATATGGTATTAAAAATAAAATTTGAAAATGTGGTAGTAATTACTTAAACGCCAACCCTGTGTGAGTAAATTGAACACAAATAAACAAATTGTTTTTGCTGGATCAGGCGCGCTCTTGGTGGTTTATACTGAATGTTTATTAAACTCTGAAAACCAGATGGTGTGAATGTGGGAACGCTTGTTGGTGGCCAAGAAAAATAAACATTATTTGTAGCAGGATACAAGCTGGGGGACGCATCAGCTTCGTACCTATAGGCCTATTAGGAAGAGATGGGTCAAGGTGGCGGAAGAAAGGGGTCAAGATGGCGGAAGAAAGAGAGGGGTCAAGATGGCGGAAGAAAATAGAATGGTGGCAGCATTACTGATTTCTGCTGAGTCCAGGCTTGGACTGCTCATTGTGTCCTCCACAGACGCTTGACGTGGATATTAAGGTCTAACATGAAGTACCTCAGTATCCACGCAATGCCTCTGCGGAGGAGAGGGCTGCATTTACCGGCCTATAGCTTGGTTATAAATAGCTTGGATACATAGTTAAGGGGTGGCGGGAACAAATAACCCTGGTGGAGGCCTATTATTATTTCAAGTTCATTTTAACACTTAATTTGTAATTGTCAACTTCATAAACTGCTTTTATTGTTTTAATCTGCTGATTACAACTAAGTTTTCACGCCTTGTATATATTTTGAACAACGCCCATTATACCACTAAAGCCACTTATACATATTTGATATTCGTTTTTCCCTGGTCTTACTGGTTTGACCATATATGGGTGTGTCCGTAAGTTTGGACCGTCTTCGTAACAGTCCCATATAGCTTGTGTAAACAATTGAGTTGATTAAACTATAGTCTAAGTTTAGTTTACATGCAGCTAAGGTTTTTAATCTGCATTACTACTATCCAATAATAATTTAAGCGTATTGTTTATTACTTCATCACTGCATGTATTCAGTTAGAAAAGCAACACTTATCGTATTAAATTCATGTTCTCCAGTACAGCGTCTTAGACACCGTTTACACGATGCCGGTACAATTTGAAAACGGAACAAAATCATGCTGTTTAGGCCTTGCGTTTACACGATACTGGCACAAAAATAACATATGATTTTGTTCCGTTTTCAAACTGTACCGGCATCGTGTAAACGGGGTCTAAGGGTTCAAAAACTCCGAGTTGACACAAAGGTCTATCTTCGCAATTGACCTCAATTTTTTGTTGCATCGCGTGCACGAGAGTGGAGGGGTCGGATGTCAAACATCACGATTATCACGCCCATTACCAATGCCATTTCCTGGCTTTTGGAGGAAGATTTTACAGACTCTAAAGATTAGAAAACGTCATATAAAATACTCAAAACACGCAAACGTCACATGCCTGACTGAGTGTATGCATTTTGAGTATCTACGTAGCCAGGATTTTGAAAGGGGGGGAGCCGAAATCAAAATAAATTTTTAGGGGGGTCCGGGGGCATGCTCCCCCGGGAAATTTTGAAATCGAGAGTCGCTGAAATGCCATTTCCTGGCTTTTGGAGGAAGATTTTACAGACTCTAACGTTAAAAAACGTCATATAAAATACTTAAAACACGCAAACGTCACATAGATACTTAAAATGCATACACTCAGTAGATTGAATACAGTTTATTTCCTGACACAATTGATATTGCATCAGTTTTGTAGTTACATGTCTGTCGTTTTATATCAAAAGGGGGAAGCCGCGGCTCCCCCGGCTCCCCCCCCCTGGCTACGTCCCTGCACTCAGTAGATTGAATACACTGTTTACAGTTTACTTCCTGACACAATTCATATTGCATCAATTTTGTGGTTACATGTCTGTTGTTTTATATCAAAAGGGGGGGAGCCGCGGCTCCCCTGGCTACCTCCTTGCACTGGATCAATAAGGTCGCCTCGGCTAAGGGTTCAAAAACTCCGAGGTGACACAATTAACGTCTATCGATCTTTGATCTCAATTTTTTGTTGCATCGCGTGCACGAGAGTTGAGGGGTCGGAAGTCCGGTTAGTCTTGTTAATGTTAAACAGGATCAAACATTCAAATTCCTTTAGGGCCTGTTTACATGGAGGTAGGATGGCCCTTCTACCCTAGCAAAAGGGTTACTCTAGTTCATTGTCTTTCCGTGTTTCGTTTACATGAGTGCTAGGGTGACCCTGGGGGTAGGGTTACCCTATCAGCTTGCTAGGGTAACCCTGGCGGCAGGGCTATCTTTTTGTTTACATAAGCCATGTAAACGCGTTTGCTAGGGTGACCCTGGCAGCCGGGTCATGTTTTAATGAGGGAAAAAAAACGCGTACCGAACAAAATATCTTAACGATTTTGTGGCTGCCCTTCTTGTTCTTATACACCTTGTGAAGTCTTTTGAAGATATCAAGCAAATGACGCCAACAATAACATGTAAACCGAAAATATAGTAAAATGGGCACGCAGAAGGAAGGTGATCCTAATAGAAGAGTTAACCCTGCTACAAGGGTCACCCTACTCCATGTAAACAAGGGCTATCTTTTGACTCGCTTCAAAGGGTAACCCCTACCTCCATGTAAACTGGGCCTTTACTCTTCCAAATAGGATTCGCCCGGATTCGTGCATTTCATATATAGATGAAAAGAAGCAGAGGCTCTGGAAGCTTTTCAAAGTTGTGGGTGTCCTGCGTCTCGCAGAATGCCATAAACAGGGCCACGCCCTTCAGAGAATATAACTAATATACATAACATACAAGATAACATCACAAGTTCACAACACTTCAAGAACATTTATTATTTAACAAATAAAACATAAAGCTCCGTGCATGTGTACTCTTATAAAGGCACGTTTGACATCATTTGAACACGAAAGAAGTTGAGTAGATGCACGAGGCGATAGCCGAGTGCCTTTACACTTCTTTCGTATTCAAATCACGTCAAATGTACCTTTATAAGAGTACATGTGCACAGGAGCGATATGTTTTATTTGTTTTATAAAATAAGAAGAGGAAAAATCAAACTAAAAGTGAGGTAGTTTAGGAATTTGGCGGGCTTTTCCGGCCAGCTGACGCCATTCTACGTCATTTTACGTCATTTATGATCTATGTTCTCTTATAAACGCACGGAGCCCAGCCAATCAGAGCGTGCGTAGAGGACACCTTATTTTATAATGAACAATATACTGAACAATTTGTGAAGAGTTACAGTTCTACAAGCTTGTGCAGCTTTTATTGGCCAAGCCTTGGTCACACGCATCTTGACCGCGCCGGATAAACACCTGGGGACGAGAATGATGTCAATGCGTCACCTTATAATAACTATGTAAAATACTTATGTATAAAACAACGAAAAGATGTACTTCGCATCAACAACACCAATTATCAATTTGTTTAAAATTTGCTAAAATATTGTGGGTGTCCTTCTTATGTAGGACACCCACAGTCCAGAAAGTGTGGGTGTCTGGACACCCGGTCACCCGCTGCTTCCAGAGCCCCTGAAAAGAAGAGGCTCTATAGTCCTTTTCATACGCTACATTCTTAATCATACGTAGTAACAGATACATAGTCACGAGTGCATCACAAGCCAAACACAAATACGACAGAGGCACAGAGCCTTCATTTCTTTCCAGGGATTAGTTTAACGTGCAGTGATAACCAATTTGTGCAGTGATAAATGAGATTTGTGCAGTGATAAGCGCAATTTTCTGCAGTGATAAATTTTTCTTTAATATTTAAGAATGGGTGTTATTCGTGAAAGGATTGCATCAGAAATTATGTTCAAAGGCACAGTACATACTACATTCCAACATATACTATTAATATCAATATTTAAATTAGCAAATACACAAATATAAGACGATAAATTAAAGGACCCTGGTCCACTATCTTCTGATAACGTTAAGCGTACCGTAAACTAACAGCCTTATGCCGTTAATTTCAACTTTCAAGATACATAAGTATAACTACTATAACAGGCCCTATCGCCCTAATAAACCGATAATGCTAGCACATAACATGCTTGAGGCTTCTCTCGGGTCGATGCGTCTGTGCCCGTGTGCTACTGTTTGACCATTGTTATTTTGAAAATGCGTATGTATACTGTGCAAAAGGGATTAAATCATTAAAAATTGGGAAAAGGAGGGCCGCTTATGTATACTATGACAGTATAACTAGTTCATTACTGACGAGCTACTCAGTGCTCCATCGCTGTTTAACGTGCTACTGAAGTTAGATTTTATGCCTTTTTCAGCTCTTTGTGCAGTGATAAAAATTCCTTAAAATAATCCCTGTTTCTTTCCTCTCTCAGCAAGGACACAAAGGAAATGAAAGTTTGTAGTGTATGTCTCTACAAATTACGAACGGGTTTCCATAACTTAAGAAATTAAACAAACAAGTCAGACCTTACACATTCCATCTATACTTGCTATATTCAGTCACAAATATTGAATAAGTCAAATTGCGTGACCGGATTTAAAGTGCCTATGAAGCGAAAATAATTATTGTCTTAAATGAAAGAACTCTCGAAACTACAACGTAACATCTTTTGCAGATCTTCGTTTCCGTGCCTCGTTATTGAGATATTTCAGTTTCTTTGATATGCAAATTAACACTTTGACGTCACACGTGTATAATAAGTTATCAGAGAAGGTTCGGTAGCTTTGCTATTATCAAACGAAATAAATTAAAACTCTGTTTGTCTAATGCTGTATGCGAAATAGACGTACAGGATTGGCTTCGAAGTGATTTCGTTTGATAATAGCAAAGATATAGAACTTTCTTCGATAACTCATACACGTGTGATGTCAAAGTGTTAATTTGCATATCAAAGAAACTGAAATATCTCAACAACGAAGCACGGAAACGAAGATCTGCAAAAGATGTTACGCTGTAGTTTTAAGAGTTCTTTCATTTAAGACAATAATAAACGAGGCGTCTGTACGCAGGCTATTATAGGCAATCCTGACCCTGTTCCAGACTGTATGCGGAATTAGTCTTTTTTTTACCCTGTTTCATACAATATCTCAAAAAAATAGCACGCTGCTCCACACTGAATAAATTGGTCCTTTTTTGACCCCCTTTCAGACAAAATGTAAAAAAAATAGCACCCTGTTGCAGTCTAGAAGAAAGAAAAACACACTTTGTGTGCCAGATCAAAATAGGGATTAACATACTCTCCCCATCAGTGTGTCCAGACCACTGAAAAATGGCCATAGTCACACCCCGTCGAGTGGCATGACCTACAAGAGCACTCCTCTGGTTATAAACACTGCTTGTCGAAAAGCATCATGGTTAACGTTAACTTAGAGATTATCTAAAGTTTTCGTACGCAAAGGTAGGCAACTTTTGCGGCATTTACGCTGTGCGCGGTGCGCTAAGGTATACCAAAAGCTATTGCGTATAAACCGCGCCGATGTTGATCGTGAAAGACTGATCTTAATGTGGTTGTGCCTTGTATCATCGCCAAGTTCACGTCTGGTTTTGGTCGTATTTTGTACAAAAGTGACAAAACCAGTACACAGCGGCGTCATCGAAACCATTGCTATAATATTTCATTACTTCATTACTTCTGATAAGTTATACACTAACGTATACTGTATAAATGTAGTGCATGTGGTACGTTTGCGAGCTTTGTGTAATGTAACAGACGTTTGGTGGACGTTCGTCAAGCTCAATTACTCATGAATCATTACGTCTTCTAGTATAGTTTTCAGTTCGACTTCGATAACTCAACTCAGCAGGGGCTCGTCTAATCCTCTTGGCTGAATATTTACGGGAGTGGTCTTGCTCTTTTAACAAGTGTTTACCTCTCACTAATTTAGATGCCGCTTCGATGATGGCGAACTTTGCCAGGAATTCACGTTTTCCTTTGTCACAAAGCACCGCGCAATGTCACGATCTCTTACTGCCATTTATACACATGTCAGAACATAATGGTTAATCAGTAAAACAACACACCCAAATGTTTTTTCATAACCACAAAACCTCCATTACAAGCCGGGCCTTTTAAGAAGCCATTATGAGTTGACAGATAAAGAAAACAATAGTAATAATATTCGTGTGACAAACAAGCACCGCGTACTTATAGTAATACCAAGCGTGTTTGCTTTATATAAAACAATTTGCTCACCGAGAAAAACTGTCCAAGAGCTTTCACAATGTCATCGACAACTTTATAATATTTGGACTGTGGAGCAGATTGCTGAAACAAATGCTTGAGTAAGGTAGGAGTAAAGAGTGAATTAAAGAAATGAAAAGCCGACCTTGTGAGACCCACGCGTGAGAGCCAGCTATGAGCTAATTTTGTAGATGTAGATATACAGAAAGGTATTCAGCAGTAGTGTTGACACTGTGTGCAGATACAAAAAAAATATTACATATCAACACTGAAAAAACTGAGTTCGCGACGCAGCCAGGTGAAGAATTAGACCGTTTAACGCTCCTCTGGACGTAACACAGTAACTTTCTTAAGTTACGTTCAAAAACGTTTAAGCATAAGTAGCGTTAACATCTGAAGCTTACAAGTACAGTAGTACTGTACCGGTGTGTGTGTGAAATCAAGACAGTATGTGTGAAATCAAGACAGGGTGCCTAGATATATAAATAGCAAGACCATGATATCAGTCTGATTAAAGGTTTGTTGTGTTTCGTCGCTTTTTAACTGTCGCTTTCATTGCTTGTTTATCATTTCCTGAAATATATCTAACACAAGAAGGTACATTTAATAATTTTCAAGTATAAATGTGAAGTTTACGTCATCCTTCAAAGAAAGGAAAAGGATGAGGGAAACGAAAAGAAAAGACTAAGAGTGAAAAGAAAGATAGGAGAAGAAGGAGGAGGAGGAGGAAGAGAGAGAGAAGAAGAAAGAAAAGTGACAAGAAGGGAAAACAGAAAGACAAGGAGAAAAAAAAAGAGAGAAAAAGAAAAAGAGAGAGATAGAAAAGAAAGTATAAGGGGAAAAGGAGGGAATAGAAAGAAACGGGTGGTAAAAGGAAGGGAATAGAAACAGAAAAAAGGCGGGGAAGGAAAGGACTGGGAAAAGCAAAGAGCCAGAAGTAAAAAAGGAAGAAAAAGACAGGATAAAAGGCAGAATAAGAAATTCTCTTAAAAAGTGCATGACAGCAAGTGGGAGGCCACGGTATCGGTATATCATTGCAGCTATATCTCTACACCATCCAATGATCTATCGTCATTCGATTCTCGCCCTGTCCTTAATTCACCACATGGCATGTCGGAGTATACATTATAGAAACTGATATCATTAGGCCTACACTACTCGGTCACATTATAAACTTGTGTCAGATTAAGGTATTAAAATATAAGTTCCATTCATACATACACGCCAAGAAAAATAATTAATACCATTAGAGATGAATTCACTAAACTGTTTATTTATAATATAAATAAATGTTTCTTTATATATCCTAACTTATGAGTTGGTTTCACTCATCAACTATAGCCGGTTACCCGATGATGTGTGACTAACAATTCCATGCACGATTGCTGAATCGCGGGAAAGTTATAACATTCGACAACTATACTGAGATAAGTGATAGGTTTTTCTTGAAGTGAACTGGCTGCAGTTCTCTCCATCATTATAGTCAGTTTTAGCTTGCTTTTGAAATTCGTTTACGGAAGTTCGCGAAGTTCGTTGTGAAGTTCGTCGTGAAGTTCGAATTTAATAAGCTTTGAATTGAATTCCTTTGGTAAAATCACAAAAAAGAAGATTATTTGTTGTATAGAATATAATAATAGATACTTGGTTAAGCAGAAACAAATTTCCGACTTAAATTTGTATCTACCTCGCAACGTAGTTCGGAACATTGCAACGTAGTTCGGAATGTTCATTTCAATTATACATATCGGATTTCAAAAGCAAGCTGAAACGGACTATAACAGTATATCATGGTTTATCAATATAAAATATACTTTAAAACAACATAAAAAGGCTCTATTTCAGTTACATTCGACCAGCTGCGTTAAGACCTTGGTTATTTTCACTGACAAGTTAGGATGAAGAATTTATTGCAAACAGTTCTATACGACTATATATATTGTTGAAAAGTTGAAATAAGCGCAAAAAGACGCCGGCCTCTCAAAAGGCGGAAAGTAAAGATTTAAGGAACAAGAGTTTTTGTCTAGCCAAATTGTCTCTGTAAATATAGCAACCCTAAGTTATAACGAACGTCCAAGTTTATTAATATATTATGATACCGATTTAGGGACGAAATGTTATTAATACATGTCCAGAAACAATAAACGGCATTTGGTTGCAATCATTCGTGGTTATTCAAGCACAACATACAATCACTTTTCGCAGCGTGACATGCCATCTTCCTGTTATTTCAGTCTTTCTCCGGTACTTGTGATATATTCGTGCAATTGTCAGCTCGAGTTTTCGTGATCAATCATTCTTAGTCCTTGAGAGGTATAATTACTTTTACGATTGTTTGTCGCATAAGCAACGTATACTGAGCTAATCACATTCAACTCGAACTCCAACTTGGTCCGTCCTTACTGTTTTAGCCCTTACTGTTCAACACAGCCAACGAATATAATATAAAGGTATAGTGAATTTTTTGACAAGCAGTTTACTTGTTTATTTCCAGTCCTGAAGGGTAGCTCGTTTAGTTTATAATGTAAGCATTTAGCAAGGTGTTTATCAGAAGATGTCGATAACAGCTTTAACGACAGTACCATATAGTATACAATCCCTATATAGTACATTATTACTTACTTTAATGCACTAAAGGTTTGAGAAACAACTATTTTGTAAAACTATCAAATCATTAATTGTACCTTATATCGTGAGTAATTCTATCCTTTATCTAGCTTACTGTATAAGTATGTATAACATTTGCGTTCCAAAGTCGGTCTTTTATACTAGTTTTACCCTAGCTAAACTCCAATCTTTTTCTGGAAGCAGTGCATGAGTCACGGATGTGAAGAGTTAGAGGTTAAAATCTCACGGGCTAATAAAAGAAGGTATTTTTTTCGCCGTCAACTCAGTACTGAAACTCATCAATTAACGCACAAGACTCAAGGCAGTAAAGTTCAGACAACATGATATGGAGCTATTTTTTTTGCGGTGTAATTTCTTTGACTGGAGCTCATTCTATCAACTGCTATATCACTTCAGAATGAGAATAATGAGCTAAAGTCCAACTGGAGATAGACATTAGACATGCCCGGTGAAACGTATATTTGCAATTTTCTCTATACCGCAGATTAGCAGATGCTACGTGCGCGATAATCACTTTTCTTTTATTTACGTAAAGTATCATTAGCATAAACTGTGCGGACAAACAATGAATTATGACCATAATATGATCCCTGATGACACGACAATTGCATGCAATGAATTAAAGAAATGAAATGGTGACCTTGTGAGACCCACGCGTGAGAGCCAGCTATGAGCGGCAAATTTTGTAGATGTAGATATATAAAAAGGTATTCAGCAGTAGTGTTGACACTGTGCGCAGATACAGAAAAAACGTACATATCAACAAAAATATTAGCAACGCAGCGCAGCCAGGTGAAGAATCACACCGTTTAACGCTCCTCTGGACGTAACTTAACATTTAACACAAGAACTTTTTAAGTTACCTGCAAAAACGCTTGAGCAATTAAGTCTGAGTAGCGTGAAGATCTGAAGCTACAAGTGCAGTAGTACTGTACAGGTGTGTCTGAAAAAATCGTCTAAAACTGAAGTACCAACCAAAGTGAAGAAAGCGTGTAATTTCGTGAATTTTGTGTAAAAAAAAAACTTGCTACATGACACATGTATATAATATATAGATGAGTCAAGCAGGAGCGCATTTTCTTAATCACAATCTTGTATGTACAAGCTTCTTTGGCGTGATGTTCATTGTTATCATATTTTTAAAAGCGGCGTATTGTAGCATCTTGAACATTGACATAGCGTGTTTATGTTAGGTTTGTCGCGTGATGAGACTCCAAATGTTGGTCTTCATGTTTTCTTACATATGCTAGATTCAGTGTTCACTGAAAATATATCAGTTATCTATGAGCAGATTTCACTCAGTTCATTGCTATGACAGTGTATATTCAGTTGGTTTGCCAGAAAACTACAGTAGCGTTCTCCCCTGCCGCTATAGTTTATTTTAGCGCAGTTCCGGTCTTCCGGATACACTTATATAGGGTGACTTCGTTTTCTCAATTACTCAAACGCCTAACTATAAGTGCGTCCAATAAATCAAGCTCAGTCTATATCAGACTACCAGTTATGACCACTCGAAGACTTATCCAAGAGCAGACTTTATTCTTTTCCGTTAACAAAGCGTACTTGAATAATTGTCTTCTCAGGAATCCTCGTGTTTGTTTTATCATTTAAATGTGCAAAACAATCTTTTACAAACATGCCGGTAATTAACCGAAAAATGGACCACCCTGTACGATTTCTTATGCGGAAAGTTACGATTGTTATCAACCGGATAACTATTTATTATTTGTTGTTCTACGAATACTTTCATATATCACATCCTATTTTTCTTTAGTCACTATCCGTAACTTCAAATCACGTTTTACAATTTTGCTAACCAACAAAATTTTGTTGGGTTCCAGGCGTCCCCCAAGAGTTTTTTATGTCTGAAAACTCATTTTGTGACAATCACTCTTTCTGTCACAATCTTTCGTTTTATCATAACCGTTTGTTCTGTAGTAAATTTTTTGTTCTTAGAGTTAGTCCTGCAGGCTGGCGGAAATCAAACCCCTTAACCTATTGACCGCCTTCAGACTAAGCTGTGACTATTGACGTCCTTCAAACTATTTAGAGTCTTCAACTTACATTGATTAGGGTATTGTATGCATAGTATGTACAGTCTTAATATAGACTAATAAAAAATTATAAGGCATGTACATGGTTGTACAACAACACCAACAACAGCAACAGCAACAGCACCACCACCACCACCACAACACTACCATCACTACCACCAACACCAACACCACCACCACTACCAACAACAACAACAACAACAACAACAACAACAACAACAACAACAACAACAACAACAACAACAACAACAACAACAACAACAACAACAACAACAACAACAACAACAATCAACAATCAACAATCAACAATCAACAACACCAACACCAACAACAACATCACCACCACCAACAACCAATACCAACAACAACACTACCATCACCACCAACACCAATACCAACAAAAATACTAGCTACCACCAACACGGCACCAACACCAACTACGACAACACTACCACCACCAACACTACCACCACCACTACTACCACCACCACCACCACCACCAACGACAACAACAACAACAACAACAACAATAACGACAACACCAACACCACCAACAACAACACCAATACCAACACCACCACCACCACCAATACCACCACCAACAACAACAACACCACAACAACCACCACCACCACCACCACCACCACCACTAACACCGCCACCACTAACACCGCCACCACTAACACCACCACCACTAACATCACCACTAACCACCAGAACTATGGCAGTCATGCTACTCACGCGGTTGCAAACATCTGATACTGCATGAATTACTATTCAAAATGGCGATCAACACCCATGTTAAAATCAGCTTTTACTCACACGCATCCCCCCCCCCAAAAAAAAAACAAACAAAAACTAAAAAACTAACTTATTTTAACTCAAATTAAAATAAACAAACTAAAGTAAACAATTACAAACAAACAAATAAATTAAACTCGCAAACAACAAACACACATGTCATCTGCGCGCTTCTCTTCTGCAAACAAACAAACAAACAAACAAACAAACAAACAAACAAACAAACAAACAAACAAACAAACAAACAAACAAACAAACAAACAAACAAACAAACAAACAAACAAACAAACAAACAAACAAACAGAAAAACACTAACTTATTTTAATTCAGGATTTAAAATAAACCCACTATGGTAAAATAGTAGTATTAGGAATGCAAGCCGAATAAATTAAACTCGCAGAAAAACATGACATGTCATCTGCGCGCTTCTCTTCTGCATCCAATCGAACCCTGATATAAGTATAGGGATATAAATAAACGCACTCAAGTATTGGGAATGCATTTAATTGGAGGTGCAGTAGCCGTGTGGTTGGCATCTTGACTTGGTCATGTATTCCGAGAAGGCCCCAAGCCAAGCGGACTGCGCTGTTGTTTGTATTAATAGCCGTGTAATAAATAGCATAGCTCTCAAATTTAAAACAACGCAGACAAGCATCTGATACTGACTGATATGTCATCTGCGCGCTTCACTATTGCAAATACTTGAGAAAAGCTACCTGCTTAATTAATCGAGTAGTACCATACATGTCAATGCAGTGTGAACATGCACGTATCATGGATACGGGTGTGTCCTAAGACCCTAGTGTTAAGGTGCTTTGATGTGAGTGCGAGCGCGTCTTTTTATATCAAGCCTAAAGCTAGTGTAAACTAATTTAACTTTTAACCTTTTACTCTGATGAAGGACTCCGCTCGAAACGTCAGCATTTCGTTGCTAAAAATCTTGGCAGTTCAGTACCACCTTTTCACTTTGCTCTATCCAAAACACTGCCTAACATGATGAAAAGGCTTGATGAAGGGCTTCGCTGAAGGAGGGAAGGGCTTAAGGGCTTCCTGATGAAGGGCTTCGCTTGAAACGTCAGTATTTCGTTACCAACACTATTCTCGGCAGTCTACCATCTTTTCACTTTGTTCTATCTAAAACACTGCCTACACAACACTCTACCTTTTACTCTGATGAAGGACTCTGCTTGAAACGTCAGCATTTCGTTACCAACACTATTCTCGGCAGTCTACCATCTTTTCACTTTGTTCTATCTAAAACACTGCCTACACAACACTCTACCTTTTACTCTGATGAAGGACTCTGCTTGAAACGTCAGTATTTCGTTATTAAAACTATTCTCAGCAATTTACCATCTTTTCACTTTGCTCTATCTAAAACACTGCCTACACAACACTCTACATTTTACTCTGACGAAGGGCTCCGCTTGAAACGTCAGTATTTCGTTATCAAAACTAATCTCAACAGTTTACCATCTTTTCACTTTGATCTATCTAAAACACTGCCTACACAGCACTCTACATTTTACTCTGATGAAGGGATCTGCTTGAAACGTCAGTATTTCGTTACCAACACTATTCTCGGCAGTCTACCATCTTTTCACTTTGCTCTATCTAAAACACTGCCTACGTAGCACTCTACATTTTACTCTGATGAAGGGATCTGCTTGAAACGTCAGTATTTCGTTATCAAAACTATTCTCAGCAGTCTACCATCTTTTCACTTTGCTCTATCAAAAACACTGCCTACGTAGCACTCTACATTTTACTCTGACGAAGGGCTCTGCTCGAAACATCAGTATTTCGTTATCAAAACTATTCACGGCAGTCTACCACCTTTTCACTTTGCTCTATCCAAAACATTGCGGCCTACGTAAACACCGCTACCAAACGTTTGCGCATGCGTGAATTCGCTAGGGTAAACATTACAAGAGAAGTGGGAACTAGCAGTGGCGACATCAACCAGACAGCGAAGACCAAGGAAGACTCGACTATTCATTTGTGTTTTTAAAAAAGGGGTAAAGAAAATTATACGAAGGGGTAATTTCAGAATATGTTACAATATTGACAAAGAAGCCATGCATAAATTACCTACCTTATCTTTTTGATAGTATGCTTATAATTTTAACTTTTGTATCGGACTCTTGGACAAGTCCAAATATTTCAGTGTTTTCCCGCTCTTTTTCTCAGGACAAGACTAAGACGAGCTCGGACGTCGCGCATGCGCAAAACGTTTGGCAGCGGTGTTGCCTACGTAGCACTTTACTTCTTAAATTCTTCTTTATTGTTTTGTTGATTTGTTGATAAAACTATCCAAGTGCAAATAAACAATCAGTCTTGTGCCAAGTGGATGCAACTGTTGAAAAACACTACTTGGAAAGTCGGATCGGCGCGCTCGACGGCAGACTACCGACGCTGATTTTCCCACCTCTTAAAAGAATTGTCAAGTTCTGCGGTTGACAACTTATGTGGATTTCCATTGTTAGTAACAGGCAATGTTAGAACTTCCCGAGTTCTTTAATGAGATTACTTGAGAACACTTTTCCCGGCTATTATCGACATTGCCTGCAGGTAAACAAGAACGGCGCAAGTGACAGAAACGCCCTTGTTTATATTTTAACACGTTCCAGCAGTAGGTCAACAAAACGATTCACTTACTGTTGTCACATACAGCATGCTTTTTCCGGTCCTATCCTCGCCTTTCGCCTTGAAGGTACGCACGCATGCATTATCACGAGAGCGAACATCACCATGCATGTTGTCGCACTGTCGCAGGTTTCGAGATTCGATATTACATTATTATGGTCGCATGCACTGTCGCAGTTTTCGAGTCTCTCAAGCCGGTTATGGTCATCAAACCGGCGGGGTCCTTCTCTACTTAAAGTCTAAATCAGCTAAGCCGAATGCGTGAATGACCATCCAAGGTACGATTCATTATCATGAACTATAGTTACACCCCTTGTCTATAATCAAACCTCCAGGGTCCATTCCAATAGGGCATTCCAATCTATAGACTAGTTTAGTGGCCATATAGTCACCGCGACGGTGATAAAAGAATTGGACGCTTAATACGGCTCCTTTGTGATTAAAAAAAATGACACATAGAAGAACAGTGTACGACATTCAATCCATATAAGTCAACGTAAATCGAAACACCGAGTTGTTATGAATGCCAAGAGCGAACGCAATCAACGACAAGGTAAAAAGCACGAGTGCATGAAATGTGCTTGAAAGTAGGACTCGTCTTGCAATTAGAAAGAATACTATGTATTAATTCAAAGATAGATTTGTGTGAGCAACAAATACAGGCCACTTTGGCAGATAAAATAGAATCAATGAATACGTAAATTATTTTTTAAAATGATAAATTGCCAGACTACATGTATATTGTTTATTTGTCAGTTACGGAACAGAACTAAACGCAAAGAGCACTCAGTAAGCACCCTGGCTTTTGAGGAAAAAATATTTCGTCCCCGGAAAAGAAAGAATAAAATATATTAAAGATACAGGTATGTCTTGAGGTAGTGTAAAAAGGATAATTATAACTAAAGATAAATTGGACTTGCTTTTGGAGTTTTGGAATTTGGACAATGGAATTTTGGATCGCAAAGAACGCGCAAAAGCGAGTACAATGTCGAGTTGCTAAGCTACATATACAAATTGTTTGAACACAGCTTAGACTTACTGAACTAAATATAGATTTGAAACGCAAATGAAAAGAATTTTTTCAACTGAAAGCTGGAAAACATGTGGACACACGCGGAAACGCAAGCAAGCGCTGAAAAGTACTTGATTATAAAGCTTAAAATTACCAAGCTTATAACATGTAACCAGAATTGGAGCATAGTCAATCGAGACATGGTCTGGAAACTCGGCAAACTTCAAAACGCCTATAATGAGCTGCGATTTTATGTTGAACCGTACTTGATTATAAAGCTTAAAATTACCAAGCTTATAACATGTTACCAGAATTGGAGGTTTGTTGGTTTTACATCATAAAGTGTTAAAAATAGAAATAAAGATGGTTAATTTTAAGTTAAGTACGCGCGGAAACGCGAGCAAGCGCTGAAAAGTACTTGATTATAAAGCTTACAATTACCAAGCTTATAACATGTAACCAGAATTGGGTGTCCATCGCGGCGGGAGCGTGGAAATACCAGGTTTGTTGGTTTTACATCATAATGTGTTAAAATAGAAATAGAGCTGGTTAATTTTAAGTTAAGTACCATAAGTGTATATGACCATAAATTATGTATTTAATAGTTAATACTTGCCTGTGGGCTCTTTGTTCTTAATCTTGTTACGCAGGCTGTCCATCATTATACTTCGGATTATGTCTGTTATACAATGCATGTATCAAAGCCTCGAATTTTTGTCGCTCTATCAATCATGGCTTCAAAATGGCTAAAGAACAAAAATTCACACATTTTATTCTAAAGCCTGGTTTCCATATAGTTGTCAGTCGGCGACTGTCGCCGATCAAGTCTTACAACAATTAGCTACGATTTAATGGAAACGGGAGTTGTAATTGTTGTAATGCAATCGGCGATCGATCGCCGACTGTTGTAGAAGTTGAACCGAGTTCAACTTCTACAACAATTACAACAGTCGCCAATGCAACAACAGTTAATGGAAACATCAATCGCCGACAGTTCGGCGACTTTTCGCTAGGATTTTGCAACCTAAAAGACCAAATTCATTACAGAAACCGGCCAAATCCTTTCAAAAAAATCTCGATTTTGTTAAAGAAGTCTACCAAATGACTAAGTGGAAGACTTGAGCGCCAAATTCCGAACACAACGTTCGCAAATGCCCTTAAACTCACGAAACATGAGAGTCAAAGCGGCAAAATTACTGCACTTGTAAATACTGCATGCTATATATTGTTATATATCCTGTAAGAGTAATTACAAACAAACTTTCAGTCTTCCAATTTGTTTTTTATTTAACTGAGTTCGAGCGAATCGTCAATTTGAATTACAACAATTACAACTATATGGAAACACGACTGTTGTGAAATATCGCAAGCAATCGCCGATCAATCGCCGACTGAATTACAACAATTACAACTATATGAAAACCAGGCTTAAATCACGACAGTTTAGCACCTTTTTGCTTTGCTCTCTCCAAAACCTAAGCTACGCACCATGCACTTTACAAAATTAAGGATCGCATCATGATATGTCTATACCTATCTTTTCAGCATTTTTGCCGTCTGAAAAAGCTAGCTTAAAATATTATGAATTTTAGCAATTTTCAGTATGCGGCATCAGCTGGCATGACAACGCGACGAAAATATAAAAACAAAGTAGATTCAGTGGACATTATATTTATATATGATTTAGTCTGTAAGCGTAGAGGACGTAGAGTGGGGTATTATTAACGTCTGGTATACAGATCTGTCATTTGGGTTCTTAAAGAAAGCATGCATGAATGCGTGGGCTTAGAGCCCTGCCTCTCTCTGCTGAGGACCAAGGTTAAGCTAGCGGTTAAAGAGGTTCTCGAGCGAGGAATTCATGCGAGTATGGAATAATTGGGTCCACAGTAATTGGCTTTAGCTGTTGCGGTTACCCAGCCTCATATATTATAACTTTGTAGTTTCACATCAAATATTAATAGTAGCTTTAAATTGTTGAGTAAAAACGGTCTATTTCATTATTGTAATAAAAGTAGCGTGCTGCGTAGGCAGTGTAGAAACAACAATTGAAATATAGTAAGGTTAGATAGACTGCCGAAACAGAGAACGTAGGAGTCTAACGTTTCGAGCGAAGGCCCTTCGTCAGAGAGAAACGTGAGGAAGGGCCTTCGGTCGAAACGTTAGACTCCTACGTTCTCTGTTTCGGCAGTATATCTAACCTTACTATATTTCGATTGTTATTTCATTATTGTATGGCTATGCATGATGAATGCATATTAAACAGAATGTACAGCCAAATATGTATATAGTTTAACCAAGATTTTCAATGACTCTACTGTAGGTAGTTAGTTTATTAGGTGAATAAGTTTTTTTTGTATTTTGTATTAGTATCCTATGTACCAATAATGGTGTGATGAAAATAAAGATTATTATTATTATTATTATTATTATCTTAATTGTGTGTCTTGTATTGAGGCAAAGTTAATAAATAAATAAAATAAAAAATAAAATAATTGTTTGTTCTCTCCTGTAATTCCAGTCGTTTTCTCTGGTTCTTCTTGTTCCTCAGAGTTTCCTCCCTCCTTCGAATCAAATTTAGGCCGATCTTAGCTAGGAAATTATCGACCCGCGCAGTGACAAAAACAGATTTAGACCAAATCTTGACTAAAAATGTCAACATCCATTAGCATTATTACAGTGTTACATAGTAACTTGTTATAATCCTAATTTAAATATGAATATAAAATTTAGAAATATAACAATATAAATATATATTAAAGAGTTTAGCAAATTCACTTCAAGGCGCTACATTACCTACAAGATATCACAAAGTTAGTTTAAATCCATTATTATTACTTTTGTACATATATTTATAAATTACGTTTACTTTCAGTCTCAACTCCGTTGTATTTTAATGATCACATATATTACTCTGATCATGTTACTCGGATTATGTAACGAAACTTTAATAGTTGTTGAAATAATTTATTATGTATATAATATATATCAAGTACTGAGAAAGCGTTCTTCACCATGGTATCAAAACATTGAGAAATGTGTTGAAGAACGAGGCGAGAGCTATAGTCGAGTTTTTTAGCCAATTTCGAGGTGTTTTGACATACCGTACAATATCTTAATTTTCTTTCTCCAAAGGATGTTTTCTAATTCTTTCTGAATTATTTGATTGCACACCTTAGTTAGGCTTGTAGTGCGTTGCAGCACGGAGGCTAAAGGCTGGGGAGTACGCAATCGTGCATTTTTGCGCAAAAGAAGTTTAACGCTGGCGAGCGCGCATCCGAGCAAAGTTTGCGCAAAAATATGTTTTCGCAACCAGCGTGTTTTCTAATTTCCATCGTGTCTTTCCTTTGCGGATTTAAGCACAGGAAATCGCGTTTGAAAAGCTGTCAATCGTCCATAATGACATTCAGTTACGTGGGAACGCCGTGACACTCGCATTATGACATTGTGTCTGCCCGCAGACGGACGTTGGTGTACCACTGTCGACGAGCTGCGCTGTTGATTGAAATACATAAGCACGTAAAGTAACCATTTTGTGCACACATCGATCAGGTATGTCTTAAAAATAATTCTATAAAGCAGAGGATAGAGTGTGGTCATGGCTTTGGCCGGAGACCAAAGAAGAATTATTGTACGACTGACCTGAGACTCAATAGAGTCAATCCTACTGATATAGTGCACGTATTAGTTACCTATCTAGCTCGGGGCTTGCTCTCATCGCTTTGATAACATCTTCCGATGGCGAATGGTTATAAATGACTGTAGTTTATTCGTTGCCAAAAACTCACGGGCAAATACAAACGACGATCATAAATCTTGTTCCTGCAATCCAGGTAAAAACTAGTGTATATGGGGAAACGGGGGACTTGTACTTTAAAAGCTATTACTAATGTATTGTAAGTCAGACTATGGTTAAGTTGTTGAAACTTGAAAGGAAAAAGAGAGAGATTGAGATATTACAGTCCCTTCATGATAGTGTGCCAGACTCCAGAAGACTCGTTTAATGTTTCTAAAACGCTTTACACAGAGATACAATACAATCCACGAAGTGGTCTCCGTTTTCTATGCATGTAGTATTGTAGTATTTTGACGTCAAATTGCGCTTTGTTGTTAGATAGTTATGTATTTAACACATGTTTGCACAGTACGATGCTATAGTTAGTAAGCTACAGAAAGCGAACTCCAACGGATTCAAATATTATTCTTACTTCAATTTAGCAAAAAGAACCTTGGACATCTCTGGAAGATCCTCATCTTCCGACGTTTGTCTACTTAATTAGTATTTGCGCAGAAATATTCTTGACGCGCACACAATTTATAGTTGCGCGGGTATTCATTTGCCTTTGCGCATATAAATAATACACGCAACTTTTTCTTGGGGAATCGCCGCGCACCGCAATGTGACAAATACTACGCTCAGCCATAGGCTCAGCCCGGTGACAAAATGGAGGCCGCACAAGCCTAAGTCATATTTCATTGCACGCTTTTCAATTTAGAACGCATGTTTTTTTGTTTCCATCAGCAATAAATCACAAGGCAGCGGATGTGTAATAATTGCACCGCTTAACAGCATGGCTTATGAAGCAATTATCAAAACATCTGGACATGGGAAAGTAAATACAACCAATATGTTGTATACACAATAAAGGTCGCGTAGCCACAGGATTTCTAAGATCCGGTTACCATTTTGGATAAAATACGAACACTTGTTGATAGGTTGTCAGGTCGACTATCCTAAATCCAGGTTAACATAATTCTTAGTAAACTTGTTATTTGACTAAAATCAGTAGATGCTTAAGAGTTGTTACGTGCGCGAAATCAGGTAGAAAACTAAATAAGAAGTGAAATCTGCGAGAAAACAAAAGTAGACGAGGTCTATATATAGGGAGTATCTAAGGCTTGTCACGAACTTTCGAGATCAACTTACGATTTTGACCATAAAAAGAATTTAGTGAAAGATGTCGTTACTTTTTGAAGAAATTTTAATCCTACAATCTCATTCATTGATTTTCTGCCAAGCCTTATCTTCTTAAGTTCTACTAGAATACTCTGGCTTAACGTTTTTTTAACGTATCTTCAAAATCTCTATTGCCTTGTCAAATTCTGAGCGAACCAGTGGGTATTATTATGAAGTGGTCGTATGCTTATTTGTGTGCTGTGGATTGGTTGGAATCTGGTAGAACAATTTTCATTGTTTTTCTAAATTCTTGCCAACCCATTGTATTTTATATGCACATTTACTAGTCTTTTATAGTATATATAGATACATACATCTATATTTATATATACAGTATATATATATATACAGTATATATATATATACAGTATATATATATATATATATATATATATATAATTTCTTTCTTCTCTTATGACATTTTCTTCGAACTGATTTTCTGTAAATATTACTTGTAATTAGCATAATATAGTCACAACTAGGGGTCTTAAGTAAAAAGCCTATATTCAGGTTTCTAGTAGACCCCTAGCCCTAATGTAACTTAAAAAATTATAGAATTATTAGATCTTTATATGGACAAATCAATAAAAAAAAAATCACTGTGCACGACCAATTTTAAGTTAAATTTCTCATGTTGAGGGAAGCTCGATACCGACGTAGCGCGCGCGCAATGATTGATGTGGTGATGGGCTCCCTCTCAAATTTACTCAATGTGTCATTCTTGAAAAGCGACTGGGGACGAGGCAGTGATTGTGATATATCCCAAAAAGCGAACCCAGAAGGATAAGGTCTTACTTCACTACTTTGGGTGCGCCCTTAGAAAAACTATAAATAACATAAGAGGGGGCAAAAGAAGAAGAAAGGAAATCATAGACTAGAGGTTTAGGTGATTCACGATTGAGATCGTTTAAACATTGCAGACCCGCATTCGCACTGCATAGTGATCTGGGGAAGTTATATGTAGGCCCTCCGTGGAACACCTCCGAAACTCTCTGGTTCTATTACATCAGGGACTTCAGGGTTATGCCACGAAGAGACAGATGACTAGACTAGGTTTCCGGCTTTCGTCCATCTTATTTTTTTGTTGATTGTCCAGAGAACATAATGAAGTTCTTGAGGGAAATGATTTAAGCCAGAATTCTTTGACGGTGCTGATAACCTCCCGAGATGGTCGGATGGCGTGTGAATTGATGACGTCATTTTAAATATAAACCAGGAATCACTGATTAGTGCTTTGGTTCCTGTGGCTAAACATAACTTCGGTCTTTACTCATGTCAGAAGGTGATCCTGTTTTTCTAATCCTAATTAGTCTTATTAGCGATATTAGGAGCTAACAATCCTCAAACCAGAGCAAGGTTTGACCCTGGTTTGACGTCATTGCGGTTGTGATGCTGAAACTAGCTTGGTAACGACACATAACTCTTGTTTATGCTCATGACAACCTACAGCGAGCACTAGCATCCCAGGGTCACTAGTTTAATTCTAACCGGAAGGCCTTTAATGTTTCCTTCCCCCAAACAGTGATTTAGTGTAACGAGTGAAATACTAATCTTCCTTGTAATAAATTTCTCATTGTGCGGTTGCAAACCACCAGACGAATTTCCGATATGCGGTTTCCCAATAATGTGATGAAGTTATTTTGAAATTATTTGATTGACGAACGTTTTCCAAACTTTTGTTTGTTAACTTCATAATAATAATCACGCTACTTATTTTGTTACAAAATAACAAAGCTATATTACCCTAGAATCCCGAAAGTAGCTGCCCCCCGAAAGTAGCGGCAGATTTCAGATGTCTTAAAAATTTCCGAAAGTACCGGCCCCCGTAAGCAGCGGCTCTTTTGAAGAGCGTGCTTCCGCGTTATGCAGTGAATACGATGATGATGATGATAAAATGGCTTTCGTTTTATGCTATACAGCAAATTTAGTTCGTATTTACTTTACTTATTCACAGTAAACGTATTTTACCACCCGAAAATAGCGGTCCCCCGAAAGTAGCGGTCCCCAACGATGGTAAAACCGAACGTAAGGGGGCCCGCTACTTTGGGATTCTATGGTAATACGTAAATTTAATACTAAGATATATATGATAAAACAAAGAAACAGAGTATGAATATTATAGAATATACATAATATGTTTTTTTTGCTGTAATAAAGATATGTGTTATTTAAACTATTTTGCTAGACAGAGCCAGACGATCTTTGACTCTAGTGATAGCTAAATTAACCAGCTCCTTTGATGTTATAATATCAGATCTTATAGATTCGCAGACAAGTCATTAAATAACTTAGCACAACTGTCTTAAAATGTCCGTGGTATCTGTGCTATCTTAAGCTTCTAGGGCCATATTCCCTAATTTCCCTTAGCTTAAGAAACTCATTAATAATTCATGAAGAAAACACAAAGTACCATGTCGGTGGTTTTATAGCTGATAAAACTTATTGACGACAGAAAGAATACTAATGGGGACATATAATTTTATATAGAACTGTAATCTTTATATTTGCAATTCAATGAGCAAAAACAACCAATAACAGAACGTTTTTTAAATGTTCATGCATTACTTCAGATACTGGGGCCATGCTGTATGACACACAGTGACTTTATTAAAACGATAAATCACACCAGAATTTTAGTTGATTCTTATATAACGTTAATAATGAAGAATGAAGTAAAAACACTAGCAACGCATTGAAAATCAAACTTCAGCGACAGCGAATCTTTAT